>BMAW01123224.1:103204-159498 GCA_019974015.1 Nephila pilipes | reverse complement strand
TATATATATATATATATATATATATATATATATATATATATATAATCATTTTGACAAAACTTTCATATACGTTGTAGAAGTTCAAACGTTTGGTTAAAATCCTGCTTTCTCGATTACTTAAGAGGACGAGATATTTAGAGCTTATAATTTTCATCCCTATAATTTAGTCTTATGTCTTAAGATAAAAAAAAAGAATAAATAGATATTTGAATTCTATCATAAACTACTAAAATATCCATATAAGGCACAGATATTATATCTCCTTTTTTATGGAATATTTCAATTCTTTACAAATAAAAATACTATTTTCATAGTTTTGAAAATATATTTATCTCTTTATGAATGCAAAACTAGACATTTATACGTTGGTTTGAATAATAGATATAAATATTGATCGTACAATGATGGTTAAAGAATACAAAATAGCAAAATGCTTATAATAGAAGTTTTTATTTAAAAAATTTCTTAAAGATTTTTTAAAATTTCTATATCCAGCAATATACAGGCTTTATTGGTACTTAACATTAAGCATATATTTCATATTAATAATTTCAAATATGGTACGATTTCATGAGAATTACAATTTTACTTAAGTTATAATTTGTCCGAAAACAATGTAGAATAAATTATTGGTAAAAATAATGAGTAAACACATTTAAAAGACATATAACATTTTTATATAAATTTAGTCATAATGTTAAAAATGAAATAAACAAACGAATTCTTAAAGTAATTTTAGATTTTAGGGAATGGGATATATTCATATTTAAGTATAAAATTCCTCTTTAATAAAATAAGCACCAGAAATAAAATCCATGGCGAGTCTAATATATTTCTATTTAAAATATTGTCCAAATGTTTCATTTTTAACTGTCAAAATGTAAACTTCTCAAATTTTATTTAGTATTATTTTATTTTACTTTCAGTGAATTCCAAACAGAATATTTCTCTTGCAGTGAACTTGATTTACATTTTATAACAATGCACTGAGTCTGCAGAGAAAAAAAAATATATTTAGGTGGATAGATTGAAAACTCTTGTAAGAGAAAAGTATCATTTCGAAAAAGAATACCGTGATAACTTTTAAGTAAAGAAATCTTCAAAGAAATAAATATAGATGAAAGTGAATTGGTAAGGAGAATGTTTTAGAATTTATATATGACAAATATTGAATTCATTCGTCCTTCATTAAGGGTAAACGTGACAGATCTTCAAAAATATATCAATGTTTATACAAGTGTATTTTGTACATTTGAAAATTTTGCAGTACATAAAACCAGTACGGATTTCAATTCATCGTTCATATACTGCTTTATTCGTATGCACCTAATACCAGACTAACACTCGAATTAGAAATCATTTATATAGTTTTCTTCGATATTAAATTATGAAAATCAAATAAAATTCTATAATATATAAAAAATAAAGAAATCTCAAGAAAACTCAATTTGACTTCGAAATTCCTGAAAACTCTTTTTTTGGAACATATGCAGAATGGTCCAACTTTTAATTCGATGTTTTGGGAAAGAAAATAATTAAAAATACATTCAAGAAATTCCAATAAAGAAATATTTAAATGATTAATTTGTGATACATAATTTAATAATTGAAATATAAGTTGTGATACCTTAAAAGTTCGTCGAAGGAGAATTTAAATTTTGTAAGTAAAGTAAAGTGAACTTTATGGTGACCACGGATATCATAAGAAAGTGACATTTAAATATTTTTTTCGAAAAATATTTTAGTTAATTTTAAGATTAAGCATTATATAAGAATGTTTAAATTCAATTACGAGAAAAATAAATAAGAAGTTGTTTTCTAAGTCTACCGGAATTTAAAACAAGGTTTATATTTAATTATTTATTTATTCATCAGATTATGAGGGGTTTTGAATAACTGAGAAATAATGTATATTTTATGCTAATTTTTTACTAAACATTTTCTGTTTGACAGGATTAAATTATATAAAAATAATAATGAGACTCAAATACTTAAGTAAAGGGATCATGTGAACGATATGAAAAAAAAATTATTTGGAAGTTTAAAATGTTAAAATATTGCTTTTTTAAAAAGAGCCAATATTTACTTTTATAATTGATGATATTAATGTTTAACTTTGTTTCATGTTAACTATCCAAAAACTGAAATTTATAAAATTAATTTCAAATGTGTTTGGACACAAATACTTTTTTTACTGAATTAAATATTTTAATTAATTAATTATAACAAGACTGCATGTAGTTTAAATAACCTACTCTTGTTTTTCTATAAATATGCAAGGCAACATTTGGTGAACATCATTAAAAAAGGCAGGTATTTCAATCAAATTACAGTATTGACATAAATTTGGGTATCAATAAGGGTTTTAGAATTTAACATGTGAAATAATAGTTTTTAAATTAATCGCGATAACATAAAGTATACATTCTGTTAAAATATTACAATAATTTTTAATGCACTTTTTAACTATTGCTACAATAGATTTTAAAATTACATTTGAATAATTCAATATATAAGTCCATCAGTTACACACACACACACACATATATATATATATATATAACTATACTAACCTTGGGGTTAATTCTGAACTTTGTCTCATTAAAGATCCTACTGTAAACCACAGGCTATTCTGTATGGAAAAGCAATTTCTGCATGCATGGATTGTGACACCTTCACAAGGATGTGGAGGAGCCCACTCGTAGGGACTAAATCTTGATACGCCATACAAAAGTAAGCTAACACTCATATATGCGGCAGCCATGTACATCCACACTTCCAGACTCAAGGGTCGAAGGAACCAAAAGAGCTTAGGTATTTTACGAATAGGTCTTCGAAATAGAATGCCTATCCCAAGATTCATGAATGGCATCGTAAAATCAACCACTTGTTCTCGCTCATAAGTAATGGTAAAATCTGCAACAGCAAGATCAGCTTCCTGAAAGAAAATGAGCAATGATGTGTCAGAGCAATGAAAATGAGCAATGATGTTTGACACATTTATATATTACTTACAGCAATTTACTTGTCAGAAGGTAGCATGGACATAATAAAGTTTTACACACCTTAAGTGATTTTCCAGTTTTTTTCTGTTTTCATGATCTCAAACTAACATTTAGAAATTTTTATGTCATATACAATAATGTAAGGCTTTTAGTGCAAAAATAACTTGAAGAATAAATTATCATTTGATTTCTTGAGCAAATATAAATATTTAGATCAAAAATATGCAATCATAAACTTGAACGGATTTTATTTGTTCTGCTAGGTGATACTTTATTTCAAAGGAAGCATAACAAAATGAAAAATATGAATACCATTTTTAATACTTATTTAACTAATTTCCTTATGTAATTTTCCTTTTTGAAACGTATATTTAACAGTTATATATATACATAACTATTTTGTATAAATCTATTAATTAAAATCATAAGATATCTCATGTATGACAAGGGTAAGAATAAAATTTTCTTTTGATATATAAATGAACAGATTCGTCCGTTTGCTAAACGAAAGAAATAGTTTGTGTAGTCTTTAGATAAAGAATTATAATTTCTGCATGAATAAAATACATGAAAGAATATTTTAAGGAAGAATGCCTTAGTGTCCAAAATATATTTTTCCATAATATTTTCTATAGTATGAGGTTAGACGATATGTTTCAAATCCTTTAAAACTATTTATTTAACACAGCGCACCATTTGCCCACCAGTGTTCATTCTCTTTTTCTGCATTTACACCAAGTGATCACCTATTTAGTCCCAGGGCACATCATGCCTTGATGCGGAAGATAAATAATTAATGTTTTCTATTTTTCGACCCCCTTCCCTAACTTAAAAAAAGTAAAAGTAAAAGTGAATAGCTTAAAGTAAAATAAATTGTACAAACCAAACAGATAAAGTTATCATAAAAACGTTTTCAACAAAAATCCTGAAAAATACAAATTGGTCCCAAAGAGAAGATTTGTGTAAGCAGGCGGGGCATAACATGTTAAAATTTTAGGAATTGAATATTTCCTGAGCCCAAAATCACATATGTCATGAGAGTTTATGAAACAAAGTACATTTTATTCAATGAACTTAAAAATACATACATGTATGAATATTTACGCGATGTACTTAAAAATATTTATTTTTAAGTAATCATTGATGTACGAACTATGTATATATCTGGTCATATATTAAAATTTAACTGTCCTTTCACTTAAGTATTAATTCGAATTAATATTATTTTTAAACATACGATATATTTATTTCAAAATAAGATTTCAGCACATATTACTTAAGAATAAGTAAATGTATTTCTTAGATGGGTATTATAAAAAATCATGTTTTTATGACAAATAGATTAATGAATAAATTTCCTTAATAACTTCTATCTTCTTCAAAATTATGAGTAAGAAGTTATTTCTAACAGTAATTGACGTATTTTAAACGGGATTTAATCAAAAGGTCCATCTTCTTTTGAATATGTTTTCTTAAATTTTAATGAAAACATTTTCGGAATTAATTTTGTATTAATTACATTTTGATAATTAATTTTAATTTATTCCTTAATTTTAAATTACATGTGTTTAAACTAAGAAAAAAAAATATTGAAATTGTAAGTAACATATGAAACAGTATATATATGAATAACATAAAAAAATGAAATTAATTTAAGAAATTTTATAGAGATAAATTATTCTATTTAAGTACATTTAATTATGTCTCAAACCCAAACTTTATATTTATCATCTTACTTATTTTCTACCATATGATTAAAATGTAAATTAGAAACCAAAAGAAAGAAATAATCTATATCGATATACTGAAAGCAATTTATTCTCCTGGGAAATTCAAATAACAACCTCCTTCGGAAGCCAGACACATATGAAGCAAAACAAAGGGACACAAATAATTTAATTTTCTATTTGACACTCCGAAATTGCAATTAAACAAAAAACATTTTTCTTCTGCTTGATGGATTACTCTATCGCTAGAACCGCATTCTCTTTTCTTATGGAGGAGGTGTCCTAATCTCATAAAAACCCCGTAAATAAATCAGTCTTCCCCAATTACTCCAACTTCCTGAAGACAGTCTCGTTAACAAGGTACTAGGAAGTGGCAGGTAACTCCGCTGGAACCTAGTTCTGCACAATGAGCAACGAACGAAAGAAAACCAGAGGAAAACCACTTAATCAGTTCCTAGAAAAATTAGGAAACGCCTAGTTGGACTCTGAACCAATGTATTGCACCTGCGTTATTCTTTTCTTTGGCAGATGGGCGTGCGGAACAACGGAAAGTAGACACTATGCTTTGTTTTGTCTAGTTTTCACTATAGTCTGAAGCCATGGGAAGACATCAGCTCCCTGTGGTAGTGTGTTCATTATCTAACAGTGCCCAAGAATGGATTTCTTTTGCTTTATGTTTGGCAGGTGTCTTAGTTCTTTCGGGTAATACTAATTTAAAGTAATAAAGATAGTTTTTTGGAATGAATAGTAAGCAATAAATCCTGTGGAGCTTTGCTAAGCTTTTTTCTGCGTTTAAATGGTGACTAAGAATATTGCCAAGGATTTTAAATTAATTCCTGGGGCAAATTAGAATAATAAAAAAAATCAACTAAACTTAATTTAATTTAATCATTCATTCAAGTGCTCAATTGTTGCATATAATATAATTAAAATACGTCCTGCATGAAATCATAACGAATTTTTATATGATATACGTTGCATTTTGTTATGTCTGTCTTAATCAAATGTTATAAAAAAAAGAACATAAATTCAGTTACTTTATTAGATTGTAAAATGCTCCAAGATCGTGGTTAAATTCTAACATCACCGTTCCTTAAAAAACAGTACATTTTATTGGTCATTCATGTTTGAAAAAGTATTATTTTTTTACTGAATAACATAGTTCTGTACAGTGGAATCTACACAAAAAGCGGCATATATCCGTTTTATATTAAAATTTGATACTTAATTATACCTATTAATGAAGGGGAACTGTGGAAAAGGATTCATACCATGGCTAAAATAAAACTACCCCGATCACAAGCTAGCAACCGTTACCACTCAGCCAAAGATTTAGGAAAAGAATTTTATAGATTAATACACTATTTATGACTTTATGTGAAACTTTTAATATTGGGACTTTTTTTCTGGATTTTTCTTTTTTAGGTCTCTTATATTAGGGGTATGATAAGCCTCGAATGACTATAAATAATTATTAATCTTAATTATATTTCATGAAGTTTATTCATTTATTGAATGTTATATTACTCATGAAAGTTGATAAAATTTATTTATGTTATAATTTTATTTGCTTCTAATAACAATATGAAAACACATGTTTCATATCCAAGTAAAAGTTTACTTAATTTAATATTTTTATTATTTTGTTTTTGGTTTTTCCTTTAATTATCGATAAATCGAATAAAATATTAAATTATTCCTAAGGTACCGAATTTTATCAAGCTCATAAAAAGGTACTTAATTTTCTTTAAGAATAGCAGTTACTGCTTTATCATAACTTATAATTAAGAAATATTGCACAATAATCTCTCATAAAAATTAATAATACATATTTTTTTTAAATTTATGGTGAAGGGCATTATAATTTTCTGTTTCAGAGAGGTATATATTCTTGATATATAACTAATCTATAAAACGATAATTTCTTTACAAATATAGAAAGAAATTCAGAGAAATTTGCGTAAAAATAAGAAATTACAAAGAAATAATATTATACTATTTTTGAGAAATTTATCATAATGAAAAATGTTTAATTGTATTTGTTTTGCTTGAATTATTAGCAATGGTTAATCATCAAAACATATTTTGCTTAAGGGGACTTAGTACCTTACGAAATCAAAAATAGAACATTTTGACAAACTTTTTTCGATTCTTCATAAAACAACAATTTTTGCTCATTTCTGTATGAAACTTTGCCAGTTTGTATAAGAAAGTGCATAGTTTAAAATATTGGGTCAAGTTTTGCTATTAAATTAATATATTTTCTTATACAACATGAAATATGCGTACAAAAATTTGAAAAATAAATTAGCTTACCTCACGTTACCCACTAGATAACTTTTGAAAGATGTACAGTAGAACCATAATTTTTATACCAAATTAAAGCTAAATATTGACCGTATTCTGTAAACCTCAAATTTTAAATTTACCTTACATTAAAAAAAAATTGAAAAATTAAAAAATGTTATCAAGTTCGTATTTAGTAACTTTCTTTTCATGTATCATGTTATAAAATGAAATCTAATCATTCTATTAACGAAATTGAGGTTCACAGAATAAAGATTTACAAGTACAACACTCATGTAAAATTTTAAAGCTCTGCTTGCAAAAGATTTTTTTTTAATCCTGTGGGAAAGTGTGAAAATAGCAAACTGAGAAAAAGAGGTGTGTTCACATTGCATTACATAGAACAAACCACTTTAGACATTTACATTAATAAGTTAAAGTCTTAATAACTCCTTGAAATTCAGTCGAACACAGAAAAAAATGGATTAAAATCAGCACGTATAACATTCAAGAGCCGGCGTTTAAAATGCCTTCTATTATAAAAATATTAAATTAAATTCAAAGTCATTAGATCTTTTGTGTATATCTTACATTAGAACGCCGATTGAAAAGTTAAAATACTGATTTTTATTCTCTTTATATATGTTATTAGCTCAGTGTTCGATGTAACTGCCATAAATATGTAAAAGCAGGAAAATAATATAGACTTGAGGACAATTTTATAGGGAATGTTTCGTTTCTTTCCATAACAAAAAGGATCAAATATCATTTATAAAACTACGCTATAACGGTGAAGATATAACACAGAAGTTTCTCGACATAGATGTATTCTTAATTACAGGTATTTCATGCTTCCTATATATGAAAGGAATATATGAGATCATTCAAATCTTCTCATAAAAAGTGTGACAAGTGAAAGCTAGGAATTTTAATTTTATAATCTGTGTCGAACTTATATTAGTATCCTAAAACACAGGAAACATGTGAGTAAAATAAAGTATAAAGATTATTGATCAATTATAATCCGAAAAATGTAAAAAAATACCGAGGAGCAAAGTCATCCACTATTTTTCTACAATCTTTAACTATAAAAACATATCCTGTTTATAAATATAAGCAAATTTTAAATTCCCTTCAACACATTTATTGTATAAATAAAACGTGATGTGTAATTTTCCAGCATTTGGTGCTACTTTATAGTTAAATATGAAATGTTTACAAACTTTTAATAGTTAATAGTTTTCTAGAACTTAAATGGGTGAGAAACTGCTAAAAGGTAACATAATTTTTAGAATCATAAGCAATGTTCTTTACGTAATAATAAAAGTACGCAAGGAACAAGCTATTAAAATAAAGAAAGTAAAATTTAATCAACATTCATATTCTCTTCAGTTTTAGATAGATATAATGAATTTAAGTTTCGTAATCTAGGTTATAAATAATGTTACGAAATTTTAAATCCGTAGATGCATTGAAAACACTGTCCAAAGAAGAGGATAATAGAGTTCGAAACTATGTTCACAAATATACAAGACAACTCGAAATATAGGTAACGAAATTTGTACCGATTAATGACGCAAAAGGAATTAGTAAAACACTAATATAGCAACACAAACAGATACATGATAACACTGTAATAACAGAAGCATCACTTCCAAGAACTTCCCGTTTACCGGCTTACTAGCTTACATATTGGACAAATTTCCAAAGTAATGCTCTGCAATTTCAGTACAGTCTCCAAAGGCAGGCTTCTATAAATACAGCATCTTCCCCTTAAATTATCCAGACTTTGAATCTCTCTATATTAAGAAATGTTTCTACAGGTTTGACATCACAAAGAAACTTGAAAAATTTCCATAACTTTTCACTTAATTGAGATTCCAAATTTTTGAAAACCTTCTTTTTGCAGAATTTTGCAGAATATATTTACAGAAATATCGCCATTTTGCCAAAACTATTTTTAAATTTCCTGATAAGCTAGGATAGGGTTGATACTTAAGTTTTTTAGGGATTTTACTAATTTCTATAAATGTCCATATTCCTTGAGAACAGTAAATGTTCAGGAAAGCTTCATTACAGATTCGTATCAATAAGTATGCATTCTAATTTTCCAGCTACAAAATTGATTACAATAAATCATTAAAAAAAAGTTAGCTCTTCCCAAACAAAATTTATTTCGCTTCTAAGTGTCCTTTTGAATTAAAATATAAGAAAATTTATATCTTAGAAGCAAATCACGTAAATTTATGTTTATAATAAAATGCAAGAATTAAAAAAATATATAATAATGAACGTTTCATATCTTTGATTTTAAAAGCTTCAGTGATACTATATATGTATTTTAAATTTAATTTTCTCCTTTGGAATAAAAGGAATTATGTTTCTGATCTTTTTTAATTGAGTTGCTACAAACTGACATAAATTATAATTCAGGTTTGACGTTAATGAATTAAAATTAAAATTTTCAAAGTAACCTAAGTTATGTGCATTTGTAACGGCGAAATATTTAAAAGAAAACTAAAAAGCTCATCTAAAGTTTTACAAAGAACAGGCTTATCCACCCAAGATGCGCTATTTCTTATAATTTATTAAATTACTCAATTAAATATAAGAAATGAAGTAAACGATGAAATATCTAGAACTTTTCTGATATTGATGTTAAAAAAACGATAATTTATTAAACTGTGTGAATATATTTATGCTAAATATAATTAAATTAAAGCAAATGATAAAAAATGAAATTGGATACTGTAACAGCTAAATGTAATTAAAAATAGACCAAACAATAAATTATTAATTTGAATATATTTCAGCTAAATGTAATTAATATTAAATCAAGCAATACATTGTTAAATTGAATAAATTTAAACTAAATGTGATTGAAATTGAAGCAAACGATAATTTATTAAATTTAATATATTTAACCTAAAATGAAGCAAACGATCTGGTAAGCCAAAGAGTGAACCACCTGAAACAATAGTCCTTTGAGTGGCAATTAATAGTAAATCAATATTAAAATCATTTGACTTCAAAATATATTCTAAGAAGGAAGCCGAACTAAGAAGACATAGTTTGAAATTCTTGGGGGGAAAAAGGCTGCCTAACAGTTTAAAATTCTGAATAAAGTTCGTTATTTTTAGTCATATCTCGATCCCAGTTTACATAGGATTTGAGGAAATATGTAAATTGATAAATAAATAAAATACATAATTTTTATATTTGTTTTACTTCAATCCAATGAAAAATTTGGGGGAAATTTATTATGACATATTTTTGAAAATTTAATTCTTTAACGGTGAAAGCAGATATTAGAAATATATTGCAGGCATTTTGTTTCAATTAATTAAAAAATTAAGGAGAAATTTATTATAACGTGTTTTTGAAAACTAAGATCACTAATGGTGAAACCAGATATCAAAAATATACGCAAAAACCAGAAATAGTTTTGAAAATTGGTCAGGTACGACATTCGTAGGATAAAGAAAGCAATTGCCACTTAGGTGGCTATTCCATCTTTATTTATAAATTTTAGTTATATTCCTTTAAAAATATTATTTATATTGTGTTTTTTGTTCTCAAGTAAATTTTAAGGGTCAATGTTTTCAAAATCAAAATGGCATTACTATTTATTTTCGTATATATGATTTCATTTAAATATTACAACTCGTAAATTATAATCTAAGTTTCCCAAGCAAATTTAATAATTATTTTGGAAATTTATATAAAATTATTTATATCAGATAACTTGCCATTATTATGCTTTTGTGATATATTTACTTCAACATTTTTTTCCAACAGTTTCTGTATTCCTCATTTCTAAAACTTCTTTATTTGGGAAAAATAGGAATAAAATCAGAAAATCTTTATTAAAGTATATCTCTTATTCCATTTAACATATCCAAATTTTTCAAAATTTCATCACAAAATCCAAATGAATAAAAATTCTGCTATAATTGCTAAACAAATAAAAAAAAAAAGATTTTTCTCACATTCCAATAAATAAATAATTTTTTTTACTACATATCTCTTCCCCATATTTATATGTGATTTCTTGCAGTTTCAAGTTTTTTTTCTTGCATACTTTTAAAGAGTAAATACTATTTTCTCTTTAAAAATAAAGTCTTTTTCCTAAAATATATTTAAAAGCAGAGCTAAAATATATTTTTCAGAGCAAAATATGATACTCTTTATTCTAGATATGTTTTAAAAGTTCAATGAACTTCAAAGTTCCTGACATAAACTTAACATTGCAGTTGTTATAAAAATGATTGTTGGAAAAACCTTTCTTAAAAATATTTCATTATATATATCTGTATGTATGATATATTAAACTTGTAGAGTAAATTTAATGCAGTAAATTGAATTTTGATGCTTTATTATATGGTCAATATTTGGGTAGAATAAGGTGCTAAATTATTTCTGTGTAAAAAGAACACGAGTTTCTTTAAATATTTTCCCATTTAAAATAAGTAATAGTGAAAATTAAATTTCGACAAAGCACACTCTCTTTCTTAAACTTAAAAGATATTTTATTTTGAACAATTACTTTATACATGTGAAAAAAGTACGTTCCCCATTTCATTAAGTATTGCATTTTTCAGCTTTTAAAGAAAACAAACAAAAATGGAGATAAAACATTTTTGTATGTATATGCATGCATTTTCATCTATATTTATACTTTGTATTTTGGTAATGGAACGAATTGCTTTTATTATTATATTAAGTTTTTTTTTTTTTTTTTTTAATGTAATATAGAAAATAGTTTATTTCTATACCTGATCAAAACGTATAAATTGCATTCTTTTACATATATAATTGTACGTATTTATTTAGTTGCATTTAAAGCTATATCCTTCAATTTAAAATATCCTTCGTGCGACTTTTTAATAAACTTGCAACTATTAATTACTAGTTGAAGTTTTTTGCTTTCTATACAATACAGGAAGTACAAACTATGCCTTATAAAAATTATTTTTAATTATTAAACCAATTGCCAAAATATCACTTTATAATTTAAAAAAATTAAAATAAACAGTTTTAATTTTTGAATTACTTTCTCCTTTATTTTATCTTTTAAATACATTGAAATGAGGATCATTTTATCTTTTAATCATTAAAATTTGTCTGATTGCGTTAGAGGAATTATTATTATAACATGTGCCCTTTTACAAATTAGAACTAAATAGTACTTCAAAAGACCGTTACAATTTTATACAAAACCACTTCAGTTGCCTTCTATTATTTGATTGAGTTTTAATGATTCATTCAGTAGACTCTATGTTCCATTGTATTTTAATATAATAATAACATTTTTAATATAATTATCAAATTGTTATTATCAACATAAATAAAACTGCAATGGAAATTTCATTTCAATTCAAATAAAACATAAGGTTAAAGTCCACATTAGATGCCGCAAAATACTCGAACAAAATTCGTTTAAAGTGTTAGAATTCTATATCTAACAGTTAATAATAATGAAGCCTTCGAATTAGTACATTTTCAGGATATAGTGTAGCATAAGGTTAAAAAATCATTTTCATAATTAAAGAGCTAACTTAAATGTCATTCTTGTAATTTGATTAATGTTCTAAATAAAATGTTTCCTTCCTTGTAACATGTGTTATGCCACTGTAAAAAATAAATAACATTTACTCAATTTGTCATAGTGACTAACACTTATGATATTGTAAAATTAATTCAGTTTAATATAAAAGGAAGTGATGTTAAAAGAGTCAGGTGCTGTATCAGATATCGTGTTCTCAAGTTGACAGTGTTTAGAAAGAATCAGATCTGTTATAAATATCCCTCCTCTATGTTCAAGAGGCAAGATAAAGACTTAACAAAATCTGAGATTGAAAATGGCACTTTTAAATTAGTTTAGTTCTGATTCCTTTTTTTTCTTCCAGTTTATAATATTCATTTAAATATTTTACATATCATTTAAAAATATTTAATGACATTTTGGTTATTTACCAATTCCTACGAATTTTTAGAAATGTATTTCTTGAAATTTGAATATTATTATAATAACATCTTACCATTTTACTACGTTAGAATTTTTTCATGAAAATTTGAATCTATTAAAATGTTCAGACATAATATAATTTATTTAACAAAAATATTTTTAGTTGTTTGTGTATAGTTATACATCTAAGTCATTTAAGATATTACTCATGTATTTCGTAACATTTATGTGATTTATAAGCTTTCAGGATTTTATCGTAACATTACAGTTACCATTCAGTTTTTTCTTGTGAGATAATATAATTTGTCACTAGCATGTGAGAAGAACAATTTGTATTTTTCTTTTACGAAATTACAGAACTAGTTCCATTGGTGCCCTCCTAATACTAATTTATTTTTTTTCAGAAATATTTTAGTGTCTGAAAAAATACAATGTTAAAGAATATTAGAAAATTTGAAAATACTAACTGATTAATTTTCATTTAGACGTATTTAGTACTTAAACAAAACAGGAGCCTCTTGGAAAGAATCAGATTACATTGGAGTCGTAAATGTTTTCGACATTATTATTTTTTGTCTTAAATTTATGAGCAAATGTATTATATATTTACCAAAAACATATGATAATAATTTATTTGTCGAAAACAAAGATAACAGGACAAGCGGATATGTTCAGTTTTAAATTAAATATATGTTTATGTAGAAAATACTGACTCGCAATCTGAGGGAAATGATGAATTTACAGAACTGATTTGAGTCGAAATGGTTAAATGGTTTTGAATAAATAATTCAGATTTTGCCTTGTCTGTTATTCAAATTATAACAATATTGATTTAACGATAAAATTGTTTAATAAATACAATTTTACAACTTTTGGAGAAGTAAGTCATTTTTTTTATTTAATATAATTCTTAGGAAGAACTATTTGGCTCTTTGCATTTCAGATTTGAAATATCACATCAGATTTAAAAGAAATGTTTTAAAAAATGCTTTATTAAAAGGACTTGTAATATACTTTTATTTTATATTTGATAGAAGAGCAGTTTTAAATAGAGCATTTAGATCTTATAATGCAACATAAATACTTTGAGTGGCCACAAATTAATTTTAAAATAGATAATAATATTAGAGAATACACAGAATTCATTTTCCTTGTATTTAAATTCTTACGGAAGGTTAATTTTAGGAGAGACAAATCAAAATATGTAACAGTTGAGCATTACTTAAAATACTGCCAAAAAATATTGATTTCAGGATTATATTTTCAATAAATTGAAAACTACCAGACCCAAGAAAAGTATTTTATTCCATAAGAAATGTTCGAATTCAGACCTGAAACTTCAAAAAAAGTCTTCTAAAATGTACATGTTGAATATAATCAAATAAAATATTCTTCTAAATTTATAGTACACAGAATACGATTACGCTACGAATCTACTCGATTAAAAATTAATTGATTTTCTTACATTTACTTTTTTTCAAATTTTTAAAATATGTTTTACAAATAGTAAAGCCTTTTGTATTTTCCGTATACTTTTCGTAACTGTTGAGACCAAACACAAATAAATTCTTCCAACATTAGCATTATTAGTATTAATTGAATAAATAATAATTTACTGCTTTCCCACATTTCTATTTTTCTCTGTGAAAACTTATAGTAAATAACATTGTTACATGTAATAAAAATGTAAAATATTTTACTCAATTATCTTATTTATGTAACTTTTAGACTTGGTAATATTAAAAAAAAATGTTAAATATTTATTATTCTATTTCAACAAGGAGAATAACAATTAAAGTTTATTTGTGTAGTATGAGTTTTATTTAATTATCAGAACCACACTATCTCTTTTTTGCGTTACAATTATTCTCACCAGTAACATTCCGTAATATATTTTTACGAATGATGATGGCATTATCTAACTCGAATCACAAAGCGTTTCATGAAAGGAAAGAAAGAGATCTTTCATCTTTTTTTACTACACATACTTTCAGCACTAACAATACCATGTGGTCACTCTGCAGAGTAATGACATCAAAAGAAATACTCCGCTTCGTTAGATATTTTTTTTTCTCTTTATTTGTGGAACTCCTTGGAAGAGTCATTAGGTTTAGTGGTTGTATTCACTATCTTGTTTTCAATGTCTGTTTCTTTGTAAGTTAAATCATCACTACCCTTGAATGACTTAATAATATTTAATATATTATCCTATTTTCTATTATTTTCATTAACGAAAATTAATTTAACTAAATTTACTATTGAGGGATTGTTTATGAGTTATGAAAAGGTACCATTGATAAAATTTAAGGTTAGAATGTATAATAATATGCATAATGTAGATAACATATGGAAATACTTATTCTGCTTGATTTTTTTTGATGATTTTGTTTTAAATTTGAACTTTCCCATGCATTAAGTAGTTTGAAAAAATTCTTTAATTTTTTTTAAAAATATATTCAAAATTGTTCGTTATTTACCCATTATTCGTAAGGAATCTTTGTCCGAGTAGAATAAACGATGTTTTGAAACAAGAACGAAACATAACAAAACAAAAATTACTTCGCCGTGACATTAATTGGGGAAATAATGATTTAAGGATTTCGATTTATTTTGAGTTAAATTACAATATCAGAGCATTTTTGCTATTTTTCTTTAGTTAGAAATCAGTTATAAATAATCTTAACTCTTGTATTTATCAATTAATCGTCAGCTGCTTTATTTTTAAATATTATTATTTCACTTCTTTAGAAATTGAAATACAACTTGCTTTAAGTTATTTTAAACATTTAATATTTTAACAAAAGGATACTATGATGATTTGACTCTCAATATGAATGAATTCCTTTATTTTCAGTAATTTCATTCACGTAATTATTTTAGTTCCGTTCTAGTTACTATATTGTGTTTATATAAACCATAATACATATTTTAATACGAATTTTTAAGGTAACTATGATGTCTACTACCCTGAAAATGTTCTAGGATTGTACCAAATTTAAATACATTTTTCTTTTGTTCGAAAAGATAAAAGTGAAGTAAGTATTTTAGTTTTATTTTAAATATATGTTTACTTACATATATAGATTTTACTTACCACATGTGTCAGAACATAGATTAGATTAATACAAGGGTCGTTTATTTTCCAACTTGTGAACGAGCTGAAAAACCACCAAACAAGTTGTAGGAAATAGAAATGAGCATTTGACGATTGCGCATCGCTTTAACTATATCTGATGTTATCTCACCATTTCAAGCTAAACAGTAGGCACGTAAAATTGATGCTTCTGATATGTGAAATATGCGTAGTTGCTTTCAATTTCTACAAGCTTTAAGGAATAATGCAATAGAATTTTGATGAAAAAAGAGACGAAAATACGGTGAGCACTGCATGATTGATGAAGCGTTAATGGTGTAGACAATTTAAAGAGGGTAAATCGACGTTCCAAATGGAGGAGAACTAGTATGCAAATTTGTTCAAGCAAACCTTCAACAGCAGAAAGGTTATGACTGAGAGGCTTTGGTTTCAAAAAATATGTCTTGCCTGTTGAATTCATTTAAGCACGGAGTACGATCAATGCAGCTGTTTACAGTCTGACTTCTTGACGACGTCGAAAAGACATTCAAAACAAAAGGAAGAACGCTGATTTTTAGAGTTGTAATGAAAAATGACTCTACCTACTCTTGCAGTGCTGATGTAATCCAACAGCTTCTGAATCTGAGTTTAAATGGATTGCATTTAATCATCCGGTGTATAACACTGTTTGACATAGCGCCGAATGATTTTCCAATTTTTTTGTATTAAAAATATGATTACAAAGCCTATGCCTTGAAATGATTAAGGAGCTTTGAAACAAACTACATATTTATGACACATTATTCATGGCATCGTTCTTCGAAGAGGTTATCAAAAATTTTGTATATTACTATAATAAATGTCATTATCTTCATATTGATTATGTTGAAATTTAACCACGTTTGTACAGAAATTTTGGTGTTAAAATAACCGATTTCTATATCCTCGTTTTTTTATGTTCTATTCGAGGTAAAAAATGGTCCGGTTTCCGGTAAAAAAGTCCATAATATCGTTACTTTTTTAAAATATGATCCTTTGTTGACTTAGATGCAGAATTGAAAATTTTATCTTTTGAAATTTCCAGTTGGGTCTTCCTGAAAGCAACTGCTGGGAATTACATTATCGTATAACATTTAGTAGTAACTGTTAGAGTTTAGTTTGGCATCAAATCTTTGTAGAATGCTTTTACCTGCATATAAAACAAGATCCCACTATATAACGGAATCGCTATTTATATGTCTGTTATAGAACTCTCGAGATTTTAACATTATGTCCTGCTAATATAAGTTTTTGCTCTAACTTTTACCTCTGGTCTAAAAATAACACTTTTTTCCAAGCACATTTCAATGATATGGTACTATTTGTAACTTCAAACGTTTATCCCTATGATATTTCAATCAGTCAGAAACATCTTTGTGATTTCCAAAATAAACACAATCATTACGCTTCAAACATCGCCACAAAGTTACATGGGACACATGCTTAATTTTCTGTGTTATTTTAGTAGTTGATTGATATTTTCTTGTTCTAAGGCTCAAGAATGTCTATTTTCCAGAGCAAATAACGTCTTCTTTTGATCAGAAATTTGGATGTCATAAAATGCTTTTTTTACTGAAATTATTGCAATTGGTAGTTTTAAAACGATTAAAATGTTATTTATTTTACGTGAAGGCTTTCTCTCCCATTATAAAATCAAATATTCAGTACAACTTCAGAAGATGCTTTTGGTATAAGCATTTTACCAATTGTATAAGTAATCCGATTCTATTACGTGTAATCGGTTAACCTATTTTTCCTATTTTCCAAGCTTTTCAGTTGAGTGAGGTAAGAGTTAAAACAAAAATGTCTGCATTTTTGCAAATTCAAAGTATTTTTGTTTTTTATTTAACATTGTAATTCCGATATATATATATATATATATATATATATATTCGATTTTTTTTCCAAAACCAATTGAACATTACAAAATTGTTTCATTCATAGGTCCTCTTTGAAATCATATTATATTGCTCAGAATATTGTGTTATGCCACGAAACGAAAAAGAAATGCTTACCAAAGCAAGTGTAGGAATTAGATAAAGGCAGGATCGCTGCTTATCGAGAGTGTGGAATATTATTCCGTAATATTGCCGGTCGCATTGATCAAAATCCAACCACTGCCATGCGAATAAGGAATTTCTGTGATTTCTGAGGTTCACACAGAACGGCATGTAGGATTTCCACGGCCTCCCACGATTTACGCACGAGAGAAAAAATATATTGTGTGGCCGGTCCCACAAAATCTTATGAACAAATGTTGGACTATTTGTCAGGAAAGAGACATGTGAATGATTTAGGACATCAGGAATGATTTAGTATTCTCTTGTAAGCTATAACGAAGTTTGCTGCAGCATGGACTGTCAGCATGGTGACTATTACTTAGGCTTCCTATGACAATGCAGCATAGAGAAGGACGTCAATTCTGTAGCGCCAAACTACAAAGCTGGATACAGGAATGGTATAATGTTTTTTTTTTTTTTTTTTCCCCAGACGAATCCATTTTCTGCGTGCAGTATTCTGATGGCCGTATCCGTGTCTGGAGGCTCCAAATAGACCGCTAGTCATCTGCTTGCATTCAATATATATAAGGGACCTACACCTGGTGTAATGGTTTGAGCAATCATTCGGTACGCGACACGCACATCTCTAGTTCAGATTGACGATAATTTCAAAGCCAATAGGTTTATTTCTGACATCTTACTTCTAGTTGTTGTATCCTAACTTCGAGCCATAGCAAATGACATCTTCCAACAAGGTAACGCAATATCTCATGTTGCTAGTCATATTCTTACCTTGCTCTATATACAAGTTATTTGATTGATGCGTTGGTCTTCTTGATCACCAGATCTGCTACTCATCGAATACATCTGGTCATGGGTTGCTGAGAAAAGCACTCAACACCCCTCTCTAGGTGATACAGTTGATGAAGTGTTTCGTAGACTTGAAGCAACGTGGAATGAATAGTTGGTTTCTGTCAACGAAGCCCAGTTTGACTGCTTGCCTTTCCTGGTAAAAACCGTTTGAATTGCCAGTGGTGGCAGCAGTTTCTGAATTTCAGACTCATGTACACCCCCAAACGGTTTGCCACTCTTATCATTTTGTCTTTATGCCATTTCTTATGTATAAATATGTTTTTCATGTTGCTCATCACGTTCTGACCTTCAGGTTGTAAACCCCCAAACTGGTTGCGAATTTATTCTACATGCCGTACATTAAATATCTCTTTTGTATTTGCTTTCCTTCATGGTGTTATAATTTTAATGTTCATCAAAGTACTTATCAGAATTTTTTTTTTAAAAGAAAGTTCATTCCATTATGCTTTCACTTTCCATTTAATAAGCTGCGACAATTCAAATTTTAAAACATAGAATTGATTGATGCTTTTAAATACTTTCAGAAACTTTTGTATATAATTATTAAATATGTGCTACAGTTTTATCACTTTAACAATAAAAGCTCTTCCTAACTTGATTATTTCTCCTAATTAATAAAAGTAAAATATTACAAAAGTTATATAAAACATGGGAAAACAGAAACTTTTGTTTCATATTTAAGATAAACTCGTTAATCAAACGTGAAGTAGAAATAATTTTTTATAATTACACATAAGCAGTTAATATGACTATGTCGAATATGTTTTTATTTCAATGTAAAAATTTAATAAGCTGACCAATGATAAAGAAAAAAATATTTTTTTTATATTTTCATAAAATTGATAAACATTATATTAAGATTTTAAAGCAACTTTTAGTCTAAACTTTGGTTTGAAACATGTCAAATGAAATGAAGTGTAACAAATTATTTATGTTACATATCTATAGGACTATTGCTGCAAACTCATAGCACTAATTCGATACTTATTGTAGAAATTAGTTTCGAATAAAAAAGAAAATGTTTTGCTAATTTTGCAAGAAAAAAAATTAAAGGTTTCAGAAGTATGTGATCATATTCTTCTTCTAGAGTACAAAAATTCTAAGATTTTTTTAAGTAAGCCTTTTAAAAGAAAGTTTAGCTCGAAGAAATAAAATAATAAAGATTCTTCAGAACAAATGATAAAAGTTTGGGAAGTTAATCAGTAAGAGTAGAAGAATCGATTGGAACACCTAAAATTACCTTAGGCCAACTAAGAAACTTTAAAAAGAAGTGGAGAATATGATATCGAATCGAGATAGTATACAGCAAGTAATCTGTTCAGAACTGAAGAAGACCATGTACATGAAAAGAAGTTTAAGAGGGAAAAAAGATATTTTATACGCGAAAAATGATAAGGTTATTTATTTTTCATCATTTTCGAAGAATTGATGATGATGAATAGAGCTGAATTCATGAACAGAAAATTTTAGCTATTTTTTTGTAATTTAGATGTTCATATACTCTTATAGCAAAATTTGAGAAATTTGGTTTAAAGAAGTTTATTCTGGAAAGTTATTTCATTTTGGAAGGTAAATAAGATGCAAAATATGGGAAATAAATTTTGAAACACTGGGAAAATAAAACATTATCCAACAGATATGTTCAAACACATTTATTAAAATTCCAAAAATTTGATAATAATGAATAAAAAGCACAAAAAAATAAACTAAGAAAAAGTATTTAATTAAATTGAATAAGAAATGGAACGAAAGTGTTTTTAAAGCATTTACTTTGTAATAGATATTATAGAAAAATGCTAGGTATTATTACTTTAAATATTTTCCTTTATATTATCAATGGGAAAAATAAAATACAAACATTTGATTATTTAAAATATCCTTATCTTTGTATACATTTTAGTTTTGCTTGCAAATTTTAAATTTTGAATGTGAAAAAACAGTTTTTATTGAGATAAATAAAAGAAAATAAACTTTAATTTTCTATAAAAATAAATATTTTTGTAGAATAAATAATAAGATTATCAAAGAAAATCTTGAATAAAAATTTATTCGTTATAAAATAAAAATAAAAAACTGATAATTACAATGCTTTCACTGATAAAATTTAAGAGTATGAGATTCTTAGTTTACTATATATATATATATATATATATATATATATATATATATATATATATGATCACGATTATTTAAAATTCATTTTCTTATAATGGATAAAAATTTAAATTTAATAATAACAACATTTAACTTTATTCGAAAATATTTGAAACAATTCAGAAGTATATAATTTTGCATTTATTTTTTTTCTTCCTCTAAATTTTTTTAAAAAATTAATTGCCAAAAATAACTACGACTAAGATAATAAAAGTTAAATACTAAAACTAAATAAAAACAAATTTTCTAATAAAAATAATTACGGAGTAGGAAATCAAATTATCGCTTATATGGAGATAAAATGTAAGTGACCGGCTTCAACTAACTCTGGGTCCATTTAGTAGAAATGGAAAGAGAAATATACATTTTCTTAATGTATTGAAATATTTTAATAGAAATGACACCACGTGAGTCACTGAATTAGAATAAGAAATATGTATACATGTTATGTTGTATTAATAATTTTCAAATTCTATTTCCATATAAAAGTCAAATTAACTCTAAGTTAGAAAGAAGACAAATTCTTCAATTAACAGCATACGACGAATAGTGTTTCATGATTAATGTAAATTTAATACATTTGAACCGAACAGAAATTAGAAAAAAACATACTGAATCAAAGAAAAAAAAAAGGAAAATATGAAATCTCTACGATATACTCCTTTTTTTTTTTTAAATGCATTGAGATGTAATAGATTGTACCATTCAATCGATGAGTCATTAGAGTGCAAAAATATACTCGAGCATGATACTTTGATAAATAATTTGCTGTAGAAAAGAGAACTTTTAATCAGAATGCATTAAATTTATCATATTATTTGATAATATATGCAACTCATTTGGATTATGTATAATACATTTTTAAAATTGTAATTAATATTCCCAATTTTCAATTATGTATATTTCATTATAAAATCTTGATCATGTTAAGGGGATCACGTCTATAAGGATATTCTATTTCTTCACAGAGTTAAGTAACTATATTTAAATAACATTTATAGGAAATTGTCTGGTTGTTCTGTCACCAATTATTTTCGTGTTTATTTATTGTATTTTTATCACAATTCTAATGTAGATGACTTTTTAAAATTTAAATTAGATTGTTTTAAAACAAAAATCAATGTATTGGATCAAGGGAAAAGTGAGGGAAATGGATGTACATTTTTACATATATTTAAATACTTTTTATGACAAAACATATTATTAAAATATTTTTATAGCATAAATATTGTTTTCTACATTTCAAAGCTACAAGATAAGATGATTTTTCAAAAGTGTTCCTATTGTGTTCAGATTTACACTTATGATTAAATTCAATTTAAATAGAAACAAATCCTTTTACTAACGCATCTCAACACTATATATTGAATCGCTTGGTTCATTTACTAGATCATCTTGTCTACATTGTAATTTTCTCTGTTCAGTACTAGCTTCTTTTGTTCTGTGTAAAGCTGCCTTATTAGAGTTTTCCTTTCCCGAAAATTATCTGCATCATTTTAATACTCGAAATACGTACAATCCAGTTAAAAAATCCAGCGTATTTTAAATTCGCAAAGAAATATTTGATTTTGTAATAAATTCTTGATGAGAGAATTATATTGCTTTATTCTCTTCAGTTTTTAATGATCCTAACTGAACAAACACGTTTTTAAGGAATATGGACTGAATAATACTATTAATGAACCTAAAGTTTTGTTGTAGTTTTTTTTTGTCTTGCTATGAGGCATTTAGAGATTAATTCAGGACTTGAAATATCACTAAATGTTTTTGTACAATTCATAATTGAAATATGTAAATTATCTTTGTGTTTAATGATTCACGCTTTACTATGACGGCGCATTTATATTCATATCACGAGTCGCCATCTGAAGAAAAAAGATCTTGTTGTTATTTCTAGTTGAAATTTTATGAAAAACAGTAGCTTAAACTATTTGCTTCATAGACATTAAGTTGTCGGAGTAATCTAAGGGTCAAACCATAATGACCTTACAATGTTCCTATTTCTCAGTCCCCCAGTATACTACGACCACTTACAAATCTTTTTGTCTTCAACCATTGAACCTTTTTATTCAGACTTCAATGCTCGCAATCGTGTACCTGCACTCTTTTCAACATGATCTCTCAGATTTTCGATATCGATACCTTTGTAAGGCTTGGGGTCTAAAACTACTTTGTGTTCTTTAGAATCACTATTTATTGCGTGTATCTTAGCTTGGAAAATGATTCTGAGGGATTGAAGATACGAAGCGTATTTTAACATATATATTTCCACATTAAGTTTTTAAGCACTTATTACCATTCATGAAATTATATGAAAACTTTATAAATACATCGGCCTCAACAACTTAATATGTATTGACAATAACTGCCATAACAACACTATTTAGAGAAAATAATCCCATATTTTGAATGGTGTGATCTATATCTGCTGGTACATTCGGATTTCTACTATTAATTGACATGGATTCTGTGGCACCTAATACCATAGAAACTTTTGCGACTTTCCATGTAGCAACATTTAATACGTGGATCAATTCTTAAAACCTCTATGGTGGGAAGGCAAATTAATCAATGTGCAAACCCTTTCTCAATATTATATTCACTGATTTCATAGGGTTTGAAAGTCAAGCGTTAACTTCTTAAAGCATTAATGTCTTTTTGATTAGCTTAAGTAATATTAATCCTAGTATTATAAACTGTTGTTTTAAATCAACTGAAACGCAATATTTTAATAGTAATGAAGAAAAATACTTGGATTCGATAATCAAAGTTAATATAAATGTCTTGTATTTGGCATTATATACGCAGGTAGCGCAATTTTAACTAACTGAAAAATAAATGATAATAAACTGTTCCACTAAGATATCACTTGGACTAAAAAATGCTTCATATTCTTCATTTCCTTAAACTACTGCAATTTACATGCCGATTGCTGTCTGTATATGATATTCAAAGCTTCTGATTCTTCTGCAACTTCTGTAACTTGAGAATAACTTTAATTAGATTTACAATCTCCGGCAAAATTTATTTTCTTAAATGATTAGGCCTTATACTGAATTATAATGATTAAATAGAAATGATAAAAGCAAATATGAAACGGAAGAAATTGTTTTAATTTAGTGGGAGAAAAAAATAACACGTAATCTATTCAATTTTGTAAGCAATTTGCTATTATTATTCTTTATAATTTCTCCTCAACAAGTTGCTGATATAAATAAAAAGCTTTGATGACTTTAAAAACATTTGATAAAGTTGAAAATTGGCACATGTATTACATTTTGGTATCATAGGATCGTGACAATCAGGTGTTTCGAATCTTGGCAGATGTAACATAAATTTTGACTTCTGAGTTATGATGAATTTATGTGACATTTATATGTGAAGTATATTCTTAATTAAGTCATTATAAAATTGCTTTTTTTACTTATTTATTAAGTTATATATGTTACTTAAATAATTAAATATAACTCGAAAGTAGTTCCTGAGAGTATTGTTTCACATCGAAGATCCTTAGTTTTAATATTTTAATGTATTCATTTTATTAAAAATATTTATACTAAGAAATATTGATGAATTAAAGAAATTATTGAAACTTGCAGTAAAATTAAATAAAAGAAAAATGACTCGTAAACATTATTCAATATAGAACCTCCTTTTTTATTTTCTAAAGTCAATTCCTATGGGATATCTTCACTAAATGCTTCTAATTACTGTTTTTACCCTTCAACAAACGTTCAAAAATTTACTTAATTAAAAAAGCTGATATCAATGACTATTTTTAGGATTTTTTTATTTTAATGGAATTAATTTATATTTATTTATGGTTTCGGAGGTTGTTTCAAAAATTCACAGAATTAGTTCTAAGAATTCAGGGCATAATTTCATTTTAAGTATGCAACTACACGTGATTATGTTCAAGTCTTTTAGGTAAAAAAACAGATATAATATAAAATAATAACTAATATAATTTCAAATATACATATTGTACCTAATTTTTAAAATAATATAAAAAATTGTTTATTTATTCTCAATAAGACTCTTTTCAATAATTTTCAAAAATATCAACCACCATCAAATAAAACAGATGCATTAAATTTAAATTTACCACACATTATCTTACATTGTTGAAAATAAATGCTTAGTGATTTATTTTTTAAATCCCACACACATTCCTATCTTAAAATTTTAAGAAAGTGTAATTTTATTAATTTTGTAATTTCTTTCCAAATATAATTTGTAACGCGTGGAATTAAATGAAAATATTCATATCATACTAACTATTCATATGTTACCTATACAAACATCTGGTGCGTGCGCATCAAGGCGATTCAAAATTGTTCAGATACCTCAAAGATAAATAAATTACCTTTTAACATTATTTTTTAAAAATAAAAATATTTGCGAATAACAACAGATCATATACCGACACTCTTTATAGAAATATTTGCATATGCCACAAATAGAAGTGTATCATAAGATAAAAAAATTCATGTACATGTATTTTTTTTTATCTATAAAAGAATTTAATGTGAAAAATTAATAAATTATTTTACACTTTTTACCTATTATCCTTTTATAATTATCAACATTTGAGAAATAAGCTATATAACTCAACAAAAATGACAGTTCTGCAATATATATATATATATTTAATTTTTCAAATGTGTATATTTCCGAATGCATAATGATATTGAAATTAAGCACATTTTACAATGTAAATGTACGTGACTGCCAAATTTCAAAGCTTTTAAAATGAACTTATCTTATCCTTTATGTAAGAATTTATTTTTAATTTTTTTATATATTTCTTTGCTTATTTAAAAATATTTCAATTTAATAGGGGCGTTATTTTGTTAGACATTACTCACCAATAAAATAAACCTAACAGCATTGAAAATATATTCCGATGGATTAAGTCCTACTATATATTTGTTTAGTAAACACTATGACCTGAAATTGAAAGCAGAAAGAAAAGCGGATTGTCCTGGAGCCACCGACACTCATAGCTGAACGAACGATGCTTCCTGGAGTCATTTTTTTCTTCGGTTTACGTCTCGGAATTCATTGCTCTAGGCGATAACTCATTTCGGGAAAGAAAAACATGGACCTGGAACGTAACTTAGGGCAGAACTTTACGAAACTGGGTCAACATAAATGCGGGAGAAACTTTACCTCATCACTGTGTTGTTTACTAATCGAAGAAAAAGGAGGGAAGAAAAATGATGGTGATAAAATTGTAATGTCTGATATACTTTATGGTAGCTCTCCTCTTAAATTCCTCCACCGCCGAAAGAATAGCAAATTAGTAAAACACTAGCCAATAGGAGACATATTAAGGGTATAGAAGATTGATAAATCGTGTTTGTTAATATATCAAAATTCATTGGGATGATTTCGTTATTGGTATTCTAGAAATAAAAACTTAACAACCTAATTTTGTGTGCTAAGAATTGAAAATAGACTGGTATATTAATAATTCATGATGAAAAACAACAGTTTCTTTTTATATCAATATCAGAGACAATTTAAGAAGATAGAATATATTTAATCAAGCTATTTCACAAGACACATGTAAATATGTCCAAAATCCTTTTAAGGAGGAAACAAAATTGATACAAATGCTATTATGTGTCAAATATTAACTATATCCTCCTGGCTAGTTTCCGTTTAGAAGGTGGGTATTTATAACCCTGTAGCATATTTCCAAACTTCATGATAACACAGTCAAAACACAAATATAATAAAATTAAAGACATTTAAGCAAAATGGAAAAACAATTAAATGCATTTAAAAGAAGCTCACGTTTTGAATTCAAGGAAAGTAATGAAATTTTGTTTTTAAAAAAAATCGGGCAATTTCCCTTTTGTAAAAGAACTATTACCTCCTGATCTTTACGACTATATCGTATAAGTACTTCATCTGCCGTAATGTCAATAAAAGAAAAGAAAATTTAGAAGCATTTTATTGAATAATCTCTTATAGTATATATTTTCCGAACAGGTCTTCTAAAATGCATGCAGAGCTAATTATCGAATTTCAACGAAATTTAGAACATAAGCTGTTAATATAAAGATTTCATCATCCTTTTTTGTACGATTGGTGATTTTTTATTCTTACCTAATTTTCTGTTCAAAGTCAATGTCCATCTGATCCACTGGGCAATTTTGCTCATAATATTGTACCTTTCTGAAATCCTCCTGGAAATTACGCGGTGTTATTAGCCTAACCCTTTAAAAATGAGTATGTTAAGACAGATAAGTTTTTCATAACTCTAATATATATATATCTCAATTGTCATTATTTATGTTTACGCTCTTTTTTACTCTTACTCCGTCTACACATCTTACTTTTCTGTAGTACTTAAATTTTCGAGAATATCTCTCGCAAAACTACACCTGCAAAGATGGTGAAAATTCTGTGCAGGACGACCCAGGATATTTTATTGGATTTATCTTCCCTCATAGATAGGTCTGTTCCAAATTCTTCTTCTTCAAACTAATTAATTGTTTAAATTCTCTTTCGATTTGCTTTGTGGACCGAGATTCGCGTGTGTGTATCGCGTCATGTAAAGTTATACGATACATTTGCAAATTTATCAAGGCTCAAAGCCCTAACGTAGGTGTTGTGAAGAAGTTACGAGAGAGAGGTGCTAGTTCATGTGTCATCTTCGTCCCTTGACAGAGTTATAAAATTTGGAGGTATTCCAATACCCCTCGTATTGCTTCTAATGCGATATTAATGAAATTTTATCGACGAATTTCATTAATATCGCATTAGAAGCACACAAACGACCAACCAAAATTTGTATATGACACGAATAAGAATTTTTATCATTTTTCATTGGCATTAATATAATTTACCTTTATTATTTTTTGCATTAAATATATGTATATGGTGTTCAATCATGTTCACCTGTCTTTATTTTACGTTATTTGAGTAACGTGTGTAGATTACTTTTATGGAATCATCTCCACTTGTGACCTCTACTGTCTTGAATCTGAACTTTTCAGGTCATAAGACCCAACTGTTCTAAATATAAATATGTCAATAATATGTATCGTAGTTCAATAAATATTTCTTAATCGCGTTTTATTTGTGCAAGGAATTTTTGAAACATTCTGTATTACTCAGTAAAAAAATATAGTTTCTAAATAATTTATAAACTTTTATATTTTAGGTTTTTATTTGATTAATTATAACATTATGGAATTATGTTTTTTCTTCTCCTCCCTAAAAATGCATACTCGAATAAAGATAATGTATTTGTGTTTTTATAAGTACTAAGCAAAATCCATCCTCAATAGAAATAAACAATTTTTGTTTCTTTTCACTGCTTAACGAGTATTTTTCAGATAGTAAAATATTTCGTTTGAAACATTTTGCTAAAATTATTTCCTTTCCTTTCGTATGTCTCAAATTATCAAAATAATTGTTATTTCAAATTTTCCTTGCCCTGTTTCTTCTTATGAAATCAATTATGAATTTTAGACATGCGTAGTGAAGAAAACTGAATTATATGTCTGAATATTTTACAACTAAATTGCCATTTCTGTTATTAATTAACAGCCGATCAAAGTGGAATCTGAAGTAGAACAGAATAGAAGAATTCGAATCAAAGCAAAAAAGTTTTAAAAATAAAAGAAAAGTACATAAACAAGGAAGAATTATTCATTTACAGAGAACAAAATTTCTAGTTTCAAAAAATAATGGTATTTACTCAATAGACTTCTGCCTGCAACACGCATTTTATCTAAAGAGAAAAGGAAATCATATATTGTATGAAGATTACTTAATTTTTATATTTTCTTTTTGCTATCCAAATGTCTTTTTTTTTATCTCAGTAGCTAACATTTTTCTAATTATCTCGTATCGATATAATATAATGAGCAAAAAAAAAAAAAAAAAAAAAAAATAAAAAAAAAAAAATATAAAAAAAAAAGTTTTTATGGCTCTAAGTTTATGGCTTCAATTTTATCCTTCCTATTGTTTGTTTAGTGAAAAAAACAACAAATTTTAAATGAATATCATACATTATATGCGAGATAAATGTGTTTCTAAATACTGTGTGAGAAGAGTATTTCTGAGAATTTTTATCAACTGATATTAAAGTCTGATAAGGAAACATTTTTTTCTCATCAAAACACGAAAATTAACCATAAAGTAACAATTAGGTAAAGTAAAGTAAAACTAACTATAAAGTAACAATTTTTTTTTAAAAAAAAGAGGATTTATGATTAATAAAATATATTAAAATTCAATATCCTTTGTAATTGGAATTAAAATCAATATCCTATATTATTCAAATTGTTGGAATTAACTCGACCATTCTATCAAATGCTGCTGAGCGACGTTGATAAATTACATTTATTAGAAGCAGGGGACTTAATTAATATCTTGATACAATATGTCTATTTAGATATAAATGAGTCGTAGGTTATCCAACCGCTACAAAATCCATTAACATCTAGTTTGACTCTCAAACTAAGACGAGGTCAATCAGTTGGGTAAATTTATTTCTTACCGGATTTGTTCTACTTTTGTTTTTTGCATTCTATCGTTCCATCGATGATAATAATTTAAAGAGCTTGATCTATTTGCAGATATCTGTAATTAAATTTATTTTTAACTTCTCATTTTAAATAACTAATACTTACATCTATCACTCAAGTATAACAAATTTGAATTTCATTATGTCTCATATAAAAACAGAATCCATATTATGTATATATATATATATATAGTATATATATATATATATATATATATATATATATATATATATATATATATATATATATATATATATTTAAACTGAATGGAAAGCTAAAAGAAACCAATAAAAATGGATTCCAGCTAGTCTAAAAGTAATTTCGATTTCAGCAGCAAGTATGCTGGGTTAAATTAGTACGATGGATCCACATTCTCCCATTTAAACATAGTAGGATGTTATAGAAGTATCACAATTACAAAAGAGTACAATAAAATTGTGGGGGAGTGAAAAGTTGATTCTCAGAAGAATTTTTTTTTTAAATGCTAAATATAATAGAAAGAGAACAAAAAAAAGTATGAAATAAATTAAAATCAGACGAAAAGGGCAGATACATAAAACAATTTTCAGCGAAACGTAGAGCTTGAATAAAGTTAATAAATACTGGAATTGTTAAACATTATTATCATCAGAAATTGAAAGAATGTGGTAGTTGTTGGTCCTTACCTGGTTAAGAATTAATTGTTTGAATAGAATATTAAAATTTTTTGGCGAATAAAAAAGTTCGAGATGTGTGTGTACAAAAGTTGGGTGTAAAAACTGTTGTAACAGTAATTATAAACCTTACATTTGGATCATTGGATATATATGAGCTCATAGTGATATAATTGCAATATGTTGAATTTGAAATTAACTTACTATTTATATGTACATGATAAATCTATTTATATTTCCTTAAAAAACTATAGTAAAATGGTCTTCCTAATACAACAAAAAAGTTTCAGTGGGTACAAAAAAATAATAAAATATAGTTATTCGCAAAAAAATGTCCTAATGATTTATTATATTTTATAAGAGTCCCTAAATCATTATTAAAAAATAAAAAATACTTAATAATATAATAACATCTACGTATAAAGGATTATTTAAGTTGTAGTTCCACAAGGGAATTTCAATTATACAAATTGTTATGAAAGATGTCACTTTAAGAAAATGATATGAATTGAAAGATACAGATTGTAATGAAAGGTATCTCTTTTCACTGAACCAAACATCTTGAGCTAAGTTTCTGAATTGTTCCAATATTAAATTAAGGGAAGGAAATTTTTGCGTAACACAAGTCTAAAACGAATATTAAACTTTTCCATTTTATTGCTTAATGAATGTGTATGTGGAATGCATTTAGAATGTGATTATATTTACAAGTTAAGATTATGTCTATTTAATATGTATATATATATATATATATATATATATATATATATATATATATATATATATATATATATATATATAAGCTAAGAGACTCTCGTTTCGGAACTGCCAGAGTCAGTTTAAAATATTATTGTTTAGATTATTCCTTTTTACGGACTAATATTCTATTGAGCTAAACGTAATAAGCTCTGAGAAATTATAAGTGTTGCTTTATTCCTATTGTACCTTTAACTTGGAAAAGTGCTGCGCTTCCTGTTTGAGCAGTTAGTTTGCCCATGTTTTGCTAATTGTGTTTGACTCTTCACAAATATTTGCAAATAAAGTGACATTTACCATTAAATAAGCGATAGAATATTTTTGCTTTTACACCCACTCATGAAAGAGGAATGTATATTATATATATATATATATATGACATTTTATTTTGAAATAATTCATATTTACTTATTATCATCTTAAATATATATCACTACAGGATGCCTAGAACTCTCCTTGCGAATATCCATAGATCAAAAAAGTACTGGAAATCTTCAACTGTCATCTTGTTTAGGAAGTAAGTCATTTTCTCTTTCACATTTTTAACGAATTTAAGTGTTGTTTTCTTTTTAATACAGATTTCACCTTAGCAGACAGCCCTCCACAAGATGCGATAAATAAGGTGGATAGTCTCACACTAGGATTTTGTACTTGGCAAAGAATCGTATTGACAAATAATGCGGAAAGACATGTTCCTCTATAATTTGTGACGTTGCTTTTTTTTTTAACCCGGAGTTCAGCAAGAGCATGAAGATAGTTATTTTGATTAGAAGTTTAATCTTCAGTAGCCGGGTGAAGTTACATAATCCCATGGATATCGAAAATAAACAATCATCAATGTTTTGAGTTTTGATTTGCTCATTCGAGCTTTGTATGGATCTCGAGGAAAATGGGCTTTTACAATGCGTAATTGAAACTCTGTTTCATAATCGTAAATAAAATCTAAGTTTCGTCACACATTTTTATCCTTTCCGTTAAGTTTGGGTCATTTTGAATGGCATTTAAAGTGTCATTTTTTCGAGCTCTTTGTAATTCAAACGCGAGAATTTCAGACACCATTTTGGTTTATACATTTTACAAGTTAAATTTGTTATGTAAAGTATTCCGTACGGATCCCTTGTCAATTCCTACAGTCTCAGAAATCACTCTAATCCTTAACCAGCAGCTAGATTGATACAGATTACCCATTTTTTCGATATTGACATTCGGTTTTGACGTGGATGGGTGACCCGGTTGTGAATGATCTTCACTGTCTTCTAGACTATCTTAGAAACGCTGAAACCACTCAAAAAGACGCGCAGCACACGATAAACGTTCAGTGACATACACTTCTTTCAATAAATTATAAATTTCACCTACAATTTTCCTATGAAATTTCTCAACAATTTGTTGCTAAATTGATACACTCATCATTTTTCCGGCAAAGCAAACAAAAAAATAACTCTAATGAAGGATATGGCTATATGGGTATGTTTCCAGAAACGAGAGACTCTGTATTCTTAAAAAAAAAAAAAAAAAAAAGCTTTACTCTAAACAGCTGTCGGCTGCTGTTACTTGACGCTTGCATACTTCTTCTGTAGTTGCGTCAGTCTTGTTATTTAATATCCAGATCTCGTATTATATATATATATATATATATATATTGTTATGAAAATTTCCAGGTGTGTGGGAGTGAAATCAAGTCTAATATGGAGGATAACGCAAAAGACAATTTATTCACAAATATTCTGGACAAGACAACGCACAAGTAGCAGAGCTTGGACAACACAAACAGGAGCACAGTACAGTGACACATATACAGGAACAAAAAATCTATTCAGGTCAGTCGTACTGATTTGAGGTACATTCATCTCACCAGCTCAGTAGTTCTCCATACGGATAAGTCATCGGCACTTCCAGAGAAGGTTCTGATAATTCTAGGAAGATACACTCTGCTACTGCAAAAATTCGACCGGTATACTCTACTTCCAAGTGTCGACTGCTTACATTCAATTTTTCGATTGATGTTCTTAAAGGAGACCTCAATCATATACTCAAACTACCCCTCTCTCATATTCTTCTTGTATATATGCCTCTTTGACCCGGTATGATGTCACATGAGGAAAGTTCTGTAACTTTTTTCACCTTCAATATTTCACTAAGGTTCAAGCACTTACGGTTACTTTCCGTCTGCCACTAAAGTCATCAAACTGCAAAAAATTTTGCAAAATCCTACTAAAAGGAAAAAAAGGAGACATTGCTTAATTTTCCTTTAGCTGACTGGTGACTTTTTAAACGTTGATTTTCCTTCATAAGAGAACCGTTGCATGGAAATCCATCTCATGTTCGTAACAATATAAAATAATCACTAAAAGTTTTAAACCTTCTCCTCATTAATAACAGGAGTATCAAGATTCTAGACAGTGATTTGAATTAATTATAATAGGTAGTTCTGTTGCATTTATGGATAACATGAAGCATTCGATCCACGCCAAATTTCACAGATTTTTATTTTCACAGTATATACTCTGAATAAATCTTCTTTTATAACCTGGGTATTTTTTTTTAAATTTAAAATTTTAGTTAAAAAACGTAATTAACATGTTCTCTGTTCTTGACTGCTGTTCATAAGCTTGGAGTGGCGAGTCTTTTCACAGCTGAAGATACCTTGCTTAGTTCTGTGACTAAACGATTTTTAATTGATAATTTTATAGTTCTATAAGAAAGTTTGAGAATGCATTGTGTTCCATCCTTTAAAAAACTATAAATTATGTCATAATAATATCATTTACTTTTGTATAGATTTTAAGCGAAATCATGAATTTGTTGTGTTCCATTTTGCATGGATAAAATCTTAATTTCAAAATATATCGAATGTCCGATCTGCAAGGAAGCATTTGTATTTGATCGATAAGATTGTAAACAAAGATGATTTTGCTTGGTAATGGCTCAAGTGTGAAGTGGTTGAGCATCGTATGAAATGATCTGTGCATTAGAACATCTGATTTAAAGAGAACAAGTTAATCATTTTGCAGAATTTGATCATAACGATTATTATAAGAGTGAAGGTCATTCCGTGAACACTTTTTTTCAGATAGATGTGTTGCTGATAAATATTTGATCTGCAAAGCAAAAAATTTATAATCCTTTGGTGGAACTGAAATCTACATATAAATAAAAGCTTATGCTCGTATGTGTGTGCTCTATAAAATCGAAAAATAACAAATGATGTTCCTTTTATGTTTAGTTTTTTATTAAATTTGGATACTTTACCGAGCAGTTAGAATGAAATCCAATAAGTAGCTCTGTGTGTATACAATATTAATTGAATATCGACTATTTTTGCTCTTCGCTAATACAATTGATAAATAGTAAGCACAAACCTCCGAAAACATTTTTCAGAGTGCCAGCTATTAAAAATATTTCAATTCTCAAACAACAAGGCAATTAATTTTAATATATTTTAAAGCGTAATACATCCATATATATGAAAGGTAATATTAAGTGTGTGCCCCATACACTCAAGAACTACTGAAACAATTTTGCGGAACATTTATCATTTGTTCAATTTAATTCCTAGAATATTTGGAGAACGTTTTGAAAAATATCTGATAAATAGCATTGCTATTTTTACAGAGTAAATTAAAAAATGGATTTTTAAATGATTAAATTTCTGATGAAGTTGTATTTTGTTGTTGAATATCTACTAAATTATATATATAAGTGAAATAAATGAAATTTTGTAATTATTTTTCATGAAACAATATATATTTTTTTAAAAATTTATTTATCAAATATTTATTTTTATATATGTGCAGCCTATACACTCATAGCCAATTCATGTAATTTTGCTGTAAATTTCACACTTTGTTTTTTTTTGGTTCCAGGAGAATTTAAATAATGATTTATTTTTCGTTCATTGTTGTTGTGTAATTATGTGACCATAACGACATAATAGTAGATATTGCACAAATATAACAAAGATAATAAAAAAAGAGAAAAGTATTAAAATAAAATAAACAGCACAACAAAATGAGCGAAAGTTAGTTACATGCTACTAAATCATCAAAACAACACACCAAGCTCGAAATGAAGCAAGTTAAAAAAAGAATTATAGTACTAAGACAAAATCCACCATATACCATACGAAATGAATACTGTAAAAATAATCAATTTTACATGGGAATGATTTAACTAATTGTATCAATTGGATGCAGTAAATTACCTATACGAATTACTGGATCACTTGAATTAGCTGGATAACCACTGCAAATCATAAATTTGAATATTAAAGTTTCTAACATTACGCCAGAAATATTGATTAACACCTTCTTTGCAGTCGTAACAGAGATGTCGACAAAAATTATACAGATGTGTCATGTCAGCAATAATTTTAACTAGGAAATTCGAAAGAAAAAAATGTGCTGCTAATTCACATACCAAAACTTCCAAGATAAAAGTTATTCTAATTCAAACCATTAGAATGTTTCATTGAATAGGCTTTTCAAATAATGATGAATAAAACACAAGGTCAATCTTTCTAAGTATCTGAATTGAGTTTGAAGAAACTATGTTTTCATCATGGCCAATATACCATTGCATTATCCCAGGTAGAAAAGGAAAGTTATTTGTTCGTATATGCACCTTATATAATAAATACAAAAATTGAATATATTATAAACCATAACAAATATTTTGAAGGTAGAAGGATGCTTAAATTCAATTTATTTAATTTTATATAAACTGATCTTTAATTCATATTGTACAGATTGTTACATTCGCTTCATACAGTTATTATATTTGTTAATGTAATTGTGTCTCAATATTCCGTAAGTTATTATAATTGTGTCTCAATATTCCGTAAGTTATTATAATTGTGTCTCAATATTCTATAAGAATTTTATTTTATTTCAGTTAAAAGAAAATTAAGAAAAAGTATTTTGATTTTACTGGGAAAGTGAATACAAAAAATTGATGAATGATATACGTCAAAATTTCGTTTCTACAAGCAACCAAATAACTTAAAGGAGATAATGAAGAAGATATGATAATATACCCCACAAAAACGAATATAAAATATTTTTTATAATAAAATTCCAAATATTATTTAATGATGTAAATAAAAGAGCAGCAATTAACAAATTTTGAAATCTCACCGAAATCAGATCATTTATATTATATGCCCTAATTAATTACCAGCACAAATCTTATAAATAATATCATAACCAGCCATACATTTTTGCACATTAATGTATCATATAAGAATTTTCTTCTAAATATCAAAAGAAATAAATCTTAGTATTAATTGAAATATTACCGAGAAATAATTTGGTCGCAAAAATCATCTCACAAAAATTCATACATAAACACAATTCATAATCAACATATTTAATTGCATTGTATATCTCCTTATCTTTCCAATACAATTTTAAAATCTAGGCTAGAAACATACACTCTTACCTCTAGCACTGGTTATATTTAGCTGATATGAAAGTCTCAGATATATTGTTGATTCATATGTATCAGAATTCCTCTGGGAAAAATTGTATCTACAATCTAAGCATCTTACTATGAAACTAATCAAAATCTGACAACGTAGTTTATATCAAAAGATAAAATAAAGAAAAAGTTAATATTTACTCTGTCTATAAGCTCCCGAACCATGCCGTTCCAGTGACCCCGGGTGTTTCTGGAGCCGTATGATCCGTCACGCACTAATCTCAACTCGTATCGAAATCCCAAAATGCGTGACATCTCCTTCAGAAGATCCACGCAAAAGCCTTCATACTGCTCGGTGTTGCTTCCTTTTGTTTGATCGTCTGACTTCTTGATCATCATATATGGTGGATTCTGAAAGATATATACTTTTTAAGCGAATGTGGGTATAAAATATTATAATTCTTTTCTATATTGGACCCTATACCTTTTAGAACTAATATATTATTTCATTTATATATTTCTATTCTACAAATAAAATCTTTTTGTAGATGCATAGTTTTTTAAAACTATGCATCTTAATATTAATTTATTTTGAGTTATTTATATAAGTGATTTAATATTACTTAATGTGACTGACGACGTTTAAAACATGATTTTCAGGCAAAATTTTTTAATTGTATTTTACTATTTCAAACCCAACTCATTAGCCTTGTAACACTGCTTTTGTTTTGAATCTAGGATAAGAAGAAAAGAAATTATAACGATTTAAAAATTAGATCATAGCTGTCAACCAAAGCGGAAGTACCACTTTAAGGCAATTTAAATCACCGGAAGCTAGATGATTTATTATAATTTCACAGTAATTTATGAAAAATAATATGCTTTCTTACAGTGAAATGTTTAATGATATACTCAATAAGCAAGCTACAAAATTTCAAATTATTCTTAATGAATATAAGTGAAAGAGAATGGCAATCGGCAAGCATTTCATATTGCTTACATCTCGCATTTGGAAACCGACATTGCTTATAGACTATTTAAACTACACTGTAAATCTTTTTTTCATAGATTAATTAATGTTTATTTATTAAATAATTCTTATCATCGTATTCACTTTTTGTTTTAAAATGGGAAGATCAAGTTACAGTCGTAATAGGTGGCGTAAATTTCATGGAAATCAATACACTGTTAGTAAAAATTTGACTAAATGTTCAATAAACGTGGCGGTAGAAGCTGTTGCTATAACACGAAATTCAGCTAACAAATTCACTTTCGATGAAAGATGGCAACGTCAAAACTACTCATCGATTAATGGAGTTATGAGTGGTTTTCAGTTTTTACTAGAAAAATTTTTGATGTTGAAATCATGTCACAGTTCTCCAGAACTTATAATGAATACAAAAATATCTCAATATTATGATATTATAAACCCGTTTATTCTTGTACAAATCACAGTGAATCATCGAGTAACATGGATATTGTTGGCGTTTATCGTAAATATGAACGTAATGAAAGTTTATGTTTTTTTCGATGCATCGATTACAACATTGATGGAGATTCAACAGGATTCAATGTAGTTCAAGATATTTACGTCAAAGAATCTGTGAGAAAGCTGGAATAAACTGGGCATTTTCAAAAAGAGTTGAAGCACACCTTCACAAATTAAAAGCTATCGGAAAAGGACTTGGCGACAAGAGAAAGGTAATTTTAATAATTAAACTGCAAAAACATTATGGGATAGCTATTAGGTCTAATGCAGGTAGTTTATAAATTATGCAAAATATCACAATTGCTGCATTTGCTCACTGTTGTTCAAGTAAGTGGAAACCAATGCATGGACAATGTCCTAAAGGTGTGGGAGTGGGTGTAAATATCAATTTCCTATTGCTTCTGGAAAACCTTAAAAGGATACCAGTATGGGTCTACACACAAATATAATAAATATAATTAAACCCGTATACATAAAGTTATGTAACCAAATATTCCTCTTTAAATGTCTTCATGGTCTTACTCAAAATGCCAAAGAAAGTTTCAACAATGTCTTATGGTGGGTATTACCAAAAAATGTTTTTGTTGAAACACAAACTTTACACCTAGGGTCATATTTAGGCGTTATCCAATTTAATGATAAGTCAGTTAAAAAAACGGGCTTCAAGAAAGAAAAATAGAATGTTGCACATGAGAAAAAAAGGGAGTGGGAATCACAAATGAGGAGGATTTTAAATGCTTATGCTTGCTTAGTTTTTCTTAGTAAAATAAAAAAAAAATTAAATTGTTTTTTTTTTTCTGAAGAACATGATTTCCTAAATATGATGCTTATTCAAAACATGATTTTACAATCTGTAATTGAGATATCTGTGTAATATTTGAACTGTATATTATTCATAATATTGTTAAGACTATAAATTAGGAATTTGGTTTTCAATTTAAAACTAGTTTAGCTTAAAGGTATTTTGATATGAGGGTATTGGTAAATTTATTAAAAGCTTAACTGAAATTATCACGATATGCTATAAATTTTCTATATTTAAAAATATATATCATAGATTTTAGTTCATTATGTTAAGCCATGTCACGATGTGTATTAAAAATTATATTTAATTTAATACAGTATAATTTTTATGGAGTGTTTTGCTTTTCGGTCAAATTTCATCAAATTTCTGTTTAAATCCCTTAATTTCTCAGATTTTGTTTAAAAAATGTAGTATTCGTCACTTTGTAAAGATAATTTTGAGTCATAATCTTTGTAAAAATGTGGTGAAAATTTAATTAATTGCATTTTTTATAAAAAAGGTTGCTTCAAACGTTCTCGGATACCTTGATTTGTAAAAATACATGTTTATTTTTAATGTCTTAAAAAAATTTTGGGAATACGTAAGTCTATGTTCTTAATAAGTTTAATGGTAATATTGCTTTGTGAAAGAAATGAATATTTTTAAAAAGAATATTTTTGGCAACCGCTAATCTAAAGCAAGTCATTTATTTTTTTTTTAAGACAAACTTTTTAAATTTGGAAAACCTCTACTTTACTTCTTGATAATTTGCTGTAATCCAGATGTATTTAAAAGCATTAAGCAGATATTTTGGTGTCAGTTATTTGTAAAGTGAACAATCTTCTTTGCGAAGACACTATCTTCATCATAGTTCCAACATATTTTATTAAAGCAAGGATATAGTTTTGCGCACTTGCTTGTTTATTGTAAATATTGCTTCTTAAAAAATATTTTTTTTAAGTCAAAGTAATTTGAAAATCTCATAAATTTTCTTTCCAAAATACTTTTCGACTCCACTCCCTTCTCAATGAAGAGCATAAATGCATGACACAATAATCCTATTTTTTCATTCGAAACAAATTATACTGACGAATATTGAAAATTGTGCTCAGAGAAGAAATCAAGCTATAAATTCGAAATTTCGCAAATTAGTTAAAAGCTATCCAATTTGAAAATGATCGAAATTTGGTACTGATGTGCAGGACTTTATAGCCTACAATGGTGCTGCATTCAGGAAGTCGGTCATATCAACTGGCTCAGCATCAGTGAGGTCTTTAGTAAGCTAAAAATACCACAATGTGAGAAGACATTTCACACAGTCAAGCGAGTTGGACATAGCTCTGGTCAGCGGAATGGAAACTGCAGGTGGATTGAAATGTTTTCTTGCTTCTAGGTCAATCTTTATAAATGTGCATTTACAACGTGTTTGAAACAATGGACATGAAATAAAGTCCAAGTGTGGAAAGACGAGTCTGACTCTACCACACAGACAACAAAGCGAGAGAATCAAAGGATCGTACGGCAAGCGCTCTAGGACCTACAATGACTCGGTCTGACTGCCTAAATTGAATCTAATCTAGATTCTTCCTTAAAGACAACCTGATTCTTTCTGTTGCAGATCAATCCCTTCGATTACGACTACAGGCGACCGTGAGTATGTGTCAATGGCAGTACATGTAATTATCGTCGCGATATCAACTAAGGCGCCTTGCGATGGTACGGACTGACACATAAGTCCTTAGTGAAGCTTCTGCTTAACTATGTATGGTGGACAATAAGTCAGTTGGTTCCATGTGTGCGTGTCTTATGATATGTATGTCTTCTCGACTATTGGTCTGTCGAGGGCGCCATGAGCCTGATAGCCTTGTAACAGGCATATCTCTTGTCCACTAGCCCCAACATCTCCTCATAGCAAAGTCAGAGTGATCTAAGTGGTGAGCTACTCGACGAACTATCCACCGGGTTTTCATCTTTCCTATAATTCTTCCCTCTCATAGCTTCATATTGTCTCCGATGGTGGTGTAGCGGCATCTCTAGTTAACCCGCGTCACTCTGCTACACATTAAATACACTCACATTCCCCCTGCTCATATGTTTATAATCGAAGAAGAATGAATTTCAGTGCCTTTTGGAGGTCTTACACAATGCTCAATCACACTACAATTCTAATCATATACATACCTGCCTAACACGTACCTTCATGTGAATTTTTGTAACAATCCCAAACTCACATATTAGTGCACAAAATTTTATATATATATATATATATATATATATATATGTGTGTGTGTGTGTGTGTGTGTGTGTAGAGAGAGAGAGAGGTAGTAAAAATTGAGGACTGTTTGGAAATTTTTATGTTTTTTAAATTTGTAAGCTTATAGAAAATGTTACAATTCACAAAATGCAGAGCCGTGTATACCATTTTAAGAGAATATAATATTCAATTAAAATACGTTCAATGCAAAAACAGTTATGCGTGCTTTAATCTGAAAAAACAAGCATATATATATATATATATATATATATATATATATATAGTTACAAAGTCGTTTGTAAAGTCTAACTTTCCTGGAGAATAACTGTTCTTGTTCTGAGAACCAATCAAACGTCAGTAACTGCATTAGGAACTTACATCATGTTAAAAGTTGGAACAAATTATTATTGTGCTTTGTTCTGTAGAAGGAAGTCTGTTTCTTATGTAATCAAACTACAAGTAGAAATTGTTGTAAAAAGTTTTTATATTTCGTCAAGAAGCTTTGGTTTTGGTTTAATTTAGTTTTATTAACGTCGCAATTGAAGCAACATGAGGGCAATTATTAGTCAAGAAGCAATGACATTAAATGAGATAGTAGAATGAATACCTAGAAAGAGATGCAAGATTATTGTGTTACGAGAATGTGATCTTTCCTGTGTTGAAATTGTAAGACTGGTAGTTGATTCAGTGACTACATCGGGAGTTCGAAAGTTTTGCTTAGATATCAGGAGACAAATTCATTAAAAATCAACGCAAGAAAAGGTTGCAAAAGGTACACCACCTCTGTTGATGAAAGAATAGTAAAAATATTATACCACCAAGATCGAAGAATGTCATCAACGGCCATCAGAAGTAATCTAAGCGATGCTAGTGTTTCAGTCAGATCAAGAACAATCAAGAGAATATTAATAAATGTTAGACTAAAAGGTAGAATTCTATGAAAAAGTCTTATTTAAACTTAAAGCAGCTCAAAAGCGATTACAATGGGCAAAGGAACACATTAATTGGACAGATGATCAGTGGTTATTAATTATATGGAATGACGAAACTAAGATATCGTTGTTTTGTTGTGATGGTCGGAAATATGCAAGGCATAGAATAAGAGAAGAGCTACATTCTAACTACATTCAAGCAACTGTGAAGAACCTACTTAGTATTATGAATTGGTCATGCATATCAGCAGATGATACTGGTTGCTTTCACATCATCGGTGGGACACTGAATGCCAGACAATACATTGACACTATTCTAGAACCAAAAGTTCGATCTATCATCAGAGAGCACTATCCCAAAATGATTAATTTATTTTTCAGTAGGACCCTGATTTTTGCTACTCAGCAAAATTATTGAAAGAAAGTTTCGTATAAAAAACATTGAATTGTTGTTCTGGTCAGGAAAAAGTCTTAAACTCAATGCTATCGAAAACTTGTGTCCCCGTTTTAAAACTCATGTCCGAAAAAGGCGTACATCAAATAAAAAGGAAGTCATTGAGGCTATAAATGTTTCCTGGCGTCAAATAATACCTATGCATGAGTTTGAAACTACCGTCAACTCAATGAAACATCGATATGAAGCTGTAATCAAAAGATAAAGGCTACCCTACTAATAACTCGATAACTCATTGCAATCATCAGTACCTAATGTTTAACTGTAATAATTGCTTATTAACTCTTTTTGTACTGCAAATATTTGAATCTTGTTTTTTGTATTGGATTCAGTATTAAATGCTCTTTAAAATGATATATACGACTTTGCATTATGTGATACGTAATGTTTTATATATGCAAACAAAGTTCAAGAACATAAAAATTTCCAAAAGTGTCTAAAATTTCGGGCCATACTGTATATATATATATATATATATATATATATAAATTATATATCAAGCCAATTGACAATATTGATTTTCAGTTTATCGTTATTCTGCACAACTAAATTTGAAGGAACTAGAACTCGATTCTGTTACAAAGCTTGAATATCTTAGATTTTGAAACTCTAGAAGATGGTCATTAGTGAAATGCTGTTCTCCGTTAAACCGTTAAAATTCTGTAAATGTACTTTTACTTACAAATAATAGTGAATAAAAAAAAGATGCTTGAATTTTCTACCCAATACTGCAAGTTTTATTTTTTTTTTTAAAAAAAATGTCATATGTCATATTTTATTCTATCTGACTGCATATTATTACTTTTTAAAAAAATAAAATGAATCATAAAAAAAATTATAAATTTAAAATCAGGGCCTATTTCATTGATTTCACATCATATTATATAAATCCAAAATAAAGTTTATAAGGGTGAGTTAGCCCTGCAAGATTAATGACTGCAACATTGTTAAACTAATAAATTATGTGTAAAGTGGTTATTTGACCTATTTACTCAAGAAAATGTCAACTAAAGCCTGTCATAACTTTGTAAAGGGTACATTTATCTTAGAATCTATATTTATTAAACTAAACGCTCATGTAAGCAAACAAGGATCAGTTAATTAAATTTTGCATTTTGTTTAAAGTAAAGACGGATTAAGACCAAAATTGTCAGAAATTAATTAAAGTGTAATAGTGTAAACACATCTGTTTGGCGACAGTATTGTAATGCTTAGAAGAGTTAAGCCCTCTCTAGTTAAGACAATTTATTTTTAATCCGTTAATATCATATACTTTACAAATATGAAGCAATTATTGTAAAAATAAAACTTTTAAATAATAAAAGAATTAAAAAATAAGTTTAATTCTTAATTACAATTTTGCTTGATCCTTTTTCATATAATAAAAAAAAAAAGATTTGATATGTTTTTTTAAGAATATTATTAACCTTTTAAACTGTATTTAGAAACTGCTTAAATTTATCGATAATATTATTATACTAGATTACACTTTATTTCTGTCGATATCAATTTATTCTTTCTGATTTATAAGGCTTTGTTTGAATATTTAAGTCATGTTATGTATATGCAATGAAAACACACTCTCGCCCTCTACGCACGCACGCACACACACACACACAAATATATATATAGGTATACATACATACACACAAACACACACACACACACATATATATATATTTATAAAATCAGAAAGCAGTTTACGAATATTTATTTTTAATTAGAATTTTATATTTGCTTATATAACACATTTTTATTAAAAAATAATTTTCCGTGCAATATAAGCATTCTAGATAATAACTTGTATAATCAAAAATTCCATGATTGACTTAGTATTTTGTGTTTCCTATCATATTACGTCAGCAGAACTAATTGTCTTTTTTTCTGTCAGTTAGACTTCCTAGGACGACTTTCATGAAAAATTGCAGAATATATGTGTATGTAGTTACATCATGAAGCAGGATCTGTTAATCATGCAGCGTTAATGATCAACTGCTAGAGAATAAATGCTCTAAATCTATATCAAACGTAATATCACTGTTTCCTAATTTCTAATATCATCAATTACTGTGATCATTATATTGTTTCTGGTAATAGGCAAAAGCTTCGTTTCGTGTGGAACTCATTGAATTATCGTACATGTGGTCAAAATATGAAACACAATTTCAAAAGTACGTTTTAGTATCAGTGATCAGATATAAAAACAAAATTCATACTTTTTAGCAAATGTTTCATATATATATAATCTATAAATGGCTGACGTATCAAAATTTGGCTGATACTGGCCTCTGATTTAGATATTTATCTTTTCTGTCCACCTTAGATAGTTTTCATGATGTAACTTTCCTTTTATAGCAAATATACAGTTTTAGAGATATCATTGACATAAGGACCTATGTTAAAATATTCCAAGGTATACTTTTATGAACCAAAAAAAAAATACTTTTCTCTCTGCATTTTAGAAATGCTGCCACTGTATTAACTTGCTTCAACAATTTTGATATATTGTGGATAAATTTCAAAGAGAAAATATATCCGTGACAGTAAACATTTCACTTTGGAGGGGCTTATTACACTGTGAAGGAATATGTTTTAACGTTGTAAACAAGACATTCACTAGTAGAAAATCCGGCAGACATTTGCTATAGAAGTATAATACGTGGAGGTTTGCTTTAAAATAAAAATAATAATCTTGAAAAATCTCCCACATAAACCTATGTTCTATGGCGTTATTAACTTTAAGCTTCGGACAAACTATGAATAAAATGAATCAAAATTTAACAAATGACTGGTAGATAGATGAAAATAAATATTTAATGCAGCATGTTATGTATAAATATTTATTGCAAATTACATCGAGGGATAAAACTGTTTATTTATAATTTTTTTATTATTGCTATTTTTTTACGTTTTTAAATTGTAATAATTTATTAAAATAACATATTAAAATTATTTAAATTTCTAAAGAAAAAAACTGCTTAAATTGTACTACATATAATATCACTGAGTTTTACTATTTTGAATATAAATTACACATTTCTATCCATTATATATTATCCTCTTTTATATTTTTATAATTGTACGTGTAAAACCAGTAAAAACTATATTCGTAAGTCTGCGTTTACTCAAGTATACAAAAAAATCAACTTAATGCAGAAAGAATCAATAAAAAAAAATGTGTAATTCATGAGAAACTAATTACTTCGAAAGACTTTGAATAATCGTTTGTATTGAGATAAGATAAAAAGAGTTTTAATCTTTGGACATCAAGAATTGTTTTCCTTTGAATAATTATTCCATGGTATTGAACCTTAGATTACTTTGGATATCCGATTTGATCTTTCATGTATAATCTTCTTTTAAGTTTAACATAAGCTTGGCTATTTATTATTTCTATGGATTGCAAAATGGTAGTAAGATAATGACAGCAAATATTTCGACTGATCAAGGGAAAAATTGTTAAGCAAAATGCATTGAAGAACAAGAAACTTCTTCTAAACATGAACTGATATAGAATAAATCTATGACAAGAAATACTCATAGAATGGATTATTTGAAAAGGTCAGAATTATTTCAAAAACATTTTCATTTAAAGCAAACAATATCTTGGAAGATACGTTAAAGAAGAATTTTATTATCTAAAAAAAATCTTTCTATTTTAAAAACATAAGATTTTGTAAGTCTCAAAGAGCTAATTGAATCAAGGAATTTAATGTGTTTTAAATAATTGTGTGGATAATGACTAATATTCTGTAAAACATTTCATGAAACATGTATTTTTAATTTAACAGCCACTACATTCTGCATTTTTGACCAATAAAAGTTTTTATTTAAATGTATATTCTGCGTTCATTAAGGTTTTGCATTATTTAAGGAATTCGAAAATTGTACCATAGTTACAACAAACGCATTATGGTTACTAATAATGAAAAAAAATGAGAAAAATGTACTTACAAAAATTAATTAACAAATAAGGAGTTAAAAAATATTTTATTAATTACTTATGTACGTTGAATTATTTTTAGAGGTTGATTAATTGCTACCGTTATTGAAATTAATTGTGGGCTAACTTACTCAAAAATTCAATAAGAGTTACCACATTTTCTTAAAGTGTCCACAGCTGCGTGATCAAGATGGTTATTCGAACAAAAATTGCAAAATAAAACGATTTGAGCTGATGATAATTAAAAATAATTGAAAAATAAATGATTTTATTAAATTAATACTTTTTTATAAGGCAACTTGACTACTAAATCAAATTTTAATTTTAAGCATTTTGAAGTTTTGACATCCAGAAGTTGTACAAATATTTATTTTTATTGTTTTCAGTATAATCTAAATGTTTTAAAAAACTCACAGAATATTAATAGAAATACTGTAAACACTTTACAAGTTAAATAGCTATTTAGAATGAATTAACTCATTCACGCTACAAATTACTATTTCAGAAGTTAAAATTATTTATCATACTTCTATTTTAATATTTCTACTTTTAATTAATCACAGTTGCATAGGCAAACTCATGAATCGCAACAGTATTTTTATAAAATAAAAATAGCTTTTATTAAAAATTAATTGATAAATTTCATGTAGACTTTATTTATTTCTTTATAAATTCACTGTACATGATGTTATTTACCAATGCTTGTATATGCAAGAAGTATGAATTAAAACGGCAATGGTATCAGATTTCACTATGAATTTTAGTTGCGTTAAAACGTATATGCATGTTTTAAAATTATTTAATTAATAAAAAAAAAAAAAAAAATTAACTGGTTTTTGGATGTCACTTCTTAAATTTTTCTATTGAAATTTTTGAAAAAATAGATTTTTTCAATGATACATTTACTTTCAAACTACTTGGACTAATTGGTTGGAAAAGATGAAAGTTATACCAAATTCAGATTTCCAGATAAGAGGCCTAGATGTGATTACTGTACATTTCTATTGGGATCTGTTATGCATTATTCAAATGCCAAGTCAGTCTATTTAAATATGCATAAAATGGATCACACCCATTGTAATTTACAATTAGCAGTTAATCTTTTCCTCTACATTTGTTCTACATTAGATATTGATATGATGACTATTGAGCGGAGATATGTTCTGTCGTGTTAATTATATATCTTTACGTTACATGGATATTTTCACGCTTAAGGAAATTACACTTAAGTAAATGTCTATATAACGCAACTCGTTATAAGAGGCATTGTACTTTTACAGCAGGAAACTCGAAAAGAAAAAAAAAATATGTGCCACGAAATAACTTAATAACTTAAATAACTTAATAACTTGAATAATAACTTAAATCATAAATGCCCAAATACAGATATAGAGCATTTCATGTGTCAATAATTTCAAATAATGATACTTTTTATAAAAAAAACAACTAAAATCAAAACTGTAAAGAAATATGAATATCATCCAAAGCATTATTTTCGGATAGTGAGAAAAGCAGAGTAAAATTTTAAAACTATTATTACACCAAACAAAGAGGTTTACAACAAAAGAGACATACTCTTATTTAAGGAAATTTATATCACTTATTTTTACCTTATTATTTAATGCTCAAACATTATATTCAAACACGCATGCTCAAAAGTGGATGCTACCTTTGTTTTTGATCGAAATAATGAACTAAAATTTGCTCAAAATAAGGGTATACGAGTAGTATTGCGCATAAATTTATTAATTTTTTGGACAATGCACACGATTATGTTTTTTATCTCTCTTTACCGTTTCGAACTTTCATTTAACTCTTTTTATTTAAGTAATAGCGACAAATATAAATTCTTTTAATTGATTTATTTAATTACTGAACTTCATTTAAGTTTTAAAAAAAATTAAGAAAATATTTTGGAAAGAAAGATTAAACCAGAGTTTTTCTTTTGTGATGTAACAGAAAGTTTTTCAACACTAATTGCAGTGATATCACAGAAATTTTAATACGTAAGAAATCGACGTATAGAAATTATTAATAAAATATTTATATATATTTTTTAGATATTACAGTATGATTAAATTATGTAATAATGGAAATTTATGCAGATAATACTGAGCCTTCACCTTCAACTCTAAATGTCTTATATTAATTTATCCAAGCAATAAGCAACTATTTTGTCTTGTATTAAAAAAAGTACAAATCCGTTTAACCCATTAATGCTCAACATAGAATTCTTTAACTTTTTAAAGCTAATTATATTTGTACATATTCATAACGAACTAAAAATAATAAAAGAAGTCCTGTATTAAAATGTTAATTTTTATTGAATATAATGTTACCGTCCTATAAAAAATACGCTAGGCAATTGAGGGAACATTTTTTCCCCAAACATATCGAACCTTTGATTTTCTAAAACTATTCTTTTAGTACTGTATTTAGATGAATAAACGTTTGCAATAAATGGAACTCTGTAAAAAACCTCAGAAAATAAGCCCAAGAGGTTTAAATTGTGATTTATTCATTTAAAAGGAATTAAAATTCAAAATGCTAAAATTGAAAAATAATAGTTTTAAAGGCACAAATTTAGAAAACTTAAGCCTTATAATAAATTTTACACACCTTTACATTTCAATTTACATATAAGAATAGATTAAAAAAAATATAAAGAATAATAAAAAATAGCTGTGATTTTTTTACACAATTTATATACAATCTATATAGTGTGAAAGATTTCAAATAATTTATCTTGCAATCCAACTAAACATTTATTTCTATTTCTCATAGATTTTTTGCCACAGTCGGTGCATTATATCTGCTTCAAATTCACAACGATTAAATGATCTTTTATATCATATTGAACATCATCAATAACTGTTTTGAACATTTTAGGTTTTCCTGCATTCAGACTGTTATATGGCATCTTACTGTACTTAGAAAACTATGTCTGACAGATTTCTCTTTTAAACTAGAGGAGATTCATTTTGTTACAGATTCGAAGAGCATAATCTGTAGAGTAACCATGTATTTTGGATTGATGCTATAAGCTAAGCAAAATGAGTGGCCATTTGCATTTTTTAGACCGTATGGAACACCGATATTGTTAAATTTTTTGATTGATGCTTTCGGTGCCTGCCATACATTTATTATATTGAAGCACAATATACGGTTAACCAATATCTACAAATATTTTTTCAATATTCGACCAGCGTTTAGTCTGAGCCATAATAGTTTGACAATAAAGTAATGAAATTATTGTCATTCCACCGAACCATTTTCAAATGTTTGCTGTTTTGGAAATTAAAACTTCTTCTGTTCTTTTTAATAGATTTAATACCTTCAAGTGGACAACTTTTAGTTTTATTAACCCGTATAGCGCCATGCGCTTCATTCTTTTTCTGTTAACTTGTCGATCAAAACATTTGATATAAAATAATTATCAAAAAAATAAATCATAATGTTTATTTTCCGGTAAGTTGGAAATCAGATCCAGAACAACTGCACCTCCCGTACCGATCCCATATTCATGCAAAACAGTTCTCTCACCTCTGAATAGCTCAAATTATACTAGACATACGAGTTTAGTATTTCGACGCCAAACTCTGTATCGAAATCTGATACGTTTTCCTTTTAAAAACTGTTTACACCAATGGAGTCCAAAATATGAGACAGTATTCTCACCAACAGATAACTGCTGCTCATTTGGAAATTGCGTAAAGAATCTTTCATTCAAGTGATTAAAAAATGGATGTAACTTAGCCATCTGGTCTTTTTTATTTAAATTGCTTTTGTCAGCAAAGTGCGGATATTGTATTATTTTCTCAAATCTACCCCGTGACATGGCTTCCGAAATCGTATTATTCTGTACATCACTTGATTTTCCCCAGTACATTCGTGGTTCTTGGATAAACATTGTATCTACAAGTGAATAGGATAGCAAAAACAATTTCAAATCTTTAGCACCCATAACAAAATCATGGTCTCCTTTTTGACCAGCATACAAAATTGATTGTTCTAAAATGTATTCAATTATTTCGTCAGTTAGGAACAGATCAAATAAAGATGTGGAAGACAAATGGGTGTTCAAAAAAGATGCTTTTGATTCATTCCATGTTAATTGAAAGGTGTTATTTTCCAGCAACTCATTTCTTGACAAGTTTTAATTTTTTGGGGGGAATCTTTGCTTTTTTTTATTCGCTTTCCATTATGAGGAAGAATTTCATGCTCATTTTTACTGATTGATTTACCTATAAAAATTATTATTTTTGAATATGAATTATTCCTATTTTTTTTTTTATTTTTTGGCTAACAGAACATCCATTTTAAAATTATTTTCATAAACAAGGAATACTTAATAATTATTATTAATGAAAATAATTTCTAGCAAAATGTTTCTAAAAATAAATTACAATTCTTCTTGATTATGATTTGAATAGATTATAAATTGAGAAAAAAATACACATTAGTTTAACATAAAATGTAAGAAAAACCTGTATTCATTTGTGCCTAGAGTCGTATACATAGAACTCTTCGCAATAGAATATATAACAGTGTTAAAAAAAAATTTAATGATTTTGAAAGATACGTATTTTAGAAATTAGGATTGACTATGATAATAAGCATAACATATGTGCATGATGCCATTTTGAGAAACTAAAGAAGACTAACTCTGAATTTAGAATTTCAAAACAGAAATATAATATTGATAAGCGCTGCCATCTTCTGGATAATAACAAATACAAAACTTTATCGAGGCATCCTGCTATTTGGATCGAAGAAAAGAATAAAATTCAGTGATTTAGAGCTAATTACGTAAACTTCCTTTTAAAAGGACGCTAGGCCCAAATGGGTTAAGAATGCTTCTTTAACTTAATTTAATTACTCAGTTTTATAATTAAATTCAAACAGTACTTTAATTATTATATAATTTATTCTTGTTTAAACAAAAATACATTGCCTTTCAAAAGTTCAGATACAACAAATAAATTCACGCTCGGAATTAAGGTATGAAAATAAAGAAGAAAAAAAAAAATTATGCGGTTGGGTATAAACGACTTCATTGTAACCTTATGAAATAATTACATATTCACTAATATTTTTTTAAGAAAATCATCGCATACTCTTATAGCACGAAGCAGTGAATATCCTACTTTTGCAGTTAGTTGGTGGAGGGGGGGAGGTATGATTGTTGATATTTAATAGTTCGTACTGAGGTATCATTAGCCATATCTAGAGTATGTCGTCTGCCTAATTCTTTAAGATGATAAGGAAACGGATGGATGTAAGCAGTAGCTATCAGACGATGATGCTACCCGACATCTTAATGTGTCTCATAACATAATATATACACGACAATAATTTTTATATCTATTGTTATATATATGAACGTTTCTATTTTATACTAAAAATAAAAGATGTGAAACAAATTTTTATTTTTACCCAAAATATCTCAATTTCATTCAGAGTACTAACATTAATAAATGTACAAATTTTGAAAAAAAACCCAAAATTAAAAAAAAACAAAACACAAAGTAATACATTTAATAAAATATCTTATTAATTTCAAGCTATTAAATGTTCATTCTTAATGAAGGATATCCAAATATATATTTAGAAAAAAAAATTATAAATTATTTGCAACGTAATAATCAATATTAGTAACAAAGAAAACCTGAAAGCATTGGAAAAAAAACTTTATGAACTCTTAGTATTTCTCAGTTAATAGTTACCCCATAAGACGTTTTCTTAAAAAAATTATATACATATGGAAAATCATATAAGCAGAAAAATATTCTTAAAATTCATAAGTGTTTAATGTGTAAAATAATTCTTTTTAAAAAAAATGTTATTTTAAGTTTCATGAGTAGCTAAACAATTTTTTCTCTTTCTTTTCTTGTAATTAGATATTCAACATTTGTTAAGACATGAATTTTAGAGAATATAATTATTTGGATATATTTCGTAAACTTTATATTATACAATTTCTTATAAATTTACGGAAAAATAATTAATATTCAATTTTTTAAAATTATATTTTTTTAAATGCAAATCTATTAACAAATTATTTAATGTTCAGAACGTGATAAAATTTGATAATAATAATGATAGAATGCTACAATATTCTACAGTGAACAAATATTTATAATACTTTAATAATTTAAGTGTTTTAATAATTATTTTATACATATATGATATAAAAAATACATGTTATAGCTCCATAAACCTTATTTACTTAGTTTAATGATATTATTCTACGCAAAATTTATATAAAAATATTGTTCATTAGTTTTTCGTGTTAATCAGTCATTCAAATATATTAATTTGCTGCATAAAAATGCTTAGATACAAAAAATATGTTTAAAAACACTTTTCCATTCAAAGCCAAACTGTACAATTTACATAAAATCTTAAGCCACTTTGATTTTTCATAGTATAAATTTTCAGGTTTACTTATTAATTTTTACTTTTCAAATTAACATCCGTTTTTATTACTTTTCTTAATACATAGAGGAATTAGTTTTCGCTTTGTGATATATATATATATATATATATATATATATATATATTATGTGATATCGCAATAGCTAAAATAAATATAGTAGAATCTCGATTCAACGATAATTTTCTCTACAACAATGGTAATATTTACCCTTCTTTCACTATAATTCCCTTTATTACGATATTTTTTTCAGAGTCTACAAATTAAATGGTATGTAAAGAAAAACTAGATAAAATGCGGTTGGATCGTTGGTTTGGTTTTTCAACCTACACTCTCTGTCGAAAAATTTCATTGAAGTTTACGTTTTCTGTCGAACACAACGTTAAACTTTACTCCAATCCCCTCTCTTCGAAAAATCATCCAGAAATCCCTTCACCGGAAGTGATAGATAAAACCATGATGCGCTTGAGAGAAAACTTTATTATACGATATAGTATCTACACATTGAGTACCATAAGAGTTTTAATTTTCAATAAATTGTGTCACAGTAATTAGAATCGGGAATTATTTACGTAATTTGCTGGAAGTTTGTTCAGTGAAGATTGATAAATTGGCTCTTAGAAAACAAATATCCATCGAAGTGAAATTGAAGGTCATAAAAATGTTAATAAAGGTATGAAGGAAGCTGAGAATTGCAAAAAATACAGATTTTCACAATCGACTGAGGTAAAATGTTTAAAGAAACAGAAGAAGTTGAAAACATTTTCAACTCTAATGATATCGATTCAGAAAAGAGAGCTATGATTTTTGGAGAAAAACGTGCTATGAATGTACCTTTAAATGGGCTAACTATTTTCGAGAAATCCAAAAAATTAGCATTTATAATTGTGTACCCACATTTCAAAGCTAGCAATGAATGTCTAACAAGTTTTTTAGACCGAAAAGGGATATCTGTCCATGGGTTGCATGGTGCTGAAAAATCAGTGCCGCTGGATGACGTGCGCACCTAGCATCAAAGAGAAATGTATAAACTTTTTGAAAAAAATTCCGTAGATAATGTCTTTAATGCAAATGCGACGGGATTATTTTTCAGATGTTATCTCAACGAACATTATCTTTCGAAGGAGAAACTTGTAAAGAGAAGAGAAATTCAAACAGAGATTAACAGTATTGCTGTGCGCAAATATAAAGGATAAATTAAAACATCTTGTAATTATAAGATCTTTAAGGCCAAGATGTTTTTAAAAAAATAAAGAACATTCCAGTAGACTACACTGCGAACAAGAGAGCTTGGATGACTTCAAAAATACTTAGTGAATGGTTATTGAAAGTAGATAAAGATATGAAATCTAGGAAGAAAAAACATTGCTCTTTTATATAATTTACAACATCTCTGCACATAAACCAATTCCAAAATTACAAAATGTAGATGCTTACTTCTTTCCTCCAAACACTTGTGCATTCTACAACCCCTCGATATGGACATCATGAAATGCTTCAAATGGTAATACAGAAACAAATTAGAGGATAAAACGATTTTTAATATTGATCAAAAGCACACAGAGCCAATTATTGTAAATGATGCATGCAAATGGATTGCTGGGATTTGGTGGAATAAGCAACAGTCCATATCTAATTTCATTTAAACTGATAAAGAGCGTCAAAGTGAAGCTTCTTGATCATATTCTGAGGAAAAAAATACTATTTCAGGTCTTCAAAATCCCTTGACAGATTACGAACATAAATCTGGAAAAAAGTTTAAGATATGTGTTCATGATTATTTAAATGTCGAGGATTAAGTACATATAATTTCGGAAGTAACAGATGGAGACATTCATTTTGAAATAAGAAGTCATAACGCAGATGAAGAAGAGTCACAAGATGATGTGAATGAAAAGGATGATTCCACTACAGTAAAACCAAACTTATCTCCTAGAGAAGCAGTGTACTCAATTGATGCACTTCATAACTTTTTTTCTAGCTTACCTAATGTACCAGAGGAGCAACTAAATTCTTCAGATGCCCTTCGTTTTTTTTTACATGAGATTGTCTCTGGATAATGCGAAATTTTTTTTATTTCTTTTAGCAGAATTCCAAATAAATAAGAATCATAATAGCTATGTATATTCATTCATTTACACAATCTACATTTTGCAGAGAACCTTTTGGGATTTTAATAGTTAGTACATTAAAAATTTAATATTTAAACATGCGATAAGCATTTGTAGGCTATGACGTTACCAGAATCCTGGGCAAGGATACTTCACTAAAACTTGGGGGCTGTAAAAATTACTCTACACTCTAAACATTTTATTCTCATTCCATTTAATACATATTACATGCGTGAGTGGAGGGTTTTCTGATTGATAGTAAAACACCTCTGGTGACGCCACTTGTTATGAGGAAGAAAATTTTTTATTGATTTCCTCTATAATGATACTTCTCTTTAGAACGATATGTTATTTTGGCCCCCTAAATATCGTTTTAGAGAGATTTCACTATATAAACATTGTTATGGTGCGAATCCATCTTATTCAAAAATTTCATTGTGGTTTCTAAACGGTAAATTTAAAAAACAATAATATAAAACTAACCAGAATTTTTGATTTGTACAATTTTATTAAGACTAATATGTGTATGCTAATTTTGATGCTCTTTGAGAAAAAACTTGAACTAAAAAATTTTCACTTTAGTTTCACTAACTCTTCAGTTTTATATATTCTTCGAATGATACACACTTCAGCTATATATAATAATTTAAGAACAATAGGACAAAAATAGGGCAGGTATAATTTTATGATTAAAATCTAATAATATGATATATCATTGAATATTATATAAAGTAGAAAATATCACTTAATATAATGATTTTATTTCCAAGAAATTTATAACTTTTTATGTATAAAGAGAACCTAAATTTTCCTTTGAGAAATTGATTTTATATTCGGTAAGGGGGTTGTATATCTAACATTTATGTATAATGTAAAGAATGTTATGCATATATATATATATATATATATATATATATATATATAACCCCTTCGCTACCGGAGGTAGAAAAAAGAAGTGCTTCTCTGGGCCCGCGGCTTCTTACCGCGGAGTATCACTCTGTGCCCAGACGATTTTAGATACTAAGCCTAATTCGTGAAAAAAAATTCCTCTAAAATCAGCTATTCATTAAAATATTTTGGTATTTACATATCTTATTTAAAATGCATTAAACTTATTATATACAAAAGGAAAAATGATTTAATTTAAAAATGAATGTTTTATACATAAAATTACACAAAAAAATCATACTTTTAAGGAAATACAAATATATTTACACATGTTACAGAAAAAGCATGGTGTAATGATGTACCATTACGTAGAATATATAGATATAAAAGATAAGTCTCATTTTATTTATGGTATATTTATAAAAAAAAAATCAATGCATAGTACAATGTCACATGTCTTACACACATATTTTGACGCTTCACGCAAGATTTTAAACAAAGG
>BMAW01123224.1:76614-93204 GCA_019974015.1 Nephila pilipes | reverse complement strand
TATATATATATATATATATATATATATATATATATATATATATATCATTCAAACTTACGTAAAATTTGACGAATGGGTTAAATGATGAAATAATCGGGTTGATAAACGAAATTCTTTTCTAATACAACTCTTCTTGAAATACTGCGTCAATTATAATATCTTGTTTGAATTAGGTGTGTAATGTTTTATTTAAAATTTATCATATTACTTTATTGATGTGTGTTACTATATCCTAATATATTAGACTTTTCACAAAAATTACACATCGACAGAATATATTTCAGAAAGTAGTTAAAAAAATAAATTTATGATGTAATCTCGGACCACTCCATTTTCATCATGTATCTGATGGAAAATTTTACTCATAGTCTATTGTTAAGTTAATTTTCGGATGTTTCAATATTTCTTAGATAAGAATTAATTTTAATGAACAATTGTATTTAATTAATCATAATTTAGCTTTGCAAATAGTTCAACATGTTATACATATAACTTATTATAATATGGAACGATTAATAAATATTTAAATGATGTCAGGAAAAGGCTGTTCGGAAAAAAAAAAAACTCGTAACAGTCGCGTCCTTTCTATGATCACTGTGTAGCGGGATGATGGGCATTTAATTTTTGGGCACATAATTCTCATGTTCAAGTGGTGTAAAACTTATTATAGAATGGTGTCGACTCATTTGTTATCCTCGTTTATTATTCGATACCCAGCTACCGCAACTGTCATTAATAGTCCTCGATCTATATTAATGCTCAAATAAAACAATCCATCAATCCTAGAGATAGAAAAATGTATTTTGACTGTTAAAACCCATCAATTTTCTTAATTATTAATAAATACAATAAGTTACAATTAAAGTAATATTTCCAATGTTTGTTAGTATTTGTTTATTTTCTAACCTATAAGCGTTTGAAACAAAAACACTTCGATTTCTTGCTATCTAAATAACTATCATACATGTTTGAGTGTGTTTTGATTTCCAATAAATGTTTCTTCCATGGACACATTATACTTCGATAAATATCTAAAACAATTACTAAATTTCTCAGTGAGACCACTGGTCGAAGCTACGCTATTGAAAACGCACTATGTGCTCTAAAATATTATACTGGTTTCAAATTTTAATGAGTTGGGAAGTTATACCAATATTTCCATCATTTAAGTATATCGCTTTCATGATACAGTCTATCTTCAATGCATTATAGATACTCTCCTCCATTTGTAAAACGTTTGATAACAGTTACAAGTTTTAATAGGAGATTAAAGGCGTTATGATACTCAATGTTATATTGAGTATCATAATTGCGTTTTGAAGCACAGTTCATGCAATATTTGACAGTAAATACTGAGAAATGCTTTTCGTTTCTAATATTATACAAATGTTAATCCTGAAAATTAATTTAAATACAAAATCGATACTGTACACAAATGTTCCAGTCAGTGTTAGAAACGATACAGTTATATAACTCACAAAATATTTACTTATAAAAAATGAACGCATTATTTTTTTTCCATTCAAATATTTCAATTTCAAATTGATTCAAATTCATACAGAAACAGTAAGTTTCCATGAAATTTCAACTATTAGTTCCCGAATAATTATTATTAAAATGTATCATTTTTAATAATATAAGAATTTAATATTTAATTTCATTTTCATTTTTATAATTCTAATTAATATATACACTCTATAACATAAAAAAAGATGTAACAAGAAGATATTGTCTGACAAGACAAAAATTGGCGGATAGGAAAATTATGTGTAGAATAGAAAATAATTAAAATTTCAGAAAAAATGAATTTTTATTTCAAAGTTACCCAATTACAAAGTTATGATCTCGATAAAGTGTTGACCCATCTCTAGCCTGGATGCAAATTACCACATGACGTGGCATAGAATGATAAGGCTCTCTGAGAGACTCCAGCGGTATTTCTGGCCAAATTTGCTCCAATTGTGGAGCTAGGTCAACAAAATTCCCTGATGGAGACAAACGCTTTCCCATCATATCCCAATTATTCTCCATTCAGAGAGATCTGGCTGGCCAAGGAAGTGTTTGAGAAGCTGTAAGACAGTTCATAGCAACACGTGCCTTATGTGGTCTGGCATTAACTTGCTGAAAAATAAGGCCAGTTTACTACAAAAGGAACGGAAGCAAAACAAGTCTCAGAATGCCATCGACGTACTGCTGTGCAGTATGTTTGCATCTAACAATGACCAAAGGGTTCCGGCAATCAAGGGAAAAGACAGTCCAGATCATAACTTCTGGTTGAGGGCCTGTGAAGCGTGCAATAGTGAAAGAAGGGTCGGAACACTGTCCTGCGCGTCTCCAGACACGTCTTCGATGATCATCAGGACATAGTAGGATGCGGGATTCGTCGCTAAACTCTATACGTCCTCATTCAGCATCATTCCAACCTGATCGAGTTATACACCACTGTAATCTGGCTCGACAGTGTGCAGACGAGAATGGCAGGTGGAGTAGTGGTTGATGCGAGGGTACATTTCGTTCTATCAGTCGTCTGTGAACGGTCATGGAGAACACTCGTGTGCGGGTCGCACGTCTGATGGTTGAAAACGATGAAACAGGTGCTGTGACAGTCGATCTGATAATCACTCTGTCCTCCCCATCTGCTGTAGCCCTAGATCTACCACTACCATCATGACGCTGAAATCTAACATTGTCCACCCATTCTTGCCAGCATCTTCTAATAGCCACATCGCTTCGATCCACATGACGATTGATTACCATCTTTCAAACTCTGACAGTTACTTGTAATTATCTCGAATCCTTCGGCGAGGACATTTTATTCGTTGAAAGAATGTTCTAATCGTAAATCGTAGTGCAACATTAAATTTGATCATCAAATTAAGAATCTCTTCTTATATACACCTGCTGAATGAGGAGTTCAGATGCACTGTAGCTCCCGCTTTTAATTCATTGGACACCAAATTTTAATCATTTGCATGTTCGGTCCAAAATATCTTCGCATACAAAGTTTCATTACATTCGAGCAACTCCTCTTTGGTGTGCCGTTTATTTTATTTTATTTATTTATTGTTATAGATTGTAAAAAAATTGAGAGCGTGAATTATTTGAGCATCTGAATAACGTTTTTGAAAATCTAAAACCAAATTTATTTTTGTATATTTTAACAGTAGTTTGCTCTTTGTTCAATTTGAGTTAGTAAATTCTGTAAAGCTATAAAAATAACTTATTAAAATAGTGGGGGTGGATGGCGTAAAAATATTTTTTTTTTAACTTTTTCCCAAAAAATTATATATGATTATTTTTTGCTAGATCAGTCAAGAAAATTTGGTGTGTATGTCATTACACAGTAGATATTTACTAAAGTGCAGATCAATAATGTATTCATATGAAAACACGAATAATAACGAAATGTGATATAAGGGTTGAAACTTACTTTGAGGCCCTCTAGAATGATAAAACTATCGGAAATTATATGAACGTATAGTCTGTAGACATAAATTAGAGTTTTAATCACTCTAATTAGAAACACGTATACCTTAAACCTCATTTACAAGTTCCTGCTCTACAATTTAGGATACGTTATCCTATAAATTTTATAATAGAAGTTGAAACAATCTAATTCATACTCTAAATTAAATGAATATAGGAAGTTGTAAGTAGAAAAAAAATACATAACTCAGTAAACGAATTCGAGTAATGAAGATATTAAAAGCAACATATTTCTGAATAAGGAAAGAAAAGAAAATAAGGGAATCTTAGGCATACTTAATTACACAGATTATACTGTAGAGTCTTGCATCTGAAAAACAATTTTTAATTGAATTCTAAAATTAATTTTTAAAATCAAGAAAAAATGTGAACTTGTTGAAAAGAATAACTTTATTTGAATTAATGTAAATTTATGCAAAAAATTAATAGTTCGTTGAAAAAACTGAAAGCAATATATCATTACGAAAACTTCTCTGATTGTATCGAAATGCATATAAATGTATCTATTTACAAGGTACTCTTAAGCTCATGGTACATATTTTAAGGTGTAATAGAACATAATTTGTAAAGCACAAATCATCGCACAATCGTGATCAGATCTCAATCAATAAAGCACTAAAGGGTGATAACGATTGGGTCATGAAATAATCAGAAACCAGACAAACTGAGACGCAACGAATTGTCATTAATGAAATTTTCATAAAAAATGTTTTATTTATCCAATTAAAATTAACTACCATCCTCGGCAACTGCTAATTTTTATGCTAGTCAATTGCAACTCATTTCAAATCCATTATCAAAGAAAAGACAACTTTACACTGACAAACATTCAATGCATTCCTAGAAAGCAGCCAGCAGCTGAAGACTTTAGAAGTATACGTTCTCTATCAGAATTGATGATACTTGCATCGTATAAGCTAGTCATATGACTTCAGACAAAAAAGTATATTTTTTTACAAAGTGGATGACCAGAGTGGTCAGATGATTGAATTACTGACACAAATGTATCGCTCTTAATAGATACAATGCAAAATAATACGTACATCCCTACTTTAATATTTCTATCGTGTTATAACCACAAACGTTGTGTGTTGTCTACTCTAACAGAGTTCAATAGTTCTAGCAACTCCTATAGCAAAACTACAGAAACAGCCGTGAGGCTTGTCAGCAGATATAGACTAATCAGACTGCACAATTTCGAAATACCATTGATACGACCAGGGACTCGTTGCGAGTAGATTAACATTTTTCTACTTATAATATTCGTCATATAGGATAAATCATTTCTTAAGTAAGTGTGCATTAGTCAACTAACACACATAACTTATACAGAATAATATGCATCCATTGCAGTCTTTTACAGAAACCGCAAGGTAAATTTTACTTATAATCGACAAGCAGTACGTCTTTATACGTAATAGAGGTGCATTAATTTTACGTGAAGAATTATCATTATCGTCTGATGGACACATGAACCGCTTGGGTCAATGTACGCGAGAAAAATTCAAGTCGCCCTGTATAAGATTGAAATATGATTATGTTATAAAGCAATAAAAACTTAAGGCTTTTATAGTAAACAAATTAAGAAAAATTATAACAAATCCACTGAATATTATTAATTTGTTATGAATATCAATTATATTTAAGCTTAAAACAAAATTCTAGGTATTCAGCTTGATGGTTCTTTCCTCCTCAACAAGAAGAAAATTACATTCTACAATGGATTAGTTGATCCTTTCTTTCATTTAGAACATTTTTGCCAAATGACGATATTATTGTAGGTCATATATCAGATTTTTTCAAATGACAAATATGATGCTTTTAAATATGATGATTAACAAAATGAATAATTCTCATTCATTATAAAATAATAGATATTTAGTTTTAAAATAACAAAGGGTAAAAATGTACATATTTATGTATTATGTTATAGAGAAATAAGTTCCTACATCGAGTGATAAAAATTATTTGCTTATAATTAAGTTCGAAAAAAAGTTATTGACGGAAGCAAAGCGTTTGTTTATATTTTTCATGCGTAAGCCGCTAACGCGCCTTTTCATTAATCATCGTGTTCTTAATTGTCCATGCAATTAGCATTACTCTAATTTATAAAAGGATTAGCGCATTCTACCTCAAACAATGACTAAGATAAAATGGGAAACCACGTAAAAGAGGAATTTAACACGAAGTTTAGAGAGACAGACTGAGTAATATTGTTGTTTGGATTTATCATTAATCATCAGTATCAGATCGTGTCGTACGGCAGATTCTTCCCAATGCACATTATATCCCATCCGTTCTGAGAAGCAAGCATTAAGAACAAGGCAATCACTCATTTTCTATCGCAATGAGGCTTTACCTGACAATAATAGTAATGGTTTTCTTCGCTACTAGCGGAATCTCGTTTTGTGGACGACAACACTTAATAATATATCAAGTGCGCGGAGGATTTCGAGATCGTTTTCAATTGCGACATGAAACTGTTACTGATAATACAATAAACAATCTGTGAACATTCAGCAGTAGAGTTAAATTCTAAAGTAAAGAACCATATTTTATGAGATACCTGTGGTAAAGCAATTATTTTCGTTGTATAATGGTAACAAAACGCAATATTTCCTTCTAAATATGTTACCCAATATTTAAAGTGAAAGGAAGATATAAAATAATCAACATTAGAATTTATCAAAATGTATTGAAATTTACGCCAAAAAGAGAAACAAAATTTAATGAGTCCTTTTTTTATTTTTATTTATTTTTAAAAATTTTCAAATTATCATCTGAAGATCCTGTGCTCTATAATTTTTACATTTCATCATTTTTCGTTTCTCTTTTTTATTTATTTTACTTCATTTCCTTTTCATATGGGTTAAAAATACTAAAGCATTTGAATGATATGAGTAAAATTGTTAGTATTAACTAGTGGAATTTTATTTTTTCTTAATCTAAATATTTGCTTTTCTGTATTTGTCATATAAGAGTTCTGCACACAATTATCATAAGAATGGTAAACTTTTAAATTAATACATAAATCAGATTCCAAATTTTAGTTAAATATTTATATGTATACTATAAAAATATTTGTCTTAAATTTATATAATGCGGTTTGAAGGATAAAATTCTTATTCCTATTTTTTTCAGGAAAAGTGCTATGATATATGTATAAGAAAAAAAGATAATATTAAAAAAATTCCATAAATTGTGTAAAAATGACAAATATTAAGATATGAAAGAAAATAATATTAAACGGTTTTAAAAGTAATTAAACAAACAGAAAAAATAGTTTTTCCAGTTAAGCTATCATTGATTATTTTTATGTTATATTTTAACAAATTGTGAATTAATAGATATATTGAAAGGCTGATACTCGTATTGAAAAAACACATTCAGTAACTTACCAATATTGTAATTACTTTTAAAGTTCGGTTCTTTAGTGACTGTATCACTTCCTCATACGCAACGGAATAATTCCATGTAAAATTGAGACCTTTTTCAGAATTCCAAATTCCAACCTAAAAGAAAAATAGGAGTTAAATTTTGTTTCATTTCATTATTACGGTAAAATACATTTTCATAAATTTATCATAAAATAATAAAATGACTATACAAGGACTAAATTCTGAATATGAATTCAAATGGCTAATTAAAAATTTCTGTAGCAGCATCAAGATTTCTAAGAAACTATACAGATATGTGTGGCATACATCCTAATAAGAAAAACGTGGAAGCTAATGACAATAATGAGTTTCATTTTGGTACTTATTTTATACTTCTGCAGTTGAAAATGATCTTAACACTTTAATAGTGAGTCCGACATCTAGACTTGTTACATAATTATTATTATATTTATTTTCTTGTCTTGAATACAATGATTGTTATCATTTTTTTACGCAGATCATGATTATAAGTTATAAAAACTGTATGTAAATAATATTCATTTTTATTGTAATTTGATATATTGAAAAAAACATTATTATCACTTTTTAAAGTTGTTCATTGCTTAATACACTAGCAACAACATAATAATTACGTGCATCCCAATTAATGTTTATTTTATAGCATGTGTATCATACTTGTATAAATTCAAATAAATTATTTCAAGGAAAATATTACATTTTTTAGCAATTCTTTCACAGCTTAGAACATAACATTTCAAAATTAGTGTGCATATATTATTAATTGAAAACAAAAGTAATTATAAGTTAATTCTTAGAAAATTACCTTGGATAATCCATTGCGTTTCAATTCTAATACATCTAGTGTAAAACTGGTCCTAAATCCTTCCTTGTCGAAACTAATGAAACCAGTCATGCCATCATAAGTCATCTGAAATAAAAAATTATATTATATTGGAAAAGTAGTTTTAAACAAAAAATAATAATATTATCTTTAATTAGAAATTCAAATCATGTGTCTCATAGAATTCAGAATGTGTTGTCTTTGATATGAAATTTTCCGGAAAAAATCCTTAATTTTAAGCAATATGACTTTTTTGTAATGTCTTTCTGTAATATCTGTACTCTTGTACTTATACATTGTTTCAAAAGTTTTAAACATTTGTTTAAATTGTGTCAACACAAAATATTTCTGAAATTGTTTAGGGAGTTTCGTTAAAAATTGTAAATTCTTTTTAATAAAATTATAAATATTTCTAGAACGGTTCCTTATTAACATATCCATACATTAACATAATTTTATGTTGTAATGTATTTTTATTTATTTTTACGTCAGAAATGTTTCAATTCTTCTGCTAAATTATAGAGTTAAAATTTTAATTTTACAAGTGCAATTAGCTTGAGAATACGAAGACTTTAAAATGACCAATTAAAGAGACCATTCACATAACGTATCTGATTTTGTAAGATATTTACAAGAAATAATTTATGCGTACCCTTATAATAACTAAAATAAATTCAATAATGATTCGCTCTGCCTGTGTTTGCCCGATGTATTATACATTATTTAATTTGCTTACATAAACTATTGACATGATACAACTTAATTTGAATGCACAAACACTTTCTTTCTATATATCATTATGATCCAACCTTCGTTGTATTATATTTCCAAATTATAAATATTAGTCACTTATATTTTGATATAACAATTTGAACAAACCTAAGCAAGATTAATCAAATAAATTAATTTTTTTCTAAAAATATTTTATTGTATTACCTTTAGTCAAATCAAATTGTTGTTAAAAAAACTTTTGGGTTAAGTGAATGATATGTGAGATATTAACTATACAACCGTAAGAAAATCTATTGGATAGAAATCAGTAATGGTGAATAAAGGTAGACTATAGGTTCGTGTCCTTTAAAAATTATTCTATGAATTAAATTTTCAAGTTATTTTAAATCAACTCTTTAAAAGTTGTATATGTGAAGCATTTGTTGTATATTCAGAGAAAATAGCCTTATTTCAATTATCATCCCATCAATTTACATTGATGTACAGTATTTTTCAATATTAAAATCTAAAGACTGTTGTTTTACTCTTTCAAAAATTATAATCTATTGCTTACTGTTTATAATTTTCTGCTGCTCAAATATATTATGCAAGGTAAAATTTATTTTAATTGTGCCACAGGTATCTGCAATACACATGAGCTAAAATACATAATAATTATATGCGCAATACAATTTCTGAAATATAGTATTACCTTATTATAAAATAAGAAAACAATGTCTGAAATAATGATCCTAATTTTAGCAATTTCACAATCTTAAGGATCACATGAAGAAAATTATTCAATTTTTAATTTAATCAAATGTTAAAGATAACAGAGGCGAATATGGCTTTGAAGATTTTGATACTGATAATCTGAAAAAATAATGAAACACACAAGATGAAAATCTTCTTAGTTATTATCCAATATATGTCGTACACATATGACTATTTGGGACTATCACATTATGAAGATATGTCTTTCTTCAATATATAAAGATTAATTGGTGCCATTAAATTTGATATTTAACTGTTATAACTCCAAATATTTACACGATTTAATTAATTTTTAATATATATATATATATATATGTAACTTACAAATACTTGAAATTTTGCTGAATGTTACCACTGTTTAACTGTAAACAATAAAATGAAGAAGCTGATACCTTATCTTTGAAATTAAACATAAATTCGTAAATAATTTATTAAGAAAAACCTTTCATATTTAATTAAAAATTTGCGCATACAAATAAATCTGCTTCAACATTTGATTTTATACTTCAAAATCACTCGTATTTTAGTGCTGAATTATTCTCTTCCGTGCTATTTTTAAGAAAAAAAAAAGAAAATAATAATAATTAAAAACCGAACGGGCTGAGATTCAAGAAACATGAAAATTATACGCTTTTTTCCTCCATTCGTTACCTAACCAACTTCGTAAATTCCATCCTTGATTACCCTGGCACTGGGGAAAAGAGTGGCAGAAATTTTTATTTCCTGAAAACCATCAAGCGTTCGTTGTGAGGTTCGTTAGGTAAGAATAGAGGTCTGATTCTCTTGTCTCTTGTGATTTGACCTCATTAGGAAAGCAGTTCTAAGTTTTTCATTTTCAATGCATTAAATAATTTTCCTCTCAAATGTCTGAGGAGCTTATATGTAATTTGCAAAAAAAGTTAAGTGCATTTAATCATGTGTTTCCAGCTATGATTTAAAAATATAAATATATAAGTATTCAATTTATTTCAAGGATATAAAAGTTAATACAATTTATTTCTTATTTAATGAATTCAGATACTTATATTTTCTCCATATATTTCCTTAAATGATTATCTGGGTATATGAAAGTAACATTTGTAGTGATATTTCTTATTTTAAATTCAATTAATTATTAATAAAGTCAAAGCATATTGTGCTAATTAATTTTACATAATGATCTTCTAGAATTAAAACTTGAACGTTTCCCGACTGTCCTGAATATTTTCAGTACCCTATTAAAAATATTGGATGATGAATATTAAATTTATAGATGGAGGGACGTTCATATACATTTCACTAGTTATTTTCATTTTACTTATATTTTTATTTGAAAAATCTGTTTAGGATTCTGAATCTATACCATACGATGTTGAAATTACGTTATTTAAAATTCAAGCATTAGTATAATGATAAATATAATAAAAATTTGAAACAATTTATGCATGAGAAAGTTGTTATTCTAGGGATTTAAGAAATTAGAAAGTTAGAAGAACGAAAGTTATTAAAAAAGTACTTGAATTTGAAGACAGATGGTATCACTAAGGTAAATTATTGTTATAATTTGGTGCTGCCATCGGTTCTACGGAGCCAAAAAAAATTTGACTTGGATTCATAAGTTAGTTTTAATTTGGTAGTTATTTATTAACAAATCAAAATTTGATTGCTGCCACATCAAGTTGTCACCGTCTGTTTATGCAATGGAGATTAAGTAAAAATCAAAACAATGAGTTGCTTTTGGTGATTCTTTTCCACAAAAGGTGAAGACGTTTTCATCGGCCGTAAATATAATGACTAAATTTTCGAAGTGCGGAAACCATTAAGTTCAGAAATACCAGTAGCTGAAAATTAGACAGCAATCTACAGAGTCATGATAAATACTAAAAATAAACCATTTTTAATATTATGAGCATCATCACTTTAGAATATCTAAGGAATGGTTGAAAGACTCTTGTTAATATGCATTAAATTATCTCAGACTCTTGTAAATGTGCATTAAAATAAAAAAATAAGTTTTCAAAATAAATTGAAATGCTTAATGAACAATAAAACTCAAAACAAAGATGAAGACACAAAGAAAGATAACACAATATAATTTCCAATCAATTCAGGCTACTTATTTTAAACGATGATGGAAGTCTTTCCTTCTCTACACAGGATATATTTAAATGGATATATGGTTATCCTTTGAATAGCAAAGTTTTGTAAATAAAATAGGAAATTATGAGTAGTTTTGCATATATATATACAGTTATTCAAAAATCAACTCATTTTTTTTTAAAAAAAAATTCTATATTCTGGTGACTATAATCAATTATGTTTTAAGGTTAAACATGAAATTCAGACAAGAAATCAGACTAGACTTCAGAGAAGAAATTAAAATAGTGACATTCCAACAGTTCAAGGATATATTTAATTATTTTTCAAAGTATTATTTATCATTTCTATATCAATTAAAATGTTTTTTACCAGTTCAGTATCATTCACGGAGTTTACTGACAACTTTCATCGTATACAAACGAATACTCTTACAAGAATGCAATGCAAGTAAATATGCAAAGGAGTTATTCGACCAGACAGTATCGAGTCTTTGTCTCAATAAATCACAAATGAATGGAATAAAACTCCCACTCACTACTTGAAGTCTCACACTAGCAATTATATTATGATCGTCACAAATATAATTCTCTATCACTTCCATAAGTCTTGGTTATATGTAGTTATTCCAATTCTATAGTTTACCTAAATAACAAATCCAAATAAGGAACTAATGTTTTACCAATCCAACAATGTTTACCAGGAAGATACTCAAGATGTTAATTAAGGGACTTTTTCGAATAACCCGTTATAATTGTATTCATTTTGCAATACATTTTAAAAGATATTGCGAAGCATTTAATTGAAAGGGCTTCAATATTTCTATCAAAAATTAAATGCTGAAAACTATTATTCTACTATATAAAACCAAATCAATATATGCATGCATTTATACTCTGATAGAAAAGCAAAAAAATTACATAATCGTTTGGAATTAAAAGCTCACTATCTACAGGGGGAAAAGAATTGCACGAATGTCTAGAAATGAATTGCGAAAAAATCATTAAGGAATGTTTTCTCGAAAGGTTATATATTTATAGCCCACATAACTAAGCACTGCAGGTTTGTTTCGGGAAACGATTTTATAGAAGATAAAGTCTTTAAAGCTTTTTTCAAAATAATATTAGATAATATATTTATTAACCTTATAAGAGCTCTTAGGATTAAATAAACATTTGTTTTAAATTTCGAAAAAACAAAAAATTGTCGGAAAAATGAATTTGAAATGTATTTTTAGTAAATTGTTTCCAAATATCCCTTGTTCGAATATTAAAAAACAAATAAAACTAAACATTCTTCAAAATATATCATGTATATATATATATATATATATATATATATATATATATATAAACTTTATAAAAATTAGTCAAATTACAAAAAAAAAATATTTTTTTTATTGAAAAATTAAAGTTTTCACTTTAAGTTTGATGTTAAATTATCTTATTGTGTCCCATTGCCAAAAAAGTGTACAATTATATATTATTGTTGAACAGTTGCAATGTATAAAAGTAACCACCGATGAAACAGTAAAATTATAAAAAATAATGTATGTGAGTTGGTCTTATTTGAAGATGATGTTCTTTTACAGGAATGTAATAAACTTTATGATAATTAGAATTCTTAGTGAAAAGAATATACACTCAGATTATTTAGAAAACAACATAATTATAAATGTACAGTTCTTAGGAATTTTTTTCAGTGAATTCATTTTTTTGTTTAAAATTCATTGGTCTCTCTTTTAGAATGATAAAAATTCCCGAGCATCCCATACACATTGCCTAGTGGCTACTGATTCCACCAGCTTTACATTCACTAAATTGAATTTCTAGCAATTTCTATATATGACTATACTTCTTATTAGCTGGTTAGTCAATTAGATAGTCAATCATGAACCAAGCTCATTAGGAAAGCAAGGGTTGTCGGAATAGGAAATCGATTCCTGCCTACAAATTGAGTACACAGTTAAACGGAAAGTTTAAGTAATTTTGGACTAAGTTGATCATTGTTGATTTTTAAATATACTGATCTCTTTAGTCTAATAAAATGCTAATTGTTTCTTAAGTAAATCTATTTGTTCTAAGTAATAATTTTATGTTATATATAAATAATGAGCAAATCAATTAAAAATAACGAATACAACTAATTTGTTTCAGTGCTATAATTTAAACTGTTTTTATAAGAAATTTTCATAGTAAAAAAGTCTTCTAAAACAGTTTTTGTTATATATTATTCAATAATGTTTTAAGCTTAGAGTAATTTTATAATATTAATTTATAATAAACTTTTAATAACAAAATTATTACACATGAATTGTTACACACTTTAAAACAAATTAATATGTAATTTATCACATGTTTTATATTTTGTCCCTCATAGCTGTATAATAAGGGAATTCAAATCTACGGAATCGTTTGAATTTATTAATAAAAAATTAGTTTTTGTGTATAATTTAGAATACAAGTTGTAAAAATATATCGCGATACAGTTGAAAATCTTATGTGAGTATCAAACTGACAATTTAAGAAAATTTGTATTTTAAAATCAAAATTAGTACTTAATATCCATAGTTCTCCACACTCTAAATAAAACGAATAAGTTTTCAAAGGCAAATATAAATGGATCTTCCTTAGCAATGTAACTAGATCTAAAATTGAATCTTCTAAATGTAATCAACTGATATTATTTTTCTATAAATATTCGTGCACAGATTTGTGACACCTCATATTAGAAAATCAACAAATCTTATTACAAGAGATTGATTTAAATATAATCATCTAGTCATTACTTTAAGAGACAAATCACAATTTACTTCAAAATGACCGTGAGAATTTTCATTCAAAACGCAATCCATTGAATCAAATGAATAAATATAATTTCTTAGGTAATAAGTGTTACATAGTATTTCAAATATCAATAAATTAGTAGTACAGTGCTCACTTTAAACTGTACTTCATTTATCTTTAAACCATACATTTGAAAAATTATACGAAAAAGAGAATTTATTATCTCCAATAAGTTTCATAAAAAAAATACTAGAATTATTTTAATACTTGAGATTGTATAATTAATATTAATCAAGAATTGATACTTTTCTGTCACATAAAATTTAATTTATATACATGAGGTGTGGATATTAAATAACGAGAATAAGGCAGCTGCAGAAAAAGCACGCCTGCACTAAATGCCAGCGACCGACAGCTGTTTAGCGAGAAGCCTTTTCTTTCGAATGCAGTACCTTTCGGTCCTGTAACCAAATCCGTATAGCCACTGCATTCGTTCGCATTTGGGTTATGTTTTTGTTTGCTGGAAAAATGATAAGTGTAACAATAGAGCAACGAATTGTTGTGAAAAAGTTTCCCCTTGAATTTTAATTAATAAGTAAAATTATTAATAAACTATTTATACATCACAAATCAGCAATACTAGGAATAATAATTCAAAGAACAAGGAAAAGCTCGATATTTTAACGTTTATCATAATGGAAAAAATAAACAAAAAATTTTAAAGTTATCCTACACATATAAAATTTTACAGATTACATTATCACGGGCCAACAACCGTTACTATAAAACTTACGGAGGAGTAGCAGCTCACGTTTCTGTCAGAGGGATTACTAAGACAAAGTTACAAATCGAGGGAGATTTCTCCACACAAGTTGAGAAAAGTTGTCAAACTCTCTTAAAAATGTGTCATTTTCGGAAAAGATTAATCTATGTGGCACGTGACGTGTTTACTTTTGAAGAGCAGTAAAGTTTGAACAAGGCAAATAATATTCCTCATGTGTGTGGTTTATTGAAACAGTGGTATATGTTTGCAGAAACAGGGTTATTTGAATTGTTACGATAACAAATACTTATGAAAAAAACAGATAATGAAACTATTGATGCGTTTTTGCCAAGTTCTTGATTAGAAACTATAAAAAGAGTGGATTTTATAGAATCGAAAACTAAGAAATAAAAAACGCGTTTTTTAAAATTGCTTGACATTTAAAATCATTGTCAACATATTTTTAAAATTAATAAGTAGTTATACTGATAAATATTTTATGTATATGTATTATATATAAGTGTGTGTGTGAATTTTTGTTCTAAGTTTGCAACAATTAAAATAATAGCTTTAAAGTTTTCGACAATATTTGATACTTGTGTGTAAAATATTAAACTTATAAATTCTAATAATAATATTATTCTGCAAGAATTATTAGTCACAACTTCCTTTCAGTTCCACTAAATTTTGAAAGATTTCAAAAACTTAAGTAATTACATTTCAAATAATATTTATATTAAAGACTGCTAAAGATGAATTCTCTATTAAATAACTTTATAGTTCACTATTATTAAACATAAACTTTGCCTATCTTACGGACCTCAAAATTTATTTTTAACTAGTTATATCTTTAAATTCCGTTTTAAAAAACATGCATTTTAAGCATTCTAACTTAATAAAGCAACAATTTTTGAGTGGATTGCACTTTTCCATGTAGTTTAATGTCTTAAGTTGAATTTAAAATAAGATATGTTCCTTTCATATTTTTTTATTAATTATTATTTTTAATATAAGAGGGAAGAAAAACGCAATTATATATCTTCTTTGACTAAAAGTACAAACTTACCTTATAACGTACAAAATGTCTCTTATATCAAGATATTTTGCATAATAAATACATTTCAATTAGAAACAAATTCGTATTTTATTAAATGAATTAAATAGATTCTAATGACATTAAACATTAATTTTATACTTGCATATTAACCATTAAGAATACCTATATCTTATGGATTTCATTAAATACTAGAATATATATGCAATGTACCAAAAAATGTATTTCAAGTATGGATTAAATATTTTAAACTTTTTCGCTGACACAGCCACAGTCGAACAGAATTACACCAGTTCTTAAAATTTAAAATATAACAAAATGTTAAGAGACCTTACTAAATATTAATTTACGTTAGACAAAAATAAAAGTTCACTGATGTTACAGTAATGAAATCCCATATATTTTTCTTCATAATTTGTGATTGAAACAGTTGATAATTTTAAATCATTTTTTTTTTGAACAATTCTTTTGTCTTGTTTATTGATATATTCGATTGCTTACCAATGGAAAATGTGTTCAAAGATTTTGTAATATATTTATAGTTAAAGTTAAGAGTATTTTTTTGGATAATTGAAAAAGGCACGCATAGCAATTTCTTAAAAAGAAATATTTTTCAACAAAATGGTGCCTTTAGTTGATCAGAATTTTTAAATTAAATCTACTTAAAAATGATGATTTAGTTAGCTTAAAATTTGTTTTTC
>BMAW01123224.1:13368-68145 GCA_019974015.1 Nephila pilipes | reverse complement strand
AATAAATTATTATGAATGAACAAGGCTTTATTTTAATAAACAAACAAATTATACATATTCTAACAAGCTACATCAACAACACACAACACAATTCAAAAGTCATCAACAATAAATTTGATCATCATCATCACACATCAATGATTGCTTATATAGGTATATATATATATATATGTATATCATCTAATAACACTAGTATGTGTATAGATCGAAAATGAATCTAATCAAATTGATATAGAGACAAATAGTGGCATTGAGGCGAATTGTTATAATAATTGTTTGCAGAATTCAAGTGAGAGAGATTAAAATATAGAAATTGTCATGATAAAAGATGCAAAACATGTATCATGATCAGATACAGAACAAAGAGATGAAAAATCTCATATTATTTTTGCAAACTAACAATTTGTATCTATTGATATGTAAAATTTGTGAATATCAATATATAGGACAAACATCGAATTTTATTATTAATAGAATGAATCAAATACATATCTGATCCAAAGAAATACCAAAGAGAAATTCAATTTGGTTGGAGTTGAAATCGCGCATTTTGTTTAATAATATATAGATTGGCCAAAACATTTATTTATATATAATTAGGATTATTTCCACAAGATGAAAAGGTTATGGTGGGAAAAATGGTTATATAGGTTTTTTTAAGGACAACTACCATATGACCAAATACAATATATTATGATTGAGAAATATGCTTGAAGTTGATGAAGCAAAAGATATAATGGAATATATTTATACCGAAGATAAAATGTAACAATAAAAAAAATGTGAGAAAAAATAGAAGTAAAGGTAAAAAAGAACAAATGGACACAAATATTATTAGGAATAAAATTGTTGAATTAGAAAATTATTTTAAAAGAACTTCAACATTAAAAAAATTAAATTTTTCTCATACTTGACTGGAAGAAGGCCGAAATTAGAACTGCTAGAGATACTCTTCTGGAAAAACTACCGAATGAACAAGGTTTCACATTATGAAAGACCTAAGTAATAACATAATCTTCTAAAAAAAACCAAATATCAAGACGCATATAGATAATGAAAATGTAACGGAATATTGCATACTTGATTCTTAAGGTAATCCTTCAATAGGATAAATTTTTCAAGAGTTTTAAAAATACATGCATCTATTCCCACAAAAAATATAACTATAAAAAAATTGCTTTAGATATAACAAAAAAATTAGAAGATTAATATTTAATTACAATTACGGAATGTATATGGAGAAATGTTGGGTCAATGTGTGTGTGTGTGTGATCATATGGTGACTATGTGGATGAATATCCTGGCCATGTGTCGTTGGGGGGACTTGAATTTAATCAATGATGAAAAATTGAGAAACATAATGAGGAAAGGAGAACAGGCTTCAGATTACAAATAACGGAGAGTAATTCAGAAGCCAAAAAAGAAATATGTTAGGATCTAGATAACTTTATTATCAAAATAGCTATCAACATAATATGCCTTATGTGGCCTTTAGGGAATTTAGAGCTACGTAACTGAACGAAGTACAACAAAAAAAAAAAGGATCGTAGATGATGATGCGAACCCATTATACACATAAGACGTGAAGATTACTCACATAAGAATAAGTCATGAAAACAGGTTTTGAGATCAAGACCTCATTTAAATCTTCAGATACATAGAAGATGCGAGAATCAGTCTGATCATGGTTTTAGTGCTTTATATTGTGAAATAATTGTATAAGATTCCTGATTTGATAAGCTTTTTAATAAATTAAATTGTTTAAAAAAATTAGTAATAATAACTTATAGAGTTTCTGAGATCGTTCTTTGATGCACCAGATGAATCAATAATATTCAATTTTCTGAAATCCATTAAAAATTAGAATTATAATAAAACTTTTATTAAAAAAAAGTAAGTTAAGTTATATATATCCTTTATTGTAAAAGAGAACTTACTTTAAATTCTGGAAATCTAAAAAAATATTAAGATTAAAATATTTTGAAGTATAAGAAACTCATAATTTGCTGGATTAATAATTAAAAGACAATGTTATTTTAAGAATTTATACAAATATGAACTATTTCTAGAAATAAAAATGTCAAACATCGAATACATGGTTATATATATATATACACTCATAGACAAAAAACTAGCGCAAGAAGAAATAATTGCGGGATATTTGTAGGATCTTAACGAAACTTGACATGAAGGTACATGTTAGGATGATATGCAAATGATTAGAAATGCAGTGTGATTGCGCATTATGTATAGCCGGTAGAGGGTATTTAACGTCGTTCTCCGTGGAGTAAACAACAGGTAACTAATGCTTTTTTGAGTGTACTGAATAGTTTACAAAGGAAGAACTGAGGTAGACATGCCATTACTCCGTTTTCATAGACAATATGAGCAGCTGTCGCAGTTTGAGAGGGGGAGAATCATCGGCATGATGGAAGCTGGGTGGTCAGCTAGGCGAGTAGCTCGTCAATGAGACCTCTCTGATTGTGTTGTGAGGAGGTGTTGGGACCAGTGGATCCAAGAGGTGTTATTTACATGAAGACCAGAGTCATTTCGCAATCGACAGACCAATCATCGAGAAGACCGCCACATCATAAGAAATGCACGCGTATAGTGAACTGCTTCATCGGCCGCCATCCAGGCACAATTAGCACCTTCACTACAAACCATGTGTCTTCTCGAACCATTCGAAGGCGATTGGCTGAAAGACATTTGGGATCGAGGTGCCCATTACGTGTGCTTCCCTTGACGCCCACTCATCGATGCCTCGGTTTGGAGTGGTGCGGCTCACGAGGAAATAGGAGTGCAGCGGAATGGAGCCAGGTCGTCTTTAGCGTTCAATCCAGATTCAATCTCAACAGTGATGACAATCGTGTTCGTGTGTGGAGACCCCGTGGTGAACGCCTCAATCTTGCCTTTGATTTACAACGACACGCTCCCACAGCTGGTGTAATGGTATGGGGTGCCGTTGCCCACAATACACGGTCACCCCTAGTATTGATCCGTGACACCATGACAGCCCAGCGGTATGTCCATGACATCCTGCAACCACATGTGTTGCCACTCACGCAACAGCTTCCAGGAGCCATTTTTCAACAAGACAATGCTCGGCCTCACACGGCAAGGGTGTCATAAGACTGTTTCCGCACTGTTACTACCCTTCCTTGGCATGCCCGATCCCCAGATTTTACTCCAATCGAGCATATTGAGATCATTTGGGACGGCGAGTTGGGCATCCCACTAGTTTGAACAAACTAGAGGCAAAGTTACAGCAAATATGGAACGAAATGTCTCAAGACATCATACAGAATTTGTATGCCTCAATGCCCGATCGTATCGCATCGTGCATTCGCGCTACTGGGGGTTCAACAGGGTATCAAATCCTCCATTCTTTTGCCTTTTACTCTGAAATAAATGATCAATTTTCTTTGATTTTCTAATCATTTACTTACACCAAAGTAGTCATTACGTATGTAAAATTTCGTTTCATTTTGACGACTCCTACTTGGTGCGCCAATTGTTTTGTCCATGAGTATATATATATATATATATATATATATATATCAGTCAATTGTTAAAATGTAATCAAAATTATCAGCTACCTTTTATGTATTTTAATTTCACTTACCACTCTAAATCTAAAATTTCTATTTCGGAAAAAGGTACTGAAATTCTTTTCAACTCAAATAGAATTTTAATAGTTCCGGATTTTCCTGGGTATGAATGCCGAGAGTGGTGGGTGGTCACACTTTACAGGAGTAATGCTTCAAGTGAAAATATATATTACGTTCTGATCCCTCTGAATATGAATACTTCAGGAAGACGAATCCAAGAATCTTTATTAGGGCTTTATCTTTTCAATTATTAGACTTTAGGGCTTATTAGGACTTTAACTTTCCAATTACAACCTACTATACATTTCAACAATACTAAATATGTACTCAGACAACACAGCGATGTTCACAATTTTCCTAAATCCTTGATCACTATTTTGTACTTTAATAAGAACATGACGCTTTTCTAAAAAATCTTGAACTGGAAAATTAAAACGAATGTACAAAGCAGAAATTTTACTCTCCAGAAAAAAATATAACTCCTGCTTTTCTTTATCAAATTGAATTCCCGAGGTCCAAAACATCAAACTACTTAGAAGTAACTCTCAATAAAATATTTACATTGCAACAACACGTTATAGAAACGCAAGAAAGTTCTGGAAAATTAAATACAAAATCTACTTTTTAATATGTTGGGACTGAAAAATGACGACAGAAAATAAATTGCTCATGTACAACTCCATTTTATATGCAATTTTAGTACATTCCATTCTAGATTAGCTTATAAGTCTAGGTCAAATATTAAACTACATAAGAAATATCAGATAATTTATACTAAGATTGATTACAAAAGCGAAATTTTATATTAGAAATTATGATGTTCAAAGAGCCTTTAAAACTTTTAATTCTCAACAATTTTTTAAATAAAATTTAACTTTTACAGTAGTTTACAATAAACTAAAAATGAAAACTTGATTTATCTTGAAGAAATATCCCGCAACCGTTTTAAAAAAGCATTAGTAGGCTCCTTCTAGATTCCTACCTTTCACCTCTGAATCTTAACTTTAGCTCTTAAAATCATATGGAATAATTCTCCCTTTACTTTTTAATAAAAGTTTTTAAAATTCTTTGATTTTTTTTTTTAAAAATTAAAATTTTATGAAAAATATATATACTAATTAGTAGTTAAAAGACCCTTCAAAAATTATTAATTCTAAATCAGCCATTTTTTTAGCCGGTACTGTACTCATCCATTTATTCTTCTCCTGCCAAATAAAATCCTTCTGGAGCAGCCAATAATGAAATTTCCCTCCACAATGCAACAATCAATTGGATAGCTCACTATCAGTTACAAATTCACAAGCTAAAAACATTAACATCTCCTCCAACATCCACTTTTAGCCACCTAACCACTGAAAAAAGTGGGAATCCATCTCTTGATAACAACATCCAATGGGATAATATCTTTTTCTCTACCAACTACATAAAATTTAAAAAATTATTTGCACTCAAACCTCAATAAACTGAACTAAGAAACCAGCTCAAATGTCGCTGACGCTTCCTTAGAGTACGTACTGCTGTATATGTGTTTTCTCTTTGCTTATTGCGAATAATACGCGCCGATCCATATTCTACTACCTCTACTGCTGCAATATTAAATGTTTTCCACGTAATGATTATTGATATGAAGAAAATTAATTAACTAAAATAATTTAAGCGAACACAACGAAGACTGCTGCTTTCAAATTTATACATCGATTACCGACGAGGTTCAGTTAGGGAAATTCGATAAAAAAGTCGACCTTGCCTCTATCGCCCAGAGAACAAATTTCTTCAATAGCATGGAAAATTCCAATTTTTCCTCACGTATAACCCGTTCGCTCCCAGCTTATCACAGACTATACGCTCGTGTTGGCTCTCCTGTGCGCAGCATATCACGGGTGATATGCTCCGTGAGTGCCTTCTACGGCCCAACGTATCTATAGGGATACGTTTCATGAGAACGTTTTATATGATTTCTTTAATGTTACTATATGGCGTTACAATACTGCGAAATCTATATAGATTGGTTATTTGGAGTGTTTGGAGTGTTCGTGATATCGGCTTGGAATTCTCTTTTGATTTCCAGGAGGGTGGTAATTGTTAAAAGCACATGTTGCGGTGCTGCACTTTAAATATAATGACATGATTAAAGGGTGCACTTGTTTTAGGTTTCCTTTTTTTCTTTCTTGCTTGTTTCTTAGAAGTTCGAAAGAGAATTTATGGCCCTTTATGGGGGTGAGGGCTTTTGGTAGCAGATGATCTCAACTGTTCGTTTTATTCGATCAGTCTTTATTTGTAGCCACAGTCATGGCGAAAAGAAAGTATTTATCTGATACTGAGATTTACGAAATAATAAATGAAACTGACAGTAATGTCTGCTAAAATAATCCAAATTTGTACATAGACATTAAAGTAAAAAAAAAAAAAGGTCTAAGATGTGCCCTTTGCTCAATCTCTTGTGTGAAGTGACAATATATGCGTGTAAGACATATGACGTTGTACTATGCTTTGAATTTTTTTTTTATAAATATACCATACAACAAAATAAGATATATCTTTTATATCTATATATTCCATATAATGGTACATCATTACACCATGAAATTTATATAACATATGTAAATATATTTTGTATTTTCTTAAAACTATGATTTTTTATGTAATTTTATGTATAAAAATACAATTTTCGATTAAATCTTCTTTTCTTTTGTATATATTAAATTTCATGCATTTTAAATAATATAATTAAAAACTAAAATATTCTAATGAATAGTCGATTTCAGAGGAATTTTTTTCACGAATTAGGCTTAATATCTAAAATCGTCTGGACACAGCTTGACACTCAGTGGTAAGAAGATGCGGGCCCAGAGAAGCACTTCTTTTTTCTCCTTCCGGTTGAGAAAGGGAAAATAATCGACGCTGGTTGTTGCTTTCGTCGCCTAGTTATTTAGGTGAAAATGTTAGTACTTGAATTGAACGCGACGTTATTTGCTTTACTTCAACTGCTGTTTCGGCATTTAATTGCTTACATGTATTGGTTACCTATATGAGGAAAATAAAACTACTGAAATAAATTAATAAAAATCAACGAAATCTACTACTTTCATAGTTCATCATCTGAGCATCGACGAGTTTTCGATTATATATATATATATATATATGCATGGGTGAAAAATCGGAGTCTGCGTATTGCTTTAAAACTGGAATGTGAAAGTTGTAATAATAATTCCTTCTAAAGAGTTCTCTCCTTTTGCAAATTAAAAAAAATTAATCATATTGAAATACTTTAGACAGGAACATCGCATTATAAGCAAGACAAATCAAGAACGCGGGGGCTAATGAAACATGTAGCAAGAGATAAATGTAAAGAAAAGATAGCGAACAATAATAATTATTGCGAGTTTAAGGGGAACTCCAAAAATTCTACTTCGATTCCAAAATGAAGGCAAATCTGCAATTTATGAGCGCATGGAAGTTGCTCGGTAAATTTAATTGGGTGTTAAAAATAGATTGTTTGAAAGTGTGAAATAAAGTAAAACAGAAGAAAAGAAAGTGACCATGCAGGTCAAAACACACACACACATACAGCCAACACACTCCCTCTTTCTCTCTCTCTCTCTCTCTCTCTCACACACACACACACACACACACACACACACACACACACACATATATATATATATATATATATATATATATATAAATGCACGTGTGTTTGTATAACATTTTTCTAGGAGATAATACTACAGATTCTACAGATATGTATTACAAATATAATTTAATGAGTGTAACTCTTTGAGGAAAAATATAAATTGTGATAAGTTGCTTTTTATTCTTAAATTGTACACTATTTAATATAGATCATTATACCTAAAAGTTTTGTTTTAACTAAATTTACATTAAACATATTAACTAAATTTTATTTACATTCTGTATTTAAAACCAAATTCATATGTACTGTATTTGAATCTGAATATCGATAACTTAATACTTTTGATGAAAATAAAAACTAAACACATAAATATGTTCAAATGTAGATATTGTACTGCAGGTTTCTCATACACTAATTGCATTTGACCGTTTTTGCAATGTGAAAAGTTTTTTTGATGCCTCATGTAAGAAGGGAAAATGTTTATCCGTATGCATCTGAAATTGACAGATGTCGATTGGTAGCCTATCAGAATTGTATTCGGTCGAATCGCAGTACTTCTGTTTCCATTGGTGAAGATCACATAACAGTCTGCAGAATATAAAATCCTGGTATTCAGGATGGTTATACGGAACACCAAGCTGGATCTCAATTCCCCGCTATCACTGACAGCTGAGAAGACAGGCATGTTACTCGCATGGCCATAATGGATCACAAAGAAACATTGAGAACGCCCCGAGTCAAAAATAATGTTTGTGTTTTAAGTCACTACAAGTATTTTCGCGAACTATTCGACGACGTATGCAGAAGCATGGACTATCAGCTCGGGGATCATTTCTATAGCTACCCTTCACGCTATGTCTCTTTTATCTCTTGTTTCCATCGATGGCACTTTGAACAGTAGATACTACATTTATGCTGTGATATGGTCCGTGGCTGTACATTTCTTTGAGCTATATGGAATACTACGTTTCAATATGATAATGCAAGAACGCTTGTTGCCGACATTGTACAAAACTTCCTTGATACAGAAATTGTTATGCTGCATTGGCCAGCATGTTTCCAGATCCTACACTAATATTCAGCCTGAGAAAACAACGTGACTAGCTTATCATCATACGTTAGTCACTACAGTCGATAAACTGTGTCATCGTATTAAAGCTAAATAGGCAACAGAACCTGCACACACCATCAAATCTGTATTTGGTTCAATACTAAGTCGTATAATATCTGTTATTTCTGTCAAAGGTGGTTATTCTAAGTACTGATTTCTCTGGACCTATACTTCTAAATTTTTTGAAAACTGAATAATTTTTGAAGTGTAATATATTTGTCTAACAAAAACTATTTTGTGATTTGTATGACTTCCTGGAGTAGCAATTCCAAAAACTAGTAGTGTAGCTATGCTAACTATCCCTTGTCTGACTTTTACTCATGTAGATAAAGAAGAAAGTTCTGTACAAAGAATGTGGACCAACCGTAAACGAATTGACTTTATTTTAAAATAATTTTTCTATGTAATTAAATATTTTTTGATGATACATAATTAATCATTAGACATTATTAATATTATTTATCAAAACCAAAAGAAGCATATTTTATTGAAACATATTAAGTGTTTTTGGAATGAAAAGCTTTTTTGAAAAGAATTATTGGTAAATAAAATAATAATATTTATATTATTGAAAAATATATCGGAAACAGTTTCTTGGAATATTTTAAAGATACTAATTTGTAATAAAACTATTCTTTTTTTAGTTTTAATTGCATTATGTGAATGTTAAAAGCTATTCGAATTGGCAGGAAATATTTTATTTCCTTTTCAATTTGATCACTGTTTTACTACATTTAATCCCAAATTATATTACCCTTTTAATATGAAATGTAACTCTTTATAATGATAAAAATTAAATCACTATCGAACTAATTAAATCATATTTATAATAACTTTAATTAGAAATTATATATATATTTAAGAAAATTTATTGGAGTTGTATTTTTCAGTAAATTATAGGAACAGGAAAAAAAAATAAAGATTCTTATTTAACTTCTAATTTAATAAAATTACAGTATTTCATAATTTTATCTGTACTTACAGTTTTGAGATAGTTCAGTAGCACGCGGCCTTGAGGCCACGGTTGGAGCTTTGAACATGATCGGCTACTAAATCTTATAGATTCATTCATTACTTTCAGTGCTTCAGTAATGAGATTTATGGAATCGTACAACAAAGCGACTTGGGTCTGAAAAAAGAAAAAAAAAATGATTATTTAATTTCTGATTAAATAAATTGTAAAATATTTGATAAGTATATGATATTAAATACACTACAAAATACATGTATCTAGAATATTATATTCATGCAATAATTAAGTGCGCCGTAAAATATTTGTATGCAAGATTCATGCAACAATTAAGCACACAGTAAAAGGTTTGTATGCATATTAATACATTTATGCCATAATTAAATACACTGTAAGATATTTTCACGTTGATGAAAATGTTTTTTTAATCATTCATTTCCTTTTTTACAGTTTACCAAGGTGTATAGAAGATTGAACATATCTCTAGTGATATATGATTAGATTATTCGAAAGTTGAAAAAGTCACATATTTTACGTATTATTAAAGTTCTAAGAAATGTGCAATAGTAGTAAAATAACAGTAGTGGATGCTGAAGAGAATGTATCAAATCCGCATCAATCTAAAGTCTTTCATTTTTCTTTTCTTTTCTTCAAAATATCAAACAGTAAATATTTAAGAAAGACAACGTTACTTATTTCAGTGAAAATATTCTGTAAAATCTTACGTTTTTGGCAAATATTGAGTTTTAAAATGTTAATCAATGAACACTTGATTGAAAAGAGACTGTAGTGAAGCAATTGATTGATTTGAGGTTCAAAAATATGTCTTCAAATGACTTTAACTATAAACGCTCCCAAGATTATTACCTAATTTCAAGTAAAGTCCTCCATTATTCAAAATCATCATGGAGGCCGTATAACAAGAACCTAACCTCAAGAATATGATAAGTTCTCTAGAATTTAAAATGAATTAAAATCTTGTCTAAATAGCCAAATATCTTTGAATCTGCGATAACTGTTTTTGAACGAATATAACATAATAATTTGGATGAAACACTGCTAAATATTTGTCAATAACATGGACGTAGTATCATAAGAAAATGTTTAATTAGAGTAATGAGCAAACATTTTTGTTATAAGGGAAATTTATTCATAAAGTTATTAGCAAACTTTAATCGAGACTGAAAAATATCATTCTAAATGGCACATGTTGTAAACAGGAAAAATAGTTTATATTCTTTATTAGAATTCCCAGGCAGTTGATCGTAATTTCTGATGGCTGAAAATATTAGGAGGAATTTTTTATATATTTTTATTTTTTATATTTTTTTGGAGTATATTATTTTTTGTATCGTTAATGTAGTGTTATTGTGTAATAAATTAAAAATTATTGAATGAGATTCCATAAGAATGTAATTTGGATACATGCAGAAAATTTATTGCTCAAAGAAATGCGTTTCTTAAGGTAATTCAATTAATGTTTGAGGTAAAAAAAATGAGTCAAATATTTTTAGTACTTATTAAAACTTCTGTGCATAATATGTATAGTAGTGGATTCAAAGCATATAATACTCTCCTTAGAAATCACAATAATTGAGAGTTAGACCAACAAATAAAGTCCATTTAGTATTACCTGAATTATTTTTTGTTTATCTAATTCGCTTTAAAGTGAATACCTTGAAAGAAATCAAATTATAAATATCAAGTTCAAATTCATAGCTTACAGATATTAAAATTTCAGAAAATAGGACAAATGGCATCCAATTCATAGACGAAGACTTTCCGTTTAATCTGAGTATTAAAAAATATTAAATCAAGAAGAAAGATTTTCATTAATATTAATTACTCTTAGGCATTAATGTTAAATTAATATTTCATGTTGCTCATCAACGTATGGACATCTACCATTGCAAAATATGGTTTTATCTTCTTAGTATTATTTTTACAGAAACAAAACGTGTGTTTTTCTTTTAAATTTTCAAATTCAATCTAAGAATAAGAATTTACTTTTTTTAAATTTGTTTTGATGTTTAGATAATGGGAAAAAATATGTTACGAAATAGGGAAGTTTTGAAAAAAGTAATAAGCTGTTTTAAAAAAAAAATTCTAGAAAGTGGTTGAAAAAGAATTAAAGCACACTTAAAACAAGTGAAAGGAAATAAATTGCGAAAGTGTAAACAACTTAGAAATTGAAAGAAAATTAAAAAAAATTAATTTTATAAAGTGATAGCATATATTAATAATTAAGAAAATAACAGTTAGACATTTTATCACAACTTTCTAAATATCTAAACACAATAAAATATTTTCTCAGTTTTAAAGTTATGAACTGCTTCAATTGCATTGTGCGTGAAAACAAAAATTATTCTCGTAAGAAAAGCACCTTAAAATCTTAAGAAAACTGTTTTGATACTAATAATAAAACATATTTCTTTTCTGATAAATATTCATCCACCACTGATAAAGAACTTTGGAGAAAAATCAAATTTATCATACATAAATGAGTTATAAAGTTTTTATCAGAAATATACTGAAACATAAATCTTAAAGCTATACGACATGTGTTAGGAAAACAAATCTTCCATTTTCGAATGTATTATCGAAAATAAAACTTGTGAAATAATGGTGATAACAAAATGCTAAAAATGAACTTGAAAAAAAAATTGAATTTTATCAAATATTGAAAGTATTTTCAAAAGTATATGTTAAAAAGCATTTTAAAGTCAAAAAGAGGGAGAGAGAGAAATAACAAAAATGCATTTTGCTTTCAGATTATATACACTAGAAGCAGAAAATCACGTATCCAGTTTCATTTTTTTCTAGACTATAACCATTTCATACATTAATTTGATAAGAATTGAGAAATACAATTAGAAACTAATGGAATTTATTTAAATATTTTCTCTAAGAAACAAGCAATCAATAGAAAAATTTATTAATTTTAAAATCTTACGTTGATTCCGAGTACAACTTTTAATAGTATTTAAATATTTTTTTTCTACGTTTTTAAAACTATAAAGAATTTTCATTAATATTTTATTACTTCTATATACGCCCATTGTATAAGACACAGTATCAAAATTTTGAGTAATTTTCATAACATTACTGTTCAATTTTATACAAAGGTGTCCTACATGATTATCCCCGAAATGATGGTTATGAAATTTGAGATCAAGAATTGTAAGTTAAATAATGAAATAATGATTTTGAGATATTTTGCCATCAAATATTTTTCCGGTGGAGTAATAAAGGCTGTTACACTTTAAATAAATTTATCATTAATGCCTTAAAATTGTTTGATGTGGATGCAAACAGTTGTGGATATTAAACTAATCACTTCATTAAGAGATAGCCGTCATGATATCGTAGACAGATATTTACTTTATACTTTAATATATATAATAACTTTGTAAGCATGTTTATATTACATCAAAAATTTTACACACATAAATCGAGAAATAAAATTTACAATTCTGTTTATTTTGCTGAAGTAAGAATCTATCATTAAATGCAAGCGTTACACTAAATGTTACAAAAAATACAGAAAAAAAGAGTTTGTTAAGATGTAAAAAGGATTTGTGAAGTTGTGAATGTTACATCAATAATGTGCGTGTATATGAGAAGGAATTAAATCTTTTTTATAATAAATTCAAACCCAAGTTATAGTATTGATTAATATGTAAATGGCTATACAACTTAATGGTACTTAACACACATTGAGATTCCACTTAACAGTACCTCAAAACTTTTGAAAAGAAGTATATAAAAATGGCTTATAAGGCGGAATAATTATTATTAAAAACAACGGCATTTTTAATTGGAATACAGTTTATTTATGATAAATATTGTCAATTAAATAATCCTAATTTATCTAAACTTACAGAGTAGTTTTGGATATTACATATGCATAGTTAAATTATAAGAGAAATATAGTACTTTCAGTATGGTGAACAAAGTATAGTGTGCGCATTAAAAGTGAAAGAAAAGTATTGCAACAAACCATGTATGTTTTATCTAATTTTATGGTATATTCTTTTGAATAAAAAATTGAGTTTTTAAAGAGGTGTCGGAAACTTTAATTCTTCAAAAAAAAGATTTGAGTGTTTGTTATCTATTGTTTTTTTCACATTCTCATTTCATAGAATTTCACATTTTCAATAACACATTATTTTAATCCCTATTCATTATCATATTAGAAGCAATTTTTTCAACTAATTCAAATTATCATTTAAATGGAACCACGCCCATTTTCAGGAGAGAAAAATGTAAATAATCTAATTCAGCTTTGGTTGATAGTAGAATTTGTGAGACAGTAACTGAAATATTTAACTTTTAATATGAATTAGAATTCTTTGGTCAGATGATGAAGTGAATGGGAACTCGTTTTCAAGGCTTGAAAGCAATGATGTGACGTCCAAAACTTTTAAATGGAAAGACTATTTCTGGAAAAAAAACAGTTACTCGAGGCAGAAAATACGGTAAACATATTACAGTTAAGCCATTCAGAGAAAGTTGTCTTGATTGAAGTATATGCAAACAACCCTATGAGCAGTACTTTAACTCTCAGATGGTTAAAGCTTCTGCTCACGTTTTGTCAATCAGATGCAGAAGCGAGTTGTAAAATTAAAAAGGCGGAATAGCTTAGGGGGGGGGAGCTCAAAATAAAAAACAGTTTATCTGTTGCTGTTGTTCTTTATATGAAACACATTTATAGAGATTTTTCAAATCCTAAACATTTGAAGATATATTTGCATGTTTCCCCCCAAAAGCCGAATGAGAACGAAAAATATGTAATATAATCTCGTGTATCAAAGTAATCATTAGTTTAAAATAGAAGTACTCTCTTTAGGTACATATTATACTATATCTCTCTTTAAAATAGCCAATGTCTCAAAATTAAGATTTTGAAAAAAAAATTGACATTGAACCTGGTGATTATACGATCAAAGCAATGAAATGTCTCGACAAACAAAGTTTGTGAAAATGAAAATATTCCTGTTTACAAATAAATAAAAGGTTCAAAATAAGAAAAAAAAAACTTTTATAAAAAAAAAGAGAAAAGATTAATTTTATATATATATATATATATATATATATATATATATCTTCTTATATATATATATATATATATATATATATATATATATATATCTTGGCATGTATACTATAGCCATGTGTAATATGTCTTCAATAACAATAATAATAACTCAACCAATAATATGTAAATATTTTAATTTACATGTATGTATGTATGTGTATCAATAACTGTATATGTAATCTTCTTTAACTGTATATGTATGTATGTATGTATATATGTGTAAATGTTTCTTTATAATAATAATAATAATAATAATAATAATATATAATATGTATGTATAACAACAATGTTCTTGTAATAATAATATTATATGTGTAATAACTTATGTATTAATAATCTTCTTGTAATATGTATATCAGCCAGCCAATAATAATATCTCTAACTCTAACTAAATATTTCTTGTAATAATAACTCCTTAATAGCCAATAGCCAATAGCCAACATAAATATTTCTTATGTAATATGTATGTATGTTTTTCAGTGTCACGGATTTTAAGGATTTTTGAGAGGACGTTTTTCATATTCTAGGCATTAGCTATATACACTAAAATCGGTTTTTTCGTAAATTATACAAAAGTATATTTTTGCAAATTTATTCGCATGGAAATTGAATGAAAATTTCTCTTGCCAGAGAAAATATTTCGTTATTTAATAAAAGTTCAAAATTAGACAATATATCCTCTTAGTATACTCTATAATAACAAATGCTTTTATTCTTCCCTTTAATGATATTTATAATCACTTCTCTTTTCAAGTATTATAATTATTATGTCACTTTATCAATATTTCCCAAATAAATATGTAGTCATTCTTTATAAAATGTTAACTTGGCATATATACTTTAAATATGATTACATAAAATTATTTTTACTATTCTTTTTGTAATATAACTGGAAAATTTAAGAAATTACATATTACTTTAAAAAATATGAATGCCTGAGTGTAAACGATTTTCGACATAATTCTGAAGGTATTGAAATGTATTTCTAAATTATATAGTTACCATTCAATTGTCTTCAAAAAGTAATTTAAATAAGTTAAAATAAAAAAGGATTTTTGAAATATAAATTAATTAAATTTAGAAAGACGCTTTATAAAAGTATTTTCTTTATTTTTATATTTCTTAATATTCGTAATTGTTGTAATAATGCTGAAGAAACCCTTAATGTAAAATGTTCACTTTCTGTTTTGCGTGTGTGTATATAAACATAAATTTTATTCTTAGACACTTTTTCTTAAATTTTATATATTCGTAGTTGAAAAATATCACTCATAATATTATGTGCTTGTAAATAAATCCTAAAATATCATAGAAAGTGTCTCTTCTTTATATTTTTCTTGCCAAAACTTTATACATATTTCATTTATTTTCCAAAACATAAAAATGTCATTGCCAGTTTAGTAACTAGGAGATTGAATACAATTAATATGTTTGACTACTTTTTATTTAAGAGTAATACTTTGTTAAAAAATTGTATATTGATTAAACAATTCTTCAAACGTTCGAAACATATATTTTCATACATTTAGCAAAATTAAATCAAATAAAAAGCATCATAATAAAGCAATAATTATTCATCCTTTTATCTAAGCATCCTTAACGAATCTCCTTTTTCGAGTGAACTTGTTATTCTAATTAATACGTAATTAGCTCTTTTATTCTATTTACAGGATCAAAGAAGCGTATAACATTTCTTTTTTTTATGAATTTGAGTTTCATTTACTTATTTTCAATCATTAAATCTTATAAGAATTCTTCATATTCAAGGAATAGAAAGAAGTCTTTTAATAAATCAAGACAAAATGTATACTATTACATTAAAAATAATTTGAATACTGAATACAAAAGTTTAATTTAATTTGTTGTCACATTTGAAGAAACGAAAGGTAAGAATAATAGTAAAGAATAGAATTCTGAAAGAAGATATATCTGAAATTTAAATGTGGAACAAGATAAATTACAATAATTACTCATAATGTAGTTTCCTTTTTATTGCAGTATAAAATGATTTCTGTATAATGGATTACACATATCTAAATAAACCGAATATGTGGATGAAAACAGACATGTTATTGCATATGAAAGACGTATTTGTAAAATTAACTGAGGTCCATCACTGGGTATCTTACGCCTTTACTCAAGAATGACAGAAGCTATAATATATAGTCATATTTTCAGCTATAAAAATAATACCATGCATTACTGAAATAACATAGATTTTTACAAATGAAATTCTTTGAATTATTATCAGATTAAACTTATAAAAACAAAGCAGTTTGAGGAACTTAATTTTTTAAGCTACTTCATTTCGCTTAACAATGGGGATTTGTCACAATGGTTATTGTTCTCTCCCTCTCTCTCTTTATATATATATATATATATAAGTTCAATTAAAGGATTTTGGCATTTTTTTAACGTTGTTCTGGCATTATCTGCATAGTTTTCGAGTCTTGCGTAAGTTATTCCTTTAACTTTTTATAATGTTTAATAAGTAATTTATAACAATTTCGTTCTTTGATTATGATATTGACTTTGCATATATACATCTAGATGAAAATGGATTATTTGTGACTGAACGCCTTTTTTAATTAGTATTTTACTCAAACAACTTCTTCTATTTTGTATCTTCAATGCGAAAAATTTAGCCAGGAAAACAAATTGAAACCAACTTAAGCCACATTAATCGAGTTGCACAATTTAAAAAAAAATATCTCATTTCCTTTTATTTTTAGCATATCTTTATTATCTTCGTATGGTCTTTCAGTCATTTAATTGTTTTTAATTTCTTTTTCTTCTAGCTCTCATTTACACATATATTTTAGGGCTAATTAACATATTTTTATAATATTTATAAGCATATAAAAAGGGGAAAGTTCTACAAGTAACTGTTGAAAAAATATTTGTTTATATTTCATAGTGATATATTTTTTTGTTTACTGTTTTTAGAATGATCACACAGATATATACAAGATGTTACATTCTCTCTTTAAATAACAATAATAGATATTTTAAGAAGTTATTATCTTTTTACACAGATTATTTAAATTAATTACAAGACAGTAGAATTATTAATGAAATGAAATAATTTCATTTTTTTAAACTGAAGGTGATAAAAATGTTTGGCAAAATACATGATAAAATGGACCACTTCTACTTTGTGAATCATAAGGTACCTTTATGTAGGTATTCATTAAGCCTTAATACTTTTAGAAATATAATTTATAAACCAAATACATGAAATATTATACTTCAGACTAAAATAAAGGATATTATCATTGATTTGGATACATTTAAAACATTTTGTTTGCAAACAGAATTCCATTTACATTTTAATAAGAGTAATTTAAAATATTTATCTGTGAAGTTATTTTCTATTCTTTTTATTTTGCATTTTGTTTTATTTATATATTATTTTGTTTTAATATCTTTAAAATTTTTCTACATTAGTACTCTTCCTCACTGATAGAGGGAAGTACTGTATTTTGGTATTACTAAGCGGGAAAAGCATGTTTTGTATTCATTAGAATAATGTGATGTTGTTGCTATGTGGAGTATCTCATGTATATTTTATAAAGTCTTACATTCTTTTCTTTTGTTCCTTTTTATTGCTTTCCTATTTATATACATGCACACTACACACACACACACATATATATATATAAGCTCTGTTTTTCCAATGTGGTTTTATAACATCATTTTTTGAATTTTTGTAATTTTTATATTGGTTAATAATAATTTTCTGTTGCAATTTTTCTACCAATTTTATCCTTTTGATGTGTGGCATGACAGATTCATAATTTGTGTATATTATATTTCAATTTTTCGAGTCTTTTCTTTCCTTTATTTTTATTGTTTTTCATGCCTTGATATATACTTGTTTCTCATTTTCATTTTACCTTCTTGTAATTTTTTTTTGAGAATTCCATGGGGATATTTGTTCTCTTCCTTATTTTGCCTCGCAAATTAATGTTATTTTTTTGTTCTACGTTTTTGCAATTAAAAAAATTAATATTTCTGTAACCTAAGAATTTTACCTGGAAGTTTTCTTTGTAATTTTTAATTTTTCTTATGTTATAATTTTTGTTGCTATAACCATTTTAGTCAGTTATATCAAATATTTTGTATTACTAAATATTATTTTACCTACTTTAATATCAAATATCTATGCATTGAGTTACAAAAGTAAACATAAACTTCTGAAAGCATCGCGATTTGTGAAATTATATATGTCTTTCCCAAAAAAATAAATTTATAGTAACGTTATATTATGTAAACAAATAATATTTTGTGAAGTGAAAAAAATCTTATTAGACATTTCCAGAATATGTAAGAAACTATAAAATAGATGTTTCAAAATTTTGCACAGTGGCGTATGTAATACATCACATGATTTTACACTCATTAATCTGAACGAAGTACCATTGCACTTTTCTATTTAAAACTGAATTTTAAGTACTCATTAAACAAATCGTAACACTACTATTCCATAAAAATGATTCGAAGAATAGATATTTCTAGTGACGTTTGGAACTGAACAACTAAATAATAGAGAATTAAAAAACACAAAATTACACTGAAATCGCAAAATTTTTAAGAATAAGTCGATCTGTGCTGATTAAACTTTCGTAATGAATTATGAAACATTTGGGCATATTTCTATCACAACTGATAGTAACCTATCAAATCTTTTGATTTATTGAGATACTCAATTTTGACGTGGAAAATTAGGCTATATCTAAAACTATTCACTTCTCAATTATTGGAATATACTGTTGCCAAAATTATTAAGAGGGTTGATGTATCAGTTCAACTAGTCATTGAATCTGAAGTATTTTATTGTAGAGTACAAAAAAGGAAATGCTCATGTTCAAAGCAAGTAATTTTTAAATTAATATTTATAAAAAAAGATATTTTGATTTTTAGATTGGTTGGTTTTATTAAAATCTCATTAGAAGTAACACAATGGATGATTGTAATTTACCTCATCTGAACTTTAGTCAAATTCGACAATGAAACATGATCTGGCACACCTCTCCCTAACTTCCACACCAGGTGAACGGGAGGAATTTGAGCCTCAACAGATTTAACGTGCATCAGTCCCTACTACACAGCGGGTCCTTAGCAGCATCACTTGTTCGAAGTCATGACTCGACTAAACTCGATTGCCACGAGTCTGCGAATTTGACCACTAAGCTACCAAGGCCTTTTATTTTTGGAAAATTGTAAATTTTACAGATAAGAGTAAATATATTGCTTTGGAAATGACGAATGATGTAAAATTTAGCGGTGCACAAATAACGAAGAATTGAAACTCATACAAATCGTTCGTGCATTGAAATATTGTGGAAGGGTAATTACAAAATAGAGTCGATGTCGTAAACAGCTGCTTCTATTGAGATATAATTTCAACGTAAGGAACGAATGAATGTTTTAAATAATTGAAGATATTAGAAAATAAAGTGAAATAATAGGTTAACATTCACTATTTAGAACCGAATGGATATTTCAGCATGGTAAAGATACAAAACACACATCAAAAATTGGGAAAAAAATGGCTAATTCACAATATACCTACTAATTTCAATTCCCCTCCCCTGTCATCAGATCCTCCACAGCATAGAGAAATATATGACTAATTATAGAAGACACTTTAAAATACAGCTTCCGAGACAAGCGTCCAACAAAAACACGTTGATGGAAACCTGACCGAATTTGAAAGGTACCAAATTAAATTTTAATTCCTCAAAGCCTGTGAGATGACAAAACGTTGATTCACAATTCCAAAATATAAGATGTTGCATTATTTTTGATTGTATAAATTATGCTAATTTTTCCTTTTCCTTTTTGTGAAAGTACAATTTTATTTTGTGTGTTTTCCTCGAAAAGAATTACGTTTCATTTACTAATCTAAAGCGTTTTTTGACAGAAATATTTGAGAAAGAAATGTTTCCCAATGTAAGAAGCACAACAACCTACAATTCAAAATATATATATTATAATTCCAGTATAAAACCGAAAATACAAAATTTCAAAATATATTATAATTTAAAAATGTGTAAAAGAATCTTAATATAACATTTTCGATTGTAAATTTAATATTTATAGTTCATTTAGAATTCCAATACAAAATGTATATCATAAAAAATTTAAAACTAACGGCAAGAAAAGGTTTATTGGAAAAATTAGTAACTTCAAAGAAGAAAAAGACTCAAAATAGGAAAAACAGAATCTCAAAAAAGATGTAGATTAATTTAAAAAGTTCTATCTTAAGCTTTAAACAATTGTAATGCGAGTTAAACTAATACTTTCAGGATTCCTAACTATTATGAAAAATATTTTATAAATGAAAATTATATATTTCCAAAACCAGACGAATCGATATAGTGAGTTTAAGGAAATATTTTCTATAAATTAGCAAGCAAAACAGATTAAAGTATGCAAAATATATTGAAAACAAAGATATTATTAAACAATAACTAATCAGAAAGTAAATATAAAATACGAATTTAGAAAACAATAAAAGAAAGGACATGATTGAAATTTTTAATACGTAACCTACTAGATTTTATCTCATGAAAAAATTACAAATGCCTCCGAATGATACTCCCAACAACCAGAGAAATATATTAAAATTAATATAAAGTCCTACAAAAAGTATTAAACTGCACAATTTCTTTGAAAATTAATAAAAAAATAATGGGACCTTTTTTGAAAATTTTTATTGGTAAATTAAATATTTTTTATGAGAAAAAATTAGATCTAAAACACACAAAATAGATAACACGATCTATAATATAAAATAAAACTAAATAACTAGTATTACCATCAACTAAGATCTACAAACTACCCTTATAACTAAGATCATTTATATCAGTCATAACTCTCCGTACACAACCAGCCTTATTACAATTACAGAACGTATCATGTAATTGTTTTACAATAATCAACCTAATTTAGTAATATATGTATTACATTCATTTATTATACAGATAAATTTAAGAGGATCGTTATAGAACTTAGGAATTGAAGAAAGTGTATATATATATATATATATATATATATATATATATATATATATATATATATATATAAGGGAACCCTCAGTTGTTCAGATACTGGAGAATATTTTGTACTGAATAATCTTTGAAACATGAAGTTATTAAATAAGAATTTAAAAATGATATTATATCATCTACGTAATTCGTAGTAAAAATTCTTTTTACACGAGAAACAAAATACATTCTAAATATTTCTATAAAAGAAAACCAAAAAAATTTTTTTTTGTCTGTTTACGTAATTTAAGGAATTACTATCAATATTATCTTTAATTTACAATTGCGAAATGTGATAATCAATTCTAGTTAATACAATGCGTTGGAATACTAGACATTAGAATACTTAAGGAATTTTCAACGAATAATGTCATGTATAATATCAGTAAATAACACAAATTAAGATTATAAATACTACATATAAATACATTCAAATAATAAGGATGGTTCCAGTGAGAGCAGGCTATAATTAATTTTCAAATACGTGCTTGGATTTTCTGTTCATAGTTAAGAAAAATTTCTGTTTACGACAACGATAAGTTTAGTTGGCAAATGGCTAATTTTAGATAAGAAAGTGCAGCTTTTACTAACTAGTTAATTTCCCAATAACCACATTACCCTAGTTATTTTAATAAATTTAATACATCTAAACTAGTACCCTAACTTTGAGTGATGATAAGCAATATCAACTATACTTTGTTTAGACCTCAATCACAATATGCTTAAGTGGAAATTTTATTTTCCAATTTCAAGCAATTTATAAGAAAAATAATTAACAACTATGATTTCAAAACCAAAATTAAATCTTACTAATGAATAAAATCTAGGTTACGTACTTAAAATGTATATGCAACTGTAGTGGAAGTAAATGGTACGCTTAGATCAAAGCGGATCTCTTTAATCTGAATAGAATTATCCATAAAGAAGATGCACTTATTGCTGAAGTATTTAATGTACGTATTGAACATAAATGTGCAGAAATCGTTAAGGATATTTTGCAGAAGTGATCTGTAACCCACTTGTGAAAAAACAAATGGATTGTATTGTTAATAAAAATGTTGTTTTTTTCATTTGTCAGCTAAGGCTTGGATCACTTTCCCAGATTTCTAAAAATTGTAGATGCCTACTCCAGTTAATGCTTCTATCATTCTACTTTTAAGCAATAAAACAAAAGAAATTGTGAAATATTCTTGGTACTCTCAAGATATACATCTATCCAATTTCTTAGAGTTTCGCAAATTGAAAATGAAGATTTTGAGGAAACAGTATAGGAAAATGAAGGAAATTTAAGGAGGCTGGCAAGTTGTTCTGAATAAACTGCAAAAATAGCAACTTCTCTTTAATTAAAACGTTTATGGGATCGTTATCAAATGGAGAAAGCGAAATGGGGAACTGCCCTGTAAGTGATTGCAATTCTTAATGTCTGACATAGATTGGTCGAAGTCATCAATACAAAACTCATTTTAGATCAAAAGTAAGATAAGATTTTAAAATAAGGTAACATAAGTTTTATGAAAACTATTTCTGCTCATATTTTGTATTAGAAGACAAAAAATTAAAAAATGAGATAAATATTTTATATACTTATCGAATTATCTCTTATGCATTCTATATCATAGAATGTTGATAAAACAGTTAATGAAAATAATTTTTGAGAAAAATTTCTTCCTTATTTGTAATTGTAGATGGGACGAAATATCAAATAAATAAATAAATATCCTTTTTTAATTTAAATTGTTTTTAATTTGCTAAAATTACTTGATCGATCACCTTGAGTTCGGTTCATTATTATCCCACGAGCACTCTGTGGCATTAAATTTCATACTACCTAACAACAAACCTTTAAGCGATAACTTTCTTCTTACAACATCCATGCAGAAATATTATATTCATTTTTCAAATGAAAAAAAATTATAGGGTTGCGAGAAAGAAATTTTATTAGGGAGGGGAGAGAATATTACGATACATTAATCTTAAATTTGTCTAAATGGCATGACTTAAATAATATTATATGAAGAAACATTTAAGCCATTTATTTTCGATTAAATAACAACACATTAAATCTGAAAAAATTGATTTTTATAATCTTAATTTTACACAGTTTTATATATTTTAATAATTTTATAAGTAACGATAGAAAAAGTTACATTATGATATCATCGCTCCTTGTTTTAATGATATTACTCCTTTTAATAGATTTTACATTTAGAATACATTTGGTTCCTTTTTTAATTATAAAATATAAATATATTATTAACTTAAGTATTCGTTTCTTCTATTTCAGTACAGAATCGAAGTTTTTAGATTAAACATTTTAAGAAAACTATTTTAAATCTAATTAGTGAACACAATGTATATTATTTAAGTATGCATTATTTTCTACTTGTATGCCTACAAATAGAAACATTTAAATATATTAAACAAATAATAAGAAATCTATTCACTGACACTGACTGATTTAACAATTAATATATATATATATTCATATATTTGATAATACTTAATATTATTCAGAAATGTAAAGTGGAGACCTTTATAGTTGCTTTGTAAGAATCTACTTAAGATAATATTTATGTCAAATTAATATTCATTTAAAATAATTAAGACCAATAACATAAAAGCAGGAATGCATCATTAAAAATCATGTGACATTTATTTAGGTTATATAAATTGAAGATAAACCTAAAGTGCTTCAGCATAGCCAGTAAAAAGAAGATAAAACAAATGGAAAAGTAGGGACTTTTTAGGGGTAGCTTAAGACCATTCTAAACGAGACCTTCATCCAAATCTCACAAATATTCTTTAAAGTAGGTTCACTCTTGCAAAAGATAATTAATGCCTGATGAAAATACTTGAAATAAAAAGAAATATAAAAAAATGAAGCTTAAGTAAATATAATACAGACGTAAATTTAATAAAAAAAAAAACTCTACTGAGTATATATATTTTTTGTGAAATATTAAAAATAAATGACTTTAAAACCATTATCAAGTGTATGAAATGTAAAGTTTGTTTCTTCAATAATCCAATACACTTTCTTTTCGCTCCATTGCTCGAAGTCATTTATCAAATCTCTTTGACCAAAAACAGAGTATTACGTCTGAGATGAAAAAAAGAATTTAGCTTTTGTATTTCTTTTTTATCCTTTTCATAATATTATCAGTCACATTTAAGACTCAATCGTGAATATTTCAATTTTCCAGCACGAATCTTTCTTGAATAAATAGTGTTGGATATAGATGTTCATTAATCAACAGTGTTTCGAGATAAACAAACGGATTACATAGTTTTCGGGTCAGATGCCAATAGAATGAAAAGCAGGCAAGTAATGAGTTGCAGAGCCTGTCGATCGATACTGCGGCTTAGAATACTTTTCAAGAGCGCTAAGACGATTCCTACATGTCTCAGAGATTTTAAAGATATCACTAAGCCTCTTTGTTCGGGTTCGTTCGCCAGCGTAATTTGAGAACAGGACTTTTATTAATTCCGGCGTATCAGGGTGCTCATCGTTCTTTTGAATTTTCGATTAAAATTAAGATATGGAGAGATTAACATGAATATTTATGTCGTTAAAATGTGTATTACTTTTTGGGGTTTCTTTTATTATTGTGATAGAAATCGAGATGTTTGGATGAATGTTTATTTCTGTACTATTTGTGCTTTTCTTTAATTTTAATATTTGCTGCATTTTAAAATCATTTGCTGTGTGAGTGTATCAACTTATATATAATTTCTTCAATTACTATTTCAAAAATAATTGATAATTTATAACTATTACTATTAGATGTATAACAGTGGTGAATACTTTTGTTTGTCATGCTGAAATGATGCAATTTTATATAAGATAGTGAGTCCCATACTATGCGTCAATTAATAATTTTATGAAAATAACAACATAATAAATACTATACTTCAACTGATTAATTTGGGAATTTTGATCTTGTTCTTGGTATACAATTGGTATTATTTATTGTAATATACTTAATAGATTCTGCATTTCCTAGTTAATCCAATGTCATTCTCAGATGGCAAAGTATTTAAGTCTAAAATGAAATGAGCTGAATTTATTTTCTTCATATAAATACTGCTTGTTATATGTTATGACGCATGTTATAAACATTAGAACTATGGCAGGGTAATTTACTTACGTATTATCTAAGTTGAAACTTCACGTATTATAGACTTCATTGTAACCCTTCGCTATATGCGAAGTATTAACTTATTTTTATAAGCTGATTAATTAAATATTGCAACTTATATTTATAAGCTGATTCTAAATAAAGGTGAATATTTTATAACAATACACTTTTACATATCTTATTTTTCTTAAGAATTTTTCCTTTAACAATGACACTTATTTTTCTTATTCGTTACTAGCTTAAAGTTATAAGCACGTTTGATTAATAAAATAAGTATTAAATTCTTAATAAAATTATATGTAATCTTGTCGAACCTAACTATTTTAGTAGCAATATATTAAAGTTTATCTGTAGCGATTCTATAAATTAAATAAAATGAACAATATATTAATGTGCTTCTTAAGATTACAACAGAAAAAACTGGTTTTTTTGAATATTACAAATATGATCTTATTATTAAAAAGTAATGTGTTGAAACTTATCAAGACATTTTCATTTGTTAAGTTCCTGATAATAAGTCAACTTCAGAGAGTGAAAATATAGTTATTATTTTTTGTACGTTTTACTTACCATAGGGTGTTAGTTCAATCTACGTAAATCTTAGTATAAAAGGAGAAAAAATAGTAAAATATAACTAACCTGAGGATAGAATAAGTCCAGAGGAAGAGTTTTAAATAAGATATGCCAAAAACATACTAAGAAAGCAGGAAAAATGATTCATTATCTTAGATTACTTAAACTAATGAAAAATTTGAAGCTATGTTTTGAAATGAACAAATAATTGTTTTTTTAAAATGGTATGAAACTTTAAATAAAACAAATTTCAAAACGAAAAATTTCCTACTTTCTTAATTTAATAATCAAAATATATCACTCAAGATATCAATCAAAATATATCACATATAATCACTCAAGACAACATTATAAAATCTGGACATTTAGCATTACAGCATATTCAGTTATTACAGTTATTACTTATTGGTAAATGATAAATATTTCAGTAATAACTATTGCGGAGACACCCTCGTAGATAGAATGTGAGAAAAAAGTCTAAGTATATCGTATATGTGAAATTAATATTTTTGAGTAGGGCTGAAAATGCAAAAAGAAACATTTGAACAAATAAACATTTAGAAAATCTATAATATACAAATTACTCTAATGATTACAAAGGTATGAAAGATTACAAAGTGAGATTATTTTTCGGTGTAAATTAAAAATAATTAACAGCAAGAGAGAACTTAACAACTAAAAGAACAATGCAAATAAAAATAAATAGATTCTTAGCTATCATTAGAAAATCATAAAGTATATTTTACGTATTGATAACTTTGTACTATTGTTGTCTTAGCTCTGAATAAATATATTATTAAAATGAATTTTTCAATACAAAATGCTTTTTATATTTAAATTTTTGTTCAGCCTTCTTTTAGTGATTCTTGAGCTTTATATTAAAAATAAAGTAATATATACTTCTAAGAAGTCAAAACGTTAAGCCTTAGAGGAGTATGTTAATTGTATTTAATTTTCATTGAATCTTAAGTAAACAGAAATTTGAAGAATTTAAGTTTCAGTTCTACTCGTAGTAAAAGTAATTTAAAATACAGTTCACAGGGGACGAGTTATAAACATTTAACACAAAAATAATTTTGCAGTGTACAGTTGAGTGTATAGTTTTATAGTGTATTAGTTGATTTGACATGTATAAATAACTTTGTTACGAATTACTTGTTTTCACTTGAATCGTTTTCAAAGATTGGTATGACATGAATATTTCTGACATGAATTCCTTGAATGTTGCAATTGTACTACCATCACATTTATCAAATATACATTTCACAGAATGAACAAGAAGCCGTGTGCTAAGATTTAACTAAAAGCAAATAATAACTTTTTTAATTATTTGAACGTTTGCTATATACACCCCAGTTGAAAAACTATGCACAGTATTCGATACGCACTAACACAAACTATACCCAATAAAAAAGAGCAGCGCAACAAGAAGGAGTTGCCCGATTGTTATGAAATCTCGTTCGCAAAGACATTTGGACAAAACATGAAAATGATAAGTAATTTCGTGTCCAATTAATTAATAGTGGGAGCTAAAGCGTAGCGGAACTGAGCCCTCAGCAGGTAAATATAAGAAGAGATTCTCAATTTGATGATCAAATTTTCTGTTGCATTGTTATTTAGGATACCTTTCAAAAACAGAAAAAATGTAATCGCAGAAGAATTCGAGGTAATTACGAGTAAATGTCAGAGTTTGAAAGAGGTCGTTCATTGGACTGAAAGAGGCAGGTTGGGCAAATCGGAGAATCGTTCGTCATGTGCGTCGAAGGGATGCGGCTATTAGAAGATACTGGCAAGAATGGGTGGACAATGGCATTTTTCAGCGTCATGATGAGAGACACTGACCTAGGGCCAAAGCAGATAGGTAGGGCATATTGATAGTCAGATCAGCTGTCATAGCGCCTGATTCATCGTTATCAACCATCAGACGTGCGACCCACACAAGGATATCCCCCATGACAATTCACAGACGACTCATAGAGCGAAATCTACTGTCATACCGACTGCTACGCCACCTGCCACTCACACCAGCATACTATCGAGCCAGATTACAATGGTGCTTGCCTTGATAAGTTTAGAATGATGCATCCTGTGGACGTATATTGTTAAGCGACGATTTCTGCATCCAATTTTGTGTTTAAGATCATCAAAGACGCTTCTGGAGACGCCCACGGTAGTGTGCCGTTCCTGCTTTCACTATTGCACGTCCCACAGGCCCTCAACCAGGAGTTATGGTCTGGTCTGCCATTTTCCGTGATAGATGGACCCCTTTGGTCGTTATTAGAGGCAAACTTACAGCTCAGCAGTACGTCGCCGGAATTCTGAGACCTCTTCTCCTACCGTTTATTTTGCAGTAACCTAACCTTATTTTTCATCAAGATAAATCCTGACCACATACGGCTCGTCTTGCTATGAACTGATTTACAGCTTGTCAAACACTTCTTTGGCCAGCCAGATCTCTCTCCAATCGAGTATGTTTGGGATATGATGAGAAAGTAACTGCATCTACATCGGAATGTAAATGACCTAAGCCGAAAATTGGAGCACATTTGACAAGAAATATTGCAGGAGACCATCTGGGAGGGAGCCTTATCACTCAATGCCACTTTGTGTGGCAGCTTACATCCAGGCTGGGGTGGGACATAATCTTATTGAGCTCATTACTTTGTAAGCATGTAACTCTGAAATAAATAATTCACTTTTTTCTAAAATTTTAATCATTTCTCATTATGTACATAATTTTCCAATTTTTGTCTGCATCGGATAACTACTTCTTGGTTATCTCCTTTGTTATAGTGTACATTTTTATATATATATATATCTGTGTGTGTATGAATATATGTCCTAAAGAACTTACATTTTTGATATTGATAAGAAAAAAAGAAAAAATAATTTTTAATTTAAACAGCACCAAAATAAAATAAAATTTAACTCCATGCGACTGCTTATGAAATTTTATATGGTTTTATCTACACTTTATTTTTCTAAGTTTTTGAGTTTTTCTTTTTTTTCCACCATAACTACAGACAGTGTTGCAATATCAAGTTGGTTTTAATATATTTTTTTTTTATTTTTCTCCCTCTCATAGTTGTATGTTACTCAACGTTATCGAATAAGCTTTAATTAAAGAAAAAATGTGAATGAGACATTCGGTATCTTTAATCATTTTGCGATTAAATTTTGCTTCACTAGATTAGAAGAAATAAAACTATCAGAAACATTTTTAAAAGTTTGCACAAGAGTTTGAAGACTAAATTTTTTTGGAAAAATTTAGTTTTACTTCAAAGATGAAATAGATATTGTGCGTCATAAAATATTGTATTTTATATCACATTTTTTTTTACCTTCAAAAAAAAAAATTCGTCGTTAAGTAAGTTTAGATTCGAAGCAAAGAAAGTCTTGCCAATGCATTTTAAACTTTATTTCTCTCATTTCACTATTTTGACAATATAATAAGTTTTTCATTTGCAATACCGTCCTCTATCTTTTTACGTAAGACTTCGTCACATTAAAGTTATGCCAATTACATAATTGTATCAAATGTGTTGAAAAAAGTCGAAAGTAAGAATCTCAATATAATATAAGATTATTTATCATATATATTTTTTAAAATAAGCAAAGTTTAAAGGTTTATTTTAAATCAATATCTTTAATGGAATCACAACGTTATGATACCATAGAAAATATTAAAATTATTTAAAAAGATTAAATTAAGTACTACTTTTAATTAAAAATTAATTCACATTTGCGAATTCATTGTAACCAAATTGAGTAATGATTCTTAAAAAAAATCACTTCTCACTTTTTTCATATTTATCATATAGAAAAAAAAATAATACGAGTAGTTACCGTATAGTAAAATTATATCATTTATAAATATAACCACTAAAACATTTTCTAAAATGTAATTTCTTATTTATTCATAATATGCAAAGAATTTCAAACAGTAAAACTAGTTAGTAAAAATTTTAACCTTGATATAATTGTTTAGATCATCAAAGCAAATAATTTCTTCTCTTACACAATTGCGAAAGCATTTAAATGAACATAATGACATTTCAGTTTTTCCTGTGGTAATTCTAAAAATATAAAATGAAATAATAAAATAAAATTGATATTTTAAATTTTGAATCATAAATACTTTTAACTTCTATGTAAAGAATATGTAAATTATTTGAAAGTACGTTTTTATGTATTAATATTTGTTAAGCTCTTATAAATTATTTTACCTTATTGATTACAATAATTTCTATGAAACTTCAAATTTCTAAGAAATGTACTAGAAGAATTTGTCAAATTTATTCAACTATATGATTTTAAAGTATGTTATATCAATTGTATTTCATGTAAAAACTCTATACGGAGTAGACATCATATTATACTATTTCTGAAATGTTGGACACGATAATGGGCTGGAAAACGCTTAACTGTAATAGGATATCTAGAGAATTCTCACTTGTTAACAATCAATGTGAAAGTTTCCATTGTAATAAAATATATGATTTCACCGAAATTAAGTACATGTAATTATTGTTTTTTGTTTGTTGCTATCAATAAAAACTAAGTTTGATTCGGGTTTATTAACGTCGCAATAGAAGCAACGAGAGAGCTATTGGCAACGGACCTCTTAATTTTGAGCCTCTGTTAAGTGACGATGACGACACCTGATTTAGCACCAACTTTCCTAACTTGAAGGCAAAGAGGAGGACTTTGGTCCCTGACAGCATCTGCTCTGGGTACACGATGGGCCCTTAGTGTCATCAAGCTCGGACCAGCGACTCTGCGAAAACCGCTAGCCGTGAGTCGGTGCTCATGACATCTAGGCTACAGCGATCACTCAATAAAAACTAAATTGTAACGTATGTTTAATCATACAAAAATATAGGCTAAAACTGTTAATTTTCTCCTTTGTATAAAATGTTGTAAGATGAAAATATACATTTTTTTAATATATGAGCTATAACTGTAATGGTAACACACATTTGGTTAGATAATCTTATTAATTCAACAACTTGCATATGATTAGTAAATTTTGAAGAACTTATCTTTGGCTTTAAACAAATCAGATTGAATAATTGAGGTTACTTTGAACAACAATAGAATACGGTATCATTTTATCTTAGAAGATTGGATATTATTTAAAAATAATTTTATATTCTACACTATTTTATTAAATGCATAAAAATATTTGATCTTACGCGCATACAGATTTATTATAACACAACTCAATATTCGGCTTAACTTAAAGATGATGTGTTCGAAAAGCAGCATAGCTCATAAGAAGATCTTTACTAATATACATGGCAACTTGATGAGGAGAATGTGTTATATTACAGAACTTTAAAATATTGCTAATTTAATAGTAAGATATAGAAAGCTATTTCTTTTTACAATGGATATGAAATGATAAGCAGGAAAATAAATTATTAAATAATGCTTATATTACAGTTAAAATGTAAACACATTCCTACAAAATTCACATTCTCTAGCATTTCCTACTATAAATACAATCAGGATAATATTTGTAGCTCAAATAATTTGTATACGAAAAGATCCTTCCTTGGATTTCATACATCCTTATTGTTGTCTTTAAGTATTTTACTTATGTAAACTTTTTGTTAAGAAATTAATAAGATATTTTTGTTAATCTAATGCCATCGTAACTATTTCAAAACTCTATATATTAGCATTTTTCCCTTTTTAATTTTCAAAATTCAAAACTATTTAATATTATCAAAAATTTGCAATTGACTTTCTTCTTAGTTGCTTAACAAGTGCTACCTAAATAAATGATTTTATATGTACCTAAAAATTTTTTGAAGCATTAATTGTATAAAATTATATATAAGTTAAAATATAAATAATTCCGAGATATCACGTATATGAAGGTAAGTATGAGATAATAAAAGTAATTTTAAATTTAGTGCTTACGATATATAAATCTAATGTTCGTATCATTTTTTTTTTGCATTTAATTGATTCGTAACAAATAAAAATAAAGCTGTTAGAAAAAAAAATTTCTCAATGGAAGTATAAGCACTTTATTTGAAAATATAATAAACAATATTTACTTTTACAAGCTTACCAAAATTTCGCTTTTCTTTTTCTGTACATATACGCTCAATTTACACTTCCTGAAACCGACAAGTGCTTTCTCCAGAAATGACTGAAGATTAATTCAGAGTAAAGGAATGCGGGAACATTGCGATGCATTCTTCATCCTCTGACTCTAGGAGTTTAGTGGTGAATCTAGAATCATTAATGCTAGAAGCATGTGCTTAAAATTCTTGCCGTATCTCAAGCTGACGTGGTGTGAAAGAGCCAAATACAGGTGAAACTTTCTTTTTTTCAAAGCTCTTCTCTCTGACAACACTGGATTTATTATGGTTGTATTTGCAGAATTGCTTTTTGCAGTTTATGGTCTCTGTTCTTTATCAAGTTCGGCAGTTACTGCTTCCGAAGAATGCTTTATTTCCGATTGAGGATTTCGTTTTGCTTCTCGTAACACTCTTACGACACAGAAATCCTAATCAAGTGGTAAATAAAACAGAATCTCTTTTAGGTACTGTATATTTTCCTTTCATATCCAAGCTGTTAATTTTTTCCACATATTTAATTTCTCTTTATTTATAAAACAATGATTTTCATGCAATAGCACAATATTTCGAAATCATTTTTTAAAACTTGTTACTGGACATTTTTAAACATGTGAATTATTTTCATAGTATATGTCATTTATTTTAAGCATTAGTGGAATTAAATTTGATACGAGAATACTAAGGTTATAAAAAAACATTTCTTGCTTAATTTAAAAATTTTAAAAATTATGCCTAGAGAATATTCCCCAATTTGCAAAATAAATATTCTAAAATAAGTTTAATTTTTACTTACACAAGATAATAACACACTACTTCTTTGATGGGAATTAAATCTGTTATTTTTAAATTTGAGAGATACAGCTTTTCAAAACATTCATTATGTACTTACTTTCTGCAAATTTCATCGTGTATGATATATAACATAAATAGCTGTTTCTAGTTTCCTCTAATCAACTTTATATATATATCTAAACAAATTTATAAATGAGTAAATAAGTAAAATAATTAAAGTTGTAAGGAACTATAATTGACAGAAATATTCTTTTAAAAATTCAAAAAGTACAAACAAAGGAAAGCAGAGATAAACTTTGCAAATCATAGAAAAGGAAATATTAAAATATAACAAAATAACTCGATTAACATGGAAACAAAATTACTGCAAAATTTACCATATCTAAGTGATGATAGAAAAATAAATTTATACACTTGAATTTGAGCAAACTAAAGCTAGAAAGAATTAAAAATTAAAAAGATAGATAGATAAAAAATAATAAATACATAAAAAAAAAATACAGAAATGAGGATGAAATGTAACATTTTTATTTCCAAATTTGACATATATAAGCCTGCTTATTAAAAACAGATTCACTCATACCACATTCCCCCTTCCCTCCCAAAAAAATATAAATTAAAATGGTAATGCCATAGGTTCAAAATAACAAGATGTGAAAACATTAAATAATAAAAACCTAAATAAGCTAATATATGATAAAAATCTCATGAATAAATAAAAATATCAATAGCACTGAAAATTTAAGAGATTAAAAAAATTATTAACACAAATTTACAGGAGATAGCATAGAGATAAGAAATAGTCCTAAACTTCCAGTTCAAAGGAGTGTTTAACCTTATACAAAGAGTATATAGTGATAAAATCTATCAAAGATAAATAGTAACGCAAAATAAATTGTACAAAACTCTTACAACTGAAAATGGTGATAATTTTTTTCAAAGTCGTAAACAAGATCTCAAAGGAAAAATAAATAACTGAAAATTACAATTATGCTGTTTCAAACTACTCTTTATAAATATTACAATCAAAAATTTTCCAGTTAAAAGGGAAGTTGTTGTTTTTTTTTTAAATATCACAATGAATTCATTTATCTTTTGTTATATTTGCATAACTAAAATCACGTAATATAAGATTATGAATCATCTCGAAATAATAATGCTGAATGAGCTAGTTCATAAGAATATTTTATCAATCCTAATGCAAACTAAATATTTTTTAAAGTGTATATTACTAAAAGGGTTAAACTATTTTATTTCTAGAAATATCTAAATATTAAAAATAAAATCAAAGAAAATAATTAAATACAGATATAAAATGAAACATAACATTTATAAATTCTGAAACTAGATAATCTCAGATTAGATTAGTAGTTTGGCAAGTTTAAAACTCCTATAGAAAAAAAGTTGAATAAAAATATTGGAAATTATATAAATTTTTAAAAACATATCAAATGCTACAAGACCACACAACAATATCAGAAATCAAAAACATAAATCAATAAATATCCTTACACTCTAACATGGCAGAAAGAGATAATGATACGTTTTACGATGCTCTTGGAAAAACAATGCAGGATTATTGAATAGGCGCTTCAATCTAAATGTAATATGAATCAACAGATTCGGGAGGGGGTCAGGCAAGCTCTGGGTGAGTTGAATCTTCCATTTACAAGAAATTTCAACGAATTAAAGGTGCTAATTTCTTGGAATGCTGTAAACAAACTCTCAAGGAAGCCATAAATATGCCAAGCTATGCTGGGATTGTGGCCCCATCTAGGGTTATTGAGAAGAACACTATTCCTTCTGAGTCTTCTCTGGTTGTGGAATCTGATGATCTTTTGTCTGGTTGTTGGTCTGATGACATTAGGAAGGAATATGTTTAGCTGAAAATGACCGGAATAAACTTCGAACAGAATTAAAGTCAAAATTGTCGAAATTGAATATTACTCTGCCGAAAAGAAGAAATCCAACTATTCTAATGAAGCAATCAACTATTCCAAGTGAAATCACTAATGAGGAACTTTTAAAAGTGATCTTTGATCAAAATCCTGAAATAACGGAATCTGATAAAAACAAGAGTATGTGTAGAGTTCGTTTCACTCTCAAGAACTTCCAATTTACGAGACACGTTGTTATAAATATACATCCCCGGGTTTTCAAATGTATTCTTCACCTAAAAAGTTGAAAATCAACTGGAGTGTGTGGGAAGTGGATGATTTTCTGATTATTAATATATGTTTTAACTGTTTGCGGTACAATCACCGAGCTTCTGAATGCTTAAAACCCATAGTCTGTTTTAACTGTTCCATAAAGTAAAGGATTGTTTGAATACAAATGTTGAAGTTTGAGAAAACTGTGTCCGTTTCAATCGCAAGACGAATAATATACGTAAAAAGTGAAGGATGATCATAAACACTTCTCAGGGAGCTGTCTTAGTCATACTTTTATGAAAATGAACTCTCAATCACAAATTAATTATAGCTAAGTCATTTAAACAAGATCTGAAACGTGTTCAATTAAATCTCCACAAATCAAAATCTGCAACGCAACAGTTAATCTCGAACATGGAGAAGGAAAATATTGACTGTGCTATAGTTCAGGAACCACACTGCTACAAAGGATCTCTATCAGGTTTTCCAAGCAGCTATAGACTCTATCATGTTCCTGATTCTGATTGTGTTAAAGCTGCCATTATAGTACGATCATGTTACTTTTCCACTTCTTTAGACTATAGAAATACTAATTATAATATTGTTACATTGGATGTTACTATTGGAACGACTATGTTCACTTTTTGTCATATTATTTTTAGCCCTCAACGAATATTGATTTAGATCTTCGTAAAATTAATTAAGTCTTCATGCGTAAAAATATCAATCGACTTGTCTGGTGCATGGATTCAAATGCTAAATCTGAATTATGGTTTAGTCCTTATTCAAGCAGTCGTGGAAACAAAGAAATAAAGTGGTGAGTGAAATTATTTCTTCAAACAGTTTATTTGTTGTTAATGAGGTTTGTGACCCTACCTTTTGTGGAACTCAGGGATCAAGTTGCATTGATATCACAGTTTTGGATGCAGATCTGCTCCAGGATATATCATGTTGGGGCTTTTCTGATAAAGAATCCCTTTCTGATTATATGATGATAGAATTTGATTTATGTGACTCGGATGCTTGGCTTTACCTATCAATTGATCCTTTTAAAATTTTCACCACGGATTTTAAGATGGCAAATTGGTGTTGTTTTAGAGTATTTTGTCTTCCTTGCATTGCTCATATTCTTACTGTCCTTGAAAATTGTACCGATGGTCCTTGCCTTTATTCTATTGTTGAAAAACCTTTTTTGATTCTGTTCAACGCATCTCCTTCCTCTATGCCTATTAAGCACCACGGTATGCATAGGGTTCCTTGGTGGTCTATTGAAATTGGATGTATGAGGAAAAGACTTATAGCTTCCAGGCGTAGATTTCAGAGTTCTAGAAATCTAATCCTCTGAGAGATATATAAATGTAAATATGTGAAATATAGAAAATAATATAATCAAATGCTGAAAACCGCCGAGTCTGACTCTTGGAAGGCATTTCTTTAGACTATTGATGTTCACAATGTTTGGGAAAAAATCTATACTTACAGTGTCAAGAGCAATTTCATGAAGAAAATAGAAATAACTGGTATTCTATTAACCACAGGTAAGAAAACTAACACTTTAGAAGAAACTATAAATGTGGTGCTGCATAAGTCTTTCCCTTCGGAACCAGAGGAGGAGGAGGACTCTTTGTATAGGGAGAAACGCCAGTCAATGCAAACTGATTATAATATCCAACCCCTCAATTCCCCTTTTAGTTGTGCTGAAGTCAACACAGCAGTTGCTATGCTAAAATCAATTAAGTCTCCTGGTCCTGATTTTATTTCAGGCGAGATAGTCAAACAGTCTCATTCAATGTTCCCTTTCTTTTTTCACAAACTTTTCAATTTCTGTTTGAGTGTAAATATTTTTCAACGTAGTTGGAAATGTGCCCAGGTTATGCTAATACCCACAGGAAATTATATTAGGACTCCTCATTTGGATAATCTTAGATGTATAAGCTTATTTCCTAATCTGGGAAAGTGTTTGGAATTGCGTTTCGTCAACAGTATTTGCTGGCATATGTGACACGGTGATTTTCTTTCCTGTGACCAATATCGGTTTACTCCTCAGAGAAGCACCAAGGTAGCTCTATTACGTCTCAAGGAGATTGTCCAAAAAGGTAAGAAAAATAATCTCCACACAATTTCGGTATTCCTAGATATAAAAGGTGCATTTGACCATGCTTGGTGGCCTGAAATTCTCCATCTACTTCGGAAAGCGAATTTGCCGGCAAATATTTTAGCATTTGCTGCTGATTGTTTGAATGACAGGGTGACTAAAATGAAACTTGGTTCAGTTTCTGCAGTTCATCGACTTTAGAGGTTGTCATCAAGGCTCAGTTTCAATACCTACGTTTTAGAATATAATTATAAACGATCTCCTAATTAAGTTCAATATTACTGCTTGTTGTGATAACATAACTTTTTCAGATGATATTTTAATCTGTTTTGAAGGTAAAAATCTTCATGAGACTTTTATACAAGCTCAAGAGACTTTAAACTTTGCCTCTGAATGGTCAAAGGATTTGGAATTTGACTCTAATAAAACAAAGGTTATGTTCATTGAAAAACGAAATATTTGTTATGACTCTTACCAGCTATGTCTTAATGGTATTCCTTTGTTTGTCGTTAAACAAACGAAATATCTTGGTGTTATTATTGACTGTAAATTTTCATGGAGGCCCCATTTAACCTACATATCAGAGAAATTTAAAAATCTGCAAGAGAGATTGGGCAGAAACGTTCATTATGTACGGTTCAAGAGCTTCGGGTGTTTCGTTAAAAAAGAAAATTAATTCTAAACTTTTGAGATGGATCCAAAGTTGAATACTCCTTCGAGCTATTTCTGGATATCGAACTTTAAGTTATGAAGCTGTGTTTATAATTTCTGGTTTTCAGGTAATTGACATTGTTATTTTAAATAACATTGCTCTCAGAGAGGAGCTCACAGTCTCTTCCTCTTCAAGTTATGATTGTGTTTTCCTTCCCTCTGATCTACCCCACCCTTCAGAGAGAAATACCATCCAATTGACTGAATTTAGTTCAAACTCCGAGAAAGAATTTCCTATCACGGTTTTTACTGATGGCAGTAAAATTGATGGTAGGGTAGGTTTTGCTTTTTTACAATATAGAATCAGAGATGAGTGCACTGTTTTTGTAGCTGAACTTTTGAGTTTAAATTTTTCCATCAAGTGGATTTAAAAAAAATTATGTTGCCACAAGCTATCTGATTTGTTCTGAATCACTCTCATCCTTGGAAAAATTAAAAAAAAAAAAAAAAAAAAAAAAAACTCTTCCTCGAATGATATTGTTGTTGAAATTCAAATGCATTTCAAACATCTCAAAGATCAAAACATTATTGTTTGTTTCTCTTTTTGTACGTGGACATTCTGGTATTTGTGGCAACGAAAGGGCTGACGTGCTGGCGAAGATTGCCACGAAGAGAGAATTTGATCTTAAAGTTAATATTCCTCAATCGTACTTTAACCCATTCACTCCCAGCGTATCATATTAGATACGCTCCGTGAGTGTCTTCTACGGCCCAAAGCATCAAAAGAGATATCCTTGATGGAAATTTTTTATTTGTTTTTTTTTTTAACGTTACTATATGGAGTTACGATACCACAAAATCTATACAGATGTGTTATTTAGAGTTTTGACCTTGGTGATATGTGGTTAGATTTCACTTCTGGCTATCAGGAGGGAGGCGTTTAGTTGTTCAAAGCACGTGCTGCAACGCGTTTCTTTAAATGTAATGGCATGACTTAAAAGGTGCATGCTTTTTTCTTTTTTGCTTGCTTCTTAGAAGTGCGATTGAGAATTTATGGATATTTATAGGGGATAGGGCTTTTAGTAGCAGATGCTCTCAGCTGTTCGTTTCATTCGGAGGGTTTTTATTTGTAGCGACAGTCATGACGAAAATAAAGTATTTATCAGCTACAGAGATTTACGAATTAATGAATGAATCTAACAGTAATGTTAGCGAAAATAATCCTAATCTGTACATAGCCATTAAATTAAAAAAGGAAGAAGATGTGCCCTTTGCTCAAAATCTTGCGTGAAGCGTCAAAAGTTGACAAAATATGTGTGTAAGACATGTGACGTTGGACGTGCGTTGAATAATTTTTTTTTCTTATAAGATTACCAAACCACAAAATAAGATTCATTTTTTATACCTTAATATTCCATGTAATGGTACATCATTACACCATGAAATTTATGTTACAAATGTAAGTATATTTTGTATTTTTTTAAATGATATAATTTTTTTATGTAATTTTATGTATAAAACTTACAATTTTCAATTGAATCTTTTTTTTTCTTTCGTATATATTAAGTTTAATGCATTTTAAATAATATCAGTAAGATCCAAAATATTCTAATGAATAGCTGATTTCAGAGGAATTTTTTTTCACGAATTAGGCTTAATATCTAAAATCGTCTGGGCACAGCCTGACACTCCTTGTTAAGAAGCCACGGACCCAGAGAAGCACTCCTTTTCCCTCCCTCTGGTAGCGAAAGTGTTAAAAAGATTACGATGGAATGTGTCCTGAAATCATGGATCGAAATATATATTAAATCAAATACAGCAAGCCCCACGAAAAGATTTTTTCCAGACTTCAATATAAGAATGTCTTGCCGTCACTTCGTCACTGGCTTTAAAATTACTCAATTTCTTACAGGCCATTGTAACTTTAAAAATTATCAGAATAGATTCAATTTAAGTTCAAATAGAATTTGCAACTGCAGTGCCGGAGGTGATGAGGACATTCAGAACATTCTATTTTTATGTTCTAAATTTGACTCACGGAGAAATATTCTTAAATTAGCTTTGAAAAAATTAAACATTAAGTGGCCTCTAAATCTTGGTAATTTAATTTCTAATTAAAGTTATTTTGTTCTTTAGATCAAATATATTGAAGATATTTATAATCCTTCTTAATTTTTGTTTGTACATTGTTTAGTCACATGTTTCTTTTTGTTGTTGTTGTTTTTTTGTACTGTAATATACTGTTTTATACTTACTTCTGTAAGCCTTGTGTAATACTTAGTGTTACTCAGGAATGTTGTTTGTTGTTCAATGGAAAAAAAATAAAAAAAACGAAAAGTTAAACATCCTTAAATAAAATTAAAAACTGATATCAAGATGCAACAAGAAACTACGTATTTAACACTAATAATATATATTTTTCCCGCCTTATTAAACCAGTAATGTTCTAATACCCTCTATCAGAATGAAAAATAATCAATACAAAAAGATTTTAAACAAATTTTAAAAAATAACAAAAAATTATAAATGGAAAAATTTAAATTCGAAAGAAAATGAAAAACTTCATTTAAAAATATTATTAATGCATAGGTTTGAGAACTTCTAATAAATCTAATACAAATAAACGAAAAAATAAAATTTATAATTATTACATTTAAATTATTCTTCGAAAAATTGAAATAAAATTCTGCATCCAACAAATGTCCTTACACTTTTATGGAGGTTAATATAAATATTCCGTATATCTTAAACACAACTCTGATATTAGTCAATATATGGAAAATAATTTATATTTCTCAAATTATTCAAAATTAATTAACTTCCAAATAGGGAATCCCTCTTTTAATTTACATTATACAAATTGTATTATTTTTATTTCGCAATTTTAAGGAAATAATTAAGTATTTAACTTCATTTAAATTAATTAGAGTTTTCAGTATGCTTAAATTCTCTGGACAAAAGTATAAGGATTGCTTAACACCTTTACAATTATTAATTTAAAAGAAAATAACATCATTACTATATCTTAACATTTAAAAACTCTTATAGCCAAAAATTATCTTCATAAAAATATAAATAAATATTGGTTAAGCAATTACTTGCAGAACCATCTTGGAGAGTAGGACTACCTTGGAGAACAATTACTTGCAGAATACCTTCAATCGGCTTATGAATTTTATTATGAATAAATATGTATAATTTTCTTTTAATACTAACGTAACTAAGTAATTAACTTTTTTGTATACAATAACCTTAATAATATTAAATTTCTTTATAAAAATCTTTTCAAAATGTATTAAGATTCCCTATGTCAATATACGAGTACATGTATATGTATTAAGGTTAAAATAATCATAATCTACTTAAACTTTTTTATAAACATTGATGCTTAATTATGTTTGGTAAGTAGCTTACAAATTTAAAATTTTTTACTTCAAGCACTATAACGAGATTTATATTTGAAGAGAAACAACTATAAGAAAATCGAAAAAAATCGCATACATGAACTAAAATAAAAGATAAACAAGCAATGTAAGAATATTGACCCCTTAAAGCGAAATTTGGACTCGATGCAACGTTGTAATATTATTTTTCCGGACTTTAAGGGGTTATATTTAATATACATGTTTATTTTTCTTTATCTTTTTTTTTTTTTTTTTTTTTTTTTTGGCTAAGTATCAAGTATAAAAATGTCTCGCCCGGAAAAGGAAGAAAGTGGCTTAGTAACAAACTTTTATGGCATTTTGTTTGTGCAGTGTCTTATCCAATAAGGTGATTATTATTAAACTGTCTTGAACTCCCTTAGACTTCTAAAATTTCAACAAAGATATAAGAGATAATGTTATCTTGTGTAAAAATCCATAAAGGGGCAGACAGTTTTCTGAGTAAAGAGCTGTTATAAAAAATAATGCTAGTTCAAATTATACTATTATTTAAATTTGCTTATACAAAAAGCAATTGTTCTTGTCTAGATCAGAAGATTATGTTACATTTTTGTAATGAAAGAAACAAATGGTTTACTGATCTAAGCCTCTGCTTTTCTTGCGAATGTATCCAGTTCTTTTCTTACCTGTATTGGTAATGCTTTTTTGGTGGTAGAAAACTTTAATCTGAGATAAGATATGAGATGCCTCATTTATCTTTCTCTGTTTCTTACACAACAATTGTTATGTGGTCATCTAAAGTATCAATTTATAGATTAAACAGAAGGTTTGTTGTCACATTGCTATGAAACAAAGTGTCTCCACAGACATCAAGTGATTATTTGAGAGACCATGACCTAGTGACTTTTATCGGACATTTTCGCACTATTATATTTATTACAGAAAATAAACTCAGATCAATAATACATTCTAAAATTATATGTGAATAGGTTGAAATTCCTAATCTAATTAAAAAATGAATTTACAATTTAAAAAAAATTAAATACAAAATTCTTATAATAAGTCCAAAAAGATCTTTTCCAAATTTTATATCACATTAGCACAGATTAGTTTATTAATATAAACTTTGAGCGTAAAGTATGACACATTTGGCATACTTACTTTATACTTTATATAGTTTATATACTTTATAATATTTTCTTTCTAGGGATTAATCCTATGTATATTTTATTACCGAAAACAGACACGCATCTTTTATTTTAAAATACCGGAAATGTTATTATCCCTTCGAATAATGTTAACTTTTGATGATTTATTGTATAATAATCCTAAAGTTGAACATCATAATTAAATAATAGATTTGTCGAAAGGATATAATTTAAATCAAATTTTAAATGTCTTATGAGTAATAATAAAATAAATGATTTATATATATATATATATATACAAAATATTTTCAGAAATGGTATTACACTATCAATGAAAATGATATTTATACCATGCTACTGAAATTGATATCCAAAAAACATAAAATTTTAGAAAGGTAAATAAAAGGATTACTGACATTTTTTTTTTAATTAATTTACTTTATTTATAGTATGTTTTAAACAATTATTTAGGAAAACTATACAGTAGGAATACATTTTATTCCATTAGATTTAGAGAAGTTTCGTTTTATAATACAATTTAGAATACACCAATAAATCCCTTCAATACATATTGTTAATATCGCAGTTTTGAACCTATAACAACATTTTTATTATTATATTAAATTATCATGTGTTAATATTCCCAACAATATTATTATTGAAAAATTTAAAGTGTTCTTATTATATCAATAATAGCTATTCATATACAAAGGGCGTTCCATAAAAACTGAGAATAAAATCATGAAAAATCAAGGAATATATTTACAGCCAAAGGAATCTCTCTTTTTTGAAAATACCTTACCTCTGATGATATGCAATGGTCTCATCATTCAAACTATTTTTAAAGTTGAAAAGTTTTTTTTTTAAATTTGCATCAATTAATCCAGCATCTCTAAAATAACGTCTGAATTTGTATTAAATTTTGCCATTGTGTTTCTTCTTCAACGCCGGAAATGTACCGAAATTGCAAACTGCGAGATCTGGTCTGTAAAGGGGATGTGGCGTTATTTTAATATTGCATTCTCTAAGATATTTCTGAACCGAAATATCTACATGCGGGTGAGCATTATTGTTATATAATATCCAATTCCATATCAGCTCATGACGCTTTCTTGATGTATTGCCATAAAATTTACAAAATTGAGACATAAGGTTCAATATTCAAAATAGTTTTAGGAAAGTACAGGTTGCTGATAGATGATACTTTTATGATCAAAAAGAATAATCAGTATGAACTTTACGGATGATTAGCTATGTCTGATTATTTTTTTGGAGATTCAGAGTGTTTCCACACATTTGTTTCTGACTTGGCAAGGGGATCAAAGTAATGCTACCTAGTTACATCATCTGTTATTGCAATCTTTAGGGAATTCAAATCTCTTAGATATATTTGTTTCCACTCAAACATTAAAGTATTCTTGTTCTAATGTGTTCTTTAGTAAGGTGATGAGGATCCTATCTGGAACAAACATGGTGAAGTGGTAAATTGTTGCGTACAAGGCAAAATATCGACGTTTTCGAAATGGTAGTTAATCTTACTATCTCCTCACTTGACGTTCAATGATTTTATTGCAAGATTGCTCACATAGTGTTAACACTTCGATCATTCACAACATTTTCTGGTCTAAAAGCTGAGCGGCTAGTTCTGCAGACAAACGTCATTTTTTTAAATCACCATGCCATCTAAAATTCCTAGACTCAGCAAAATATTTCTTTTTGTAACTTCTTTCATTCACTCAACTGAATTTCGAGTTGTTTTGCCCAAACGATAGCAAAACTTTATGGTACAACGCATTGCATTTCTTTAAATCTGAATAACTCATCTCCATTTCATAAGGGAAAATAAAAATAGTTCTTTAAAGAAGCATGAAACTAGAATAATAAAATCTCCTGCTTCTTTTTTAATCGTTCAATTAAGGGTAGGAAAAATAAATCGCCCGCACTATTAATTTTTAGTTACGTGTTGTTACCACTGCGCAAAAAGTAACTCTCACTTTTTACGGAATGCTCTTTGTAGAACACTATCAGTAAACAAAAATAATTTCATAGTGTTAATAGCGTATGTTTTCCTTATTTGAAGCCACTATTTTGAAATTAGCATTTAATTCAATAACAATTTGTTGAGCAATATTAATTAAACAGAAATAAAACTGAGATAAATTACACCAAAGTCATAGTACTACAGTTAATCTGTGGAAAATACTTTGATGAAAACCCCATAACATAATTTACAAATGATATTATGGTGCCCATTAGAACACAACAATGTAAATTTTCATTGCATATTACAATGAATAATTTAAATAAAACTATGTGATTACATGAAATTTAAAGTTTATTTGTTAATATAATTTAAAATTTGTTGTTAGATCAAAGATGAGTTTTCCTGTATTGAAGTTTTCTCAAATAAATGATAAATAGAGAATAATTAAGCATTGTTCTTAAAACCAACAATTACGTAAAATCATCATATAATTCGTCAAAAGAAAGCTTGAAGCTATTAGTAATATATTTCAGTCACATTTGATGTCAATGTTTAAAAATAAAAATTAATTGATTCTCAAAGGAGAATATTATTGATTGATACAATCGTGTAATTGAACGGAAAACAAGAATGGAATTCACTTAAAAAGTGTATTTAGAAAATTAAGACTAAAGAATTATTTAGTACCATATAATGAAATTTTTGGCTCATTTTTAACAAATTTAAGAGCAAAAATTTCCTATTTTTTAGCTCTGAATATGTAATTAAAATAACGATTTACATTTTGTTAAAAAAGTAGTGCATATGAATACAAATTTTTACATTAAATACTCTATATTTATAACATTTTTCAATTTTATAATACACATTTATGCAATTTTGTAAATTTAGATAAATTTCTTGATAAGTATTAAACGAAAAGTAAAGCTAATTCTTCTAAAAAATATACAAATTTTTGGTGTCTATTGCGTAGGCCTGTATGTGCGTGTAAGGAAAAAATTTAGAGGAAAATTCTTTGTAAATGCATGTGTTATCTTCCGCGCTTTGTTCGTTTGCCAATCTGAGTGATTTTTGTGAAGTATTAATGCAATCTTCGATAAAATTCGAATATAACGAATTGAGATGTCTCAAGACTCCTTCACTTCAAAATGTTTGACTATTAAAAGAAAATTATATGTTAGTACTCCATTGCTTCTAAACATATCAGTGCCAAATGCTTAACGATTTCATTAATTCCTGTAGAGTAATTGCGAAAACCTAAACCTTGTGGACTTAGATTTTTTATTATTTTTAAACTTTAACTGCACATTTTTCATATAAAAAAAGTTTAACTTGCATGCAGAATTTATGAGAAACTTTGTATCAAATTATGTTTAAATTTCCTACATATATTCGAAACATTTATTATAATAATTTATGCATCAATTTTTAGACAAATTACTGACATTTTTTTTATGAATTTCAATTAGATATTTCTTAAAATTTCACAATTTTCTAAGTAATTGTGTTAATTTTTTTTTTTGTAAATTTTTGTTTTAATTTTTCATAATAAAGGTGGCAATCATCTTGATCTTTGATTAATCTTAAATCATATATGTCCGAATTCTAGATATGTTTAATGGATCTAACATTTGATAGTAAATATAGGGCTCTAATATAATGAAGCCGTATAATGAAGTAGAAACTAATCCAGTGGTTTTCTAATTACTTTAAGACCTCGTGATAAAATTTTTATAAATGGTTTGTTCAAAATTTAATAAATCAATATGTACATAGTTAACACATCATCAGTAGAGGTCTTAGACTCTGAATTGAAATCCTTCAAAGCATTTATAAAATTTAAGTTTGTATTTTTCACATACATATTTATATAATATTTTCTTTAAAAAACATATTTTAGTCAAAAAAATAAAGAAAAAATATTCAAAAGTATTTTTAAGAAAATAATAAAATCGTATAAATTAATATAAGGAGTTTAAATAATTAATAAAACCTGCTTTTACGAAAAAGGAAATAATAAAAAAAAGAACATTGAGGAAAACAGAGCTTACATTTAGCCTACCTTCACGGGAGGCAACCTTTTATTTAGACGACCATAATATATGTCCCCAAGCAGCCACTCTCTAGATACAAAAATTCCGGATGTCTTCGAAGGTTGGACAAGTCGAAAACCGGAGATATTAGCTCGTCCATGTTGAAAGTCTTGTAGATCTACAGTATGTAAATCCTAATAAAAGATTTTCTTCGTCAGATATTAATAATTATTTAGACAGTTGTTAAACATATTAGTAAATCGTTAAGTATTAGAAGTAAAAGTGAGAATAATTTAGTTTCATTTTAAATAAGGGCACATATAACTAGGATTTTAATGGGAAATTCCATGCAAAAAATCAAAGTGTAAAACAAATTACCATAATATTCATTTTTTAAAGAATAGAAAATACACGTGAGATGCATAATACATACACATATTATATATAATAGACAGTATTATAAAATATACATAATACATAACATGCAAAATATACATAATAGATATCAATATACAAAGTATATATAATGCATATTGATATACAAAATATACATAATACACAACAGCGTACAAAATACACATAATAAACAACACCATACAAAATATACATACTATATTTTTATCAATCAAGCAAAATTTACATTTTTGAGTCATATCTGAAACATAAGAGCGTTATTTACTGGATATCATATTATTTAAAAAGTATATACGCTACTTATTTCATGCATCTTATTAATATAAATATCGAATTCATAGCATAGAAGCAAAAGCACATCTTAGATAAATTTTGAATATACCATGATGTTGCTCGATAGCCATTTTTTCGTTTTAGCCGCAATCATAAATTTCGAAATTCACATTCATGTTTATATATATATATATATATATATATAATACATATATATATAAACTGCTGTTTGTAGAAAATGCAACACCATGAAGGAATCATCAGAATCAAATGAAATTCGCAGCAAATGTCAATTATAGGATATTATGCAAATTAATAAAGTTTCAGAGCCATCGCGCGTGCGCGGCGCGCGCAGCGCCCTCTGAATTGATGCTGAAAGCGTATAAATAAAGTGCTGTAGCGGGACGTTGAAAAAAGTCTATGATTATTTGTTAGTGGCAAACGTTTAGTGAGACCTGAGTATGCCTCCACGACGGAAGAATAAGAAATTCAAGCAACTTACGGAGTTTGAACGAGGGAGGATAATCGGCCTTTGAGAAGGAGGATTTTCCTATCGCGCAATAGCAGCTCGTATGCAGCGGAACAGTTCCACAGTGATGCGAGTTTGGAAGCAGTGGACCGACGAGCACCGAACAACTCGAAAAACAGGCACTGGACGACAGAAGGTGACGTCAGAGCGCGATGATCGACACCTGCTCCGCATGGCGGTGAATGATCGCACAGCTTCCTCCAGGCAGCTGGCAGCACGTTGGTCTACTGCTACAGGTGTACAATTGTCGGCTTCGTCAATTCGTCGTCGTCTGCTGTGCCGTGGATTGCGTGCAAGGGTGCCTTTATACAGGATTCCCCTCACGGCGAATCATCGACGGCTGCGTCGGCAGTGGGCTCTTGAGCACAGAGACAGGCGAGCTGATTGGCACCAAGTTGTCTTTTCAGATGAATCACGCTTCAATTTGTGGACCCATGATGGCCGTGTTCGTGTTAGACGTTATGCCGGTCAACGCTGCCTTCCTGAGTGTATTATTGAACGACATTGTGGTCGAACACCCGGAGTTATGGTCTGGGGTGCGATTTCGTATCATGGACGATCCAATTTGATACGAATTGAGGGTAATCTCAATAGCAACAGGTACGTCCGTGAAGTGCTACAGCCCGAAGTCGTTCCTTTCCTTCAATGCATCCCTGGAGCTATCTTTCAGCAGGATAATGCACGCCCACATGTTGCGCGGACTGTTCGAGACTTCTGTTCAGCACAACGCATGCAACTTCTTCCTTGGCCTGCTTATTCACCGGATATGTCGCCTATTGAGCACGTGTGGGATATGGTTGGTCGGCGTCTCGCTCGTGATCCGCGTCCTGCAGTTTCCAAAGACGAACTTTGGTTGCGCATACAAGCGATATGGAATTCTCTTCCTCAAGCAGATATTCAACATCTGTTTGACTCCATGCCACGTCGTATAGCAGCACTTATTGCAGCGCATGGTGGCTGCACCAAATACTGATTTCGGACGCTTAATTTGTTTCTTTTGTTTTGAAAATTTCATCATTTATTTGTATCAGTACAAGTCGTTTCTGCATTAAATTTCATTTGATTCTGATGATTCTTTCATGGTGTTGCATTTTCTACAAACAGCAGTATATATATATATATATATATTATATATATAGTATGTGTCCCAAGAGTAAGTTTAATAAGATCTGGAAAAAAGATTTTTGCAGATAAAGGTAAAAACAACTAAAATTCTGCAAAGCAGAATTCTTCCGCATCGGAACACAGTTGTCAGCGTTTTTCCTAGGTACTGAAAGGAAAACTACTAGGTACGTCAGCGTTTTTCCCAGTATCTTTTTCCTAGGTATTAGGTATTTCTGCTCCCTGGAAGGCGTCCACGGGGACATCTTTCAACAGCCTCGTTGTCGCTTTTTTAACGACTTCCAAAGCCCCGAAATGGTAGTCCTTGATTTATTTCTACATTCTCGGGAACAAAAAAAAAAAAATCTGTTAGTCCTATGTTAAGGCTGTAGGGTTGCTGGGGGAGCGTTTCCGCTCTGCGTTTCGCTAAGTACTCCGTGACAATGAAGGCGATTGGTGACTGCGTTTTGTCATGATGAACACGCTTAGTGTTGGCGATCTCCTTCCTGACCCCTTTGACATTGCTTTGAAGGCTTTTCAAGACTTTGAAGTAAAAATGACTGTTCACTGTTTGTGCTTGAGGTACAAAATTCTAAGTGGGCAATGCACTTTTTGTAAAAAAAAAAAAAATGGCATGACTCTCACAAGGGTCTTGCAGATTTTAGCCTTTTTTTTTAGCCACGGCGTAGCTGGCTTGTGCCATTCAGCATTTTGTCTTTTTGACTCCAGGTCGTACTCAGAATCCCATGTTTCATCACTAGGAATCACATCATCCAAGAAATGTGGTACACTTTCCTACTGCTCTAAGAGAACATGCGAGATTGTTGCATGAGCATCCTTCTGTTCCTGGGAAAGTTCCTTAGGAATCAACATCTATCAGATCTTCCGTATGTCCAATTCTTTGGTAATATGCGATGCAAAGTTCTTTCACGTATCTCATTCTCATCTGCCAGCTTCCTAACACTCAGTCGTTGATCAGAATTCAACATGTCTCTAACTTTCTTTACATTTTGATTGGAATGTGACGTTGACGAAGGTCCAGAGAGAGTTTCGTCCTCGATGTCCTCTTTGCCTTTCTGCAATAACTTATGCCAGAATTAAGCAATATTTTTGGACATGGTATTATCATCATAATCTTTCCTCATCATGGCAATGGTCCCTTTCTTGAGCCGAAAACAAAATTTTATTGCGTAATGTTTGTCCTTGAAATGTGTCATCTTGAATTTCCAACAAGTCACTAAAATAAGTGTTTGAACTTGCAGTAACTCGCAATGCATTGTAGAAACAGCAACTGAAAATTAACGTGGGGAAACATTGGTTTCTCGAAACCCTTAACTATCTTTCTCATCACTGCGTGCACATTGCTAGCGGCTTGCTTGGCGGAATGAGGTCATTCAATTTACTTTGGGGACAAATTATGTATGTATGCATATAAATATATAATTATTATTAATAATAATACACTAGTAAGTATTATGAGGGCAAAAATTCCTAGATATAATATGTTGTAAATTACTTTAATTTTTGTTCAGAAGCAATTGTATTCATTATATTTCATTATTTTTATTGCACATAATTTTTGTTTTATAAAAACATCTGACTTCCCTACATAATATATATTTAAACTAAAAATTCTTAATTTGTACAATTTTAGTTCCTATCACCATAAATGATTTCCTTAATCCTAATTGTGACCGCGGTAGCCTAGTGGTCATGGACTCGCGGACGGTGGGGTTTCGTCGAATCGCCGTTTCAACCTGATGCTAATAAAGACCCCCGTGTAGCCGGGCAGATTCAGGTTAAATCTGTCGACGTCCAAAAATCATCCTATGGGCGTGGTGTGGAAATTAGGAGAGGGTTACGTTGGCTCAGGTGTCATCCTCGTCACTTGACGGAGGTTCAAAATTACTTGGTCTGTCAGAAATAGACTTCGCGTTGCTTCTGTGCGACGTTAACAAAACCAAACCAAAACTTAAACTATATAAATGAATCAGTAAATACTTAAAAGTTATATATACTTTGGTCATTTGAAGTCTAATATTAAATGACTTCGATATACCAAAAAGAAAGAAAAAAATCAACATTAATAATAAAAAACTATTTATATAAGTAAAGCTTTATTTATAATTAAATAAATATTGAATAAAATACTACTTATTAATAATATAAGGAATTTAAAAATTACTTAAAAATTAAGAAGTTCATTAATCATATTAAGAAGATTAATAAAATATTTGAGATAATGTAATTTAAAACAATTCTTTTGGCTTTAAACAGTGCCTGGTTAAACACATTTTATAGATCCAAATCTTCCAGCATTGCAAGTAACAGTATAACAAAAATAGTTAAAACGAAAATAATTAATAGTTCAGGGTACTGTAATCCAAATTAACCTACGAGAAAAATTTTACCGAAACTAATTATCAAGTGTAACTTAATTTATATAAAATAACTTATTATAAGAGAATATTCATAATTTGAATTATATGGAAATATAAAATATTTATAAATCTATGAATGTTCCACACATTTCTATTCTATTAATATCTAAGTTCTATTCTATTAATATTAACTTACTATAGTATAGCTTAACTACCCCGAAAAGTTGTATTATAATATATTTATAATATTATTTTAAAAACAATCATTTCTTTTAAATGATAAAAGAGTAAGAAAAGAACTTGTTTTGATAAGATTGATATTGTTAAAAATAGTTATGAAAGTATTAATTATGCTAATAATAAAGAGATTTACTCTATGTATTGTTATAACTATTAAGATTTCTTTAATAAAATAATGAGGATTTCATTTTAATCCTGCTTTAATTTTTAAAAATAACTTCAAAAATTGATAGTTCTATACATTTTGAGAAAGTTAAATTTCTTATATCAAGCTTATTTTGAAAGAAAACAATATATTTTGTAATGATGAAGAGATATAAATAAATTAAAAGAATACTACAGGTTCAACAAACTAATAGTGGTATTGCCAATATTAATTTATATTTTTATTAACAAAGTTATATAGACACTAATAAATTTACTCCGTGTATTAATAAGGATTAACTTATAATTTTCCGAAATAAGTTTAACCCAGATCTTAACCGTGATTTCTCATTTTGTCCTGCTTGTTTAAATCTCATTCAAACTTATAAAAGTTCTAATAAAACAGATTATTCAGATAATAACATTTAAGTTGTAGATAATAGGATTTGTAGTATTATGTTTGTTAAGAGCGATAGCTATTTTTTTTAAATTAGAAGATATACAGATTGATTTTATTAATGTCATACTAGAAATAACAGGAGAGTTACAGTGAAAGGGCCTCGAAATTTTGAATATCGGTCAAGAGATGAGGACATATTTAAGCTGGCACTTCCCTCTCCTAACTTCCACACCTCACCAAAAGGAGGACTTTTAGTCTCGACAGATTTAACGTGAATAAGCCAGAGCTACACGGTGGGTCTTTTGTGGCATAAGAGCTCAAACCCAATTTTCGGTAGAAATCTACGTTTGCAAGTCCTCGAAATTGACCACTAGGCAACCGCTAACACTAGTATCAGAAAAGCACGTTTATTTGCAAGCAATTAAAATTTAAAGACTTTCAAAACTTTTTTTTTATTTTATTATATTCTTTGAAAGTTAAATAGTTACAGGCATTTAAATTTCCAAAAAAAATTATATAAATTATTTTATAGTTATGTAAAGGGTTATCAAACAATTAATTTTTTATATGTAAAATATATGAAGTTGATTAATTTTCACAACTAAAAAAATAGAATAATTTTTTTTTCTCCTGTTCTCTAGTGTGTTTCTGCGTTGAGTTCGATTTGTAAATTTATTCTAGATGATTTTAGTGATGACTCATATAGGACGATAACATTGTTATTTTTATTGATTTGAATGTTTGGCAGCAGGTGTTACTCTTGGACAAAAATATGTGACATTCAAGATTTTCAAAGAAAAATAACATTTATTCTGTATTTAATTCTTTATTTTAATTATTTTTAGTACTAGAGCTAGTTATTTTATGTATTAGTTTTCAAAATTTTTTTTATTTAAATTAGAGGTTTTCTGAAAACCATCTTTTGTGTCCTGAGATTTAGTTTCAATGTTATATTAGGTGTTGTGTTCTGATTGATGGAGCTATAATTTATCAAGAAGGTTTGATCAATAAAACTTGTTTAATGAGAATACTTTTAATCTAATCTAGAGGCTTTACAACTAAGTTTTATTTCTATTTTGCTCATTTTAAGAAGATATTTATTTTTACAATGATCTATTCCAGTTTATGTATATGTTCATCTTGATACAGTTTTCTAATTATTTCAATTATTTCTTAAATTATTTTTTCTTTAAGATTTATTAACTAATAAGTTAACATTTTTTCCTGCACTTTCAAAACCTTAATTTTTCTTCTTTTTTATTTCCTGCTTTAAAAATTTTTACCTTGATTATCTGCGAATTATATAATGTATTAATATTTGAATTTTTTTCAGTTATATATATATATATATATATATATATATATATGGAAAAAAAACTTTTTTTTTTAAATATGACTTTTCAGACTATGATAACATTTAAAAATATTTTACAGTAGCAAGAATGTGATATGTTGTTATTATGAAATGTCAATCATATATTTTGACTATGATTTGTATTATTTATACATTTTGAATTGGATTTCTGTTGAAAATTTTCTTTATGCTTGAAAGGACTAAAAGGAATTTTTATTTCTAACTTAAAATCAAAAATTTCTGGAAACTGAGATATATTAATTTTTTTCCAGAATTTATTTTCTCTGTCATTGAACCAGGAATCTTTTTTGGCAACTTTTCTAAAGTATCCACTAGTTTGTTACACTCAGATGTTTCATAAAAGTCATCCCATAAAATGGAGGAGAAGATTTCCCATGCTGATTCAGCCGGATTTGTTTTGGCACATTTATTAAGTTTTCTCACTTCACTCTGATTTAGAACTTTGGCCTTGCTTTTTAAGAAGTTTTGCATCGCTGAGCATGAAATGCAAGTCTATTTGGGCACACATGCTTAGGAAAAGTTCGTTTCTTAAAGTGGTTAATAATTTCACTTTCAACTAAATAAAGTTTAACAAAAGTAAAGCATCTCTTAAAATCAGAACTTGCGTTAAGTTAATATATTTTATTAAAATGTATAATACTAATTTGTAAGTTTTGTAATTATTTGACAACTAAACAAGGATTCTTTTAATATTTGGAATCATTCATTATACATATGTGCTTTACGCTGAAATACTTTATTATCTCATTTTTATAACTCAAAAGTAAATTAATGACTCTAACTAAGAATAAATCTTAACTATTTAGAGAATGCAAATAAAGGTGTGAGCAAATTATATTCTTCGTCTTAGAAGTGAGTGTTTTGAATAGATCTGAAATATTTGTTGTATTTTGACCGAAGATGTTACTTAACGACACAAGAGTTACTAAATAAATATTTAAAAATACCAACTCAAAATTTATAAACAAATATAAAATTATTTTAAACAAAGAGTAAAAGAAACCTACATGTTTTCAGTTATCAGTATTACAGTATTGCTTTATGAAATTAGTTATTAGTTTAAAAACAACTTAAAAAATGTGTTCAGTAGAAAATTTAGCAGATTTAGAAACAAAAAGTGCAATCTTTTATAAAATAATTATTAAACTATTCATTTGAATATTAAAATCAAGGCAACCGATTACTTGGCAAGGGAATGAAAATTGGTTGATTCTCTTATTTATTCATTCATTTAACCTTTCTATAGCTCACTCATTCATTCACTCAATTACTAAATCATTTATTCTACATTTTACTCAATCAATCAATCATTAACTCACCTATTCACTCAATCACTCACCCAATCATTCATTCACTACCTTACTCATTCAGTTAGTTAATCACTTTTTCATTCATTCACTA
>BMAW01123224.1:0-13358 GCA_019974015.1 Nephila pilipes | reverse complement strand
CCTTACTCATTCAGTTATTTAATCACTTTTTCATTCATTCACTACCTCTTTCACTCACTCACTCATTCATTCTGTCTTATTTTTTCAGTCCCATTCTCATTCATTCATTCGCTCATTTATTCATTATAAAAGTTATTCAGAAAATACTTTATTTGGAAATACATTTGGATTACCATTTTGTTGAATACTAAAGCATTAGCCAATTATATCCCTTTATTTATAAAACTTTACATGTGATTTTTACTTAGAGTACCTGAATGTGATATTAATGTGTGTAAAGGTACATACTTACATAAGAAAATTCAATTTATCTGAGTGTCTCATTCATAATAAACCGTGGGAAATATATACGATCTTATTGGAATACTTACAGAATAACCTAAATACTAAAAACATTTGTTTCTTTTAACGATATCTGATTTTTTTTAATTAACCAATCAAATAAAATATCATAAAAATGAGCATATTTTTATGTGTGGAATTATTTGCTCATATGAAGTTTGCTTTATAGCAATATAATTTTGTTGATTATATTTTTGGTCAGTTAAGTAATTGACTTTTTTTCAGGTTTAAGTTAACTTTCAACATTTAATCATTGCATTCTACTAAGTTTTCTATCAACCAGAAGGCAAGTAATTAATTAAAATGATTGGTATGTACAATGGTTTGCAGACTGACGGCGACAAATTATTTGTTTGCTGCTGAAACTGATTTTGATATTAGAGATAGTCAGTTAAAATTTATGGTTGTATAAGTACCCTATGAAAACATAATGATTAATTTATAATCCGGTTAAATGTCTAGTAACTTTTCTTGGTCAAATCTTATATATAACTATATATTTTCTTAAGGTTCCTCTTAAGATAAATTTATTAGTCAGAACAGTAACCAATTTATAAGCTAGTTACATTATAACTAAATTATAATAGACTAAATCCTTCTTTCTGTAATTAATATTAAATTGTTAAGTGTTATAATGATTATTCTGTTTTAAACATTGAAATGTATTAAATAGTAAATACTCAAAAAGTAAATTGTTTTCAAATTGTTTGAAAAAGTAATAGAGGGAAACAAAACACAAATTTAATACATTTGTTTCGTTTTTTAATTTATAAGTTATTCTTCCGAATTTCATATATTGAATTGTTATGTAAAATAATAGAAGTGTATTTTGGTATATATACATGTTTATCAGTTGCATTAAATTATGTTTTGGAACAGATATTACAAAAAAAAATGTAATTTCTTCATTATCAAAAAATGTAATTTCTTCATTATCAAAAAATGTATACCTATATTTTTTTCAGTACATATTTCTGCCTAAATGCTTTATATAAATGCAAAAATTGCTGATGATATTTTTCTCTTACTTCCTAACAAATTTTATAAAAACATATTTATTTCAAACTTGTTTTGTCATATATAACCACTTACATTTTCATAGCATATTTTGAAGCCATATTTTTGAAATAGATATCTAATTACATTCAAATGCTTAAAGCTTAAGTTTCTACCATTCTAATCATTATTTAAAATGTTTCTATTTCAAATAAATTGTTGAAAACATTTTATTCTTATTTTTTGCTATATGTTACATCCTTTACGTAAAAACTCTTAGTATGTCATGATGACATAAAATACATCAGTTCTAAACAGTAGCTACGGAAATCAAATACTGATACGCCTTTTTTAAGGAAAGTATCAGCGTATGTTTCTTATATTTTCTTAACATTAATAAAGTAAGTACTCTTTAAAATAATAAATTTCAAGTATGGATTTTATTATATTTTAGTATAATAATAAATAAATATAAAAATCATTTACAATAAGAATTTTTAATGTGGAATAGTCATAGACTTTCATAAGGTTAAAAATGGTTATGCATTAAGCATCCAAAAAATCAATGTGTTTATTAAATAATGACTGAAAACTTCCCAAGCAAAACCAAGAAGTGATATATCAAAAATTCATCAATGATAAAAAAAAAGAAAGTGAGTTTGATGATGAAAAAAGTATGAAATTTTCTAAAAATGCTTAAAAATATATATTAAAATATCAACATAAGAACTGTTTTACATATATCTTACAAAGATTATCCATGAGAAATTATTAAATTGATTTTAAAAACTTATCATATTTAGTTAAAAGCATAGAAGTAACAATTTAGATAAAAATTTGCCTTACTTCAAAAACAAGGTTTTCTATTTAGTGCCAGGTACTATTTGTTATTGTAAGCAATCATAAAAATCAACGAAATGAAATTTTAAATGACTAACTCTTAATATATATATTTTTTAAATGTATTAATTTAGAAAAAAAACTATTGTTTACTCTGTTTAGTATTTTTTAATAAAAATCCCAAAATTGTATTATATTTTATATATATATATATCCTACTTTAAAAAAATTAAATATTTTTCTCTTCCTTTGTCATACTGTTATGAATTTTAATTTGGCTTCTTTATTTTTCAGAGGTCATATACATGGCAATCTTTCTCATAAATGCTTCTAAATATAACCATTCACAAATAAGTTCTATATTATCTGTTCTTAGCCTAAAACATGAAGCCCTCAGGAGTTTACTTTCTTCAGTAAATAAGGGCATTACTCATGAGAGGTACCCCACAGATCTTTTTCTTTTCTCATGGGGTTTACTGTCGTTGATAAAAGCAGGTGAGAGCACCCAGGATATCTTAGCGATCCTTCTCTATTTTCGACTCTCCTTCTTGTCAACCTATTTTTTGCTTTATTTTTTTTTCGAACGTTCAGATCACAGTTACAAATTATTTTGGCTCAGCATAGTCATATCTGGCTGTTGTGTCGTGGTAAAATTTACCATAACTTACTCACCTACATGATGGATTTTTTTTATTTTATTAACCATTTTATATGTGCAAATTGTAAAATAGTTTTAAGGCGTTGAGAGAGAGAGACCTTAAAAATAGGATAATTCTAAATAGAATGCAAAAACAGAGAAAAACTTGTAATTGTAAGGCAGGATTTTAGAAATAAAGGGATGTTAGAAATAAAAATATACAATTAAAATACTATTGTAAGAATGTTTAATAAGTATTGAAATTTCAATCTGAAATTTCAGTTAGTAAAAAGTGTTATTAAAAATTCTCTGAGCTTAAAAGATGTTTTATTGTAAATTTTTAACTGTAAATGTATGAAATTTTTGGTTAAATGTATTAAAATATATAAAAACCAAAATTGTTTATAAATATACTAATTAAAATAATTATTCAATAATTGATTTATTAAGAATTTAACCCTCTTACTTCATCCCTTACTAATAGACTTATGCAATTATCCTGTATTATTTCTTTGATGTTCATTTTCGAATAAATGAGATTTGATTCAAAATAATATATCGTTCTTTTTTTAAATGAGTTCATAAATCTAGTATACGTATTTTATTTGATAAAGTGTGATAATGATAATTAAAAAGTATATACTGTTTGAATATTTATATAAAATATTTTAGGAAATAAAAGTTGTTTCTTGAAATACAAATCCAAAAAAACAGGATTTGAAGGTGTAAAAAGTTAGAATATTTTCAACGGATTATTTTTAAACTCATACCATGTAACATAACGGTGGTTAAGTACAATATAGACACCCTATTTTTCTTAAAAAATGCCACAATAAATATAATTACCAATTAGGAAACCCATCATAATCTCGATAATTGAGTTAAAACAACATTTTTCTCCAGTTGGTAGGTTGGATTTATTAATGTCGCCCTAAAAGCCACACGAGGGTTATTGATCCCAGTTTGTAAGACAGTAGTTAAATTCAAAAATGCATATTTGGGATCACGTGTCTAACATATTTTCAAATACAGTTAATGCCACTAAGTTAATTTGAAACATAAGTTTTGAGTATCCTGTAAAAAAATTAGGAGGTTCAATTATAAAATTAAAACAAACGCTTTTGAAGGGATATGATATATTTTTATGTATTGTAAAAATCCTTTTCATTTTAATAAGCGTGATAAGTTCGATATTGCTTAATTTTAAATTGAGAAAAAAATTAATTAAAGAAGATCAAAATTATAATCGTATTTATACATACCAAAGATGTAATAAAATAGTTATGATACTCTGTCATCATTCCAAAGCTTTGAGCCTGCAATAAAGTAAAACAAATAATAATACACATACAAAATCAACTTAAAAAAACTGTTTCTTGGAAAAGAATTAGATATTAAAGTACACCCGTTAAACACAGATACATTTAAACAAAAGTGTTTACATCTTTTTATATTATTCAATGTAATGTTTATGTAAACATATTAAATGTGTTGATTAAAACATTTGCTAACTACTTAAAACAATAACATTCAAAAATAAAATCAACTCTTATAAATTATTAATATTTAGAACGCAACAACATTTTGAAAAAAGGTAATTATAAATTAATATATTAATTCATTCACATATTAAGAAATATTCACTCATTAGCATCCGATTCTTTATATCGTTTTTTTTTTATTTCAAAAAAATTCAGTAATTATATATTTTTTATGTAAGTTTTTCTTTTTATTTCTTTGTAAGCAGGTGGTAACTTAATATTACATTTTTTTATTAATTTAGAAGTTTCCTTTCTTTTAGCACTTAATGATAATTAACACAAATAAAAATATATTTCCAATTAAAAGTCTTTTTAATAATAACAAAAAAATTTCTAATGACAATTTATTAAATTTTCAGTGGATTGGTTGTTCTTTAATGATTTTCTGCAAATTATACAGATTCAAAAAAATTAATTTCACACTGCTTCGAATGATAAAAACCGCTTATAGCGATAAAAAATTCATCAATATATTAACATATATGAGGAATACCATGGTTATAATATGATATTGAATCTTTTTTCCATTTAACTGAAAATAACATAAAAAGGAAATAAATATATTCTAACTAATATACTAAACTATGGTAATGTTTTTGGGAAATATTTTTCATATTTTCCACTGATCTTCGATATTATGAATCTGAGCTTTAATTATAAAATAGTTCTAAGGCCTGACATAATTTTTTCGTGAATTTTATGAATGAAAAACTTAGAGGAATGCAAATATTCAATTTTTTAAGATAATTTTTATAATATTTTAATTTATATTTACATGTTATTGTAAATTGTCGCATTCACAAAAATGATGCAAAAATTGTTGATTATAATTGCAAACATTTTCATTTATTGTATCGTAACTATCCAAAAGAGACATTAAGATTACAACACTCCAGTGAAAAATAAAAATAATAATAATAATGATAAAGCGTTAATTATCTGAAATTAAAATTACAAAAAATATAAAAATATATTTTTTCAAAGCCTGTACAACAGTCAAATTTATTCAGATTAGAAAAATAATTAATTACAAAATCGGAAAGTCTATTGTACTTTTCAAAATTATTACTGAAAATAATTAATTATTTTTTCAAAAAAAATTTCTTTTCACTTTGCATAATAGTTTGCTTTACAAATTTTAATGTTTCAAAAATAACATGTCTTAAGTATGTTTTAAAAAGCTCATTTGTTAACGTATATTAAACTTAACGTGCAATGAATAAGCTTTTATGTGAAATGAAATTACTAACTCAATGAAAAATATTTTTACTAAACCTTTTCAGAATTACTTAAAAAAACATTTTTATTTTTTTACTAATATTTTTCTCTTACAATATTTAATTTAGACATTATATATATATATAAAGCATGAGTTGCCAATATATTCAAGTAAATATTATGTGCACTCTCTCATTTTCTCTCTCGCGTGCACTCACTTTCAATTATCACTGTTAAACGTTTGATGGTTAGGCGAATCAATGATTTTTGTTTTCATATTATGCGCAGACCTACTATCAAATGGTCGCTGAAAGTGGCAGACGTTGTTCACCGATTTGCTACAGAAAGAGTTAACCTTTCTCGGACGGTGATGCAGATAGCTCACTCGTTTTTAAAAGATATTCCTTATAGTATTATTATCAGTATACTAAAGAAATATTTACAACTGTTGTAGTTGGTTGCTTAAAAAAGTCAGTAATTGATAAATATTATAAATATTAATTTGTAAAATATTAAATAGAGCCATTATAAATAAATACATAAACTTTAAAACTTTATGAAACATTTAGATATTATATTTACCTAAAACTTTTTTCTGTGTGATACACTTTAAGACATGGAATTATTTATCGGATATTTATCATGAGAATAATTTTGCTTGCACTTTTGAGCCATTTCTGTAACAAACTGCCTCGAAATTATACAAGAAATATAACTAAGACAACAACAGTTAGCTCGATAACATTTTCTCTCATTATGCAAAAATTTTACGTTACCTATACTGTCATCTCTATGCTATAAAACTAATTAAATTTTGGATCTTGTTTTCGAGCACATAGGCTACGTAGCAGCCTTCAAGCTCGGGTCGACTGATATTTGGAGCAAAACCTGGCTTTTGGTTGGAAATAATACTTTCTGTGACTTAGGATCAGTAGGTGAGCTCTGATTGGTCAATGCTGGGGTCGATTAAAGTTGGCAGTTTGGAGGTAAAGATATCTGTCAGAGGGAGCAGTCAAGTTTTGTATCGAGTATCATTTGTTATACAAGCAAAGCAAACTAATATATGCTGACGAACTCAGCTCTTTAGTGAACAATGGGTGAATATTTCACATCACTCGGCATCAATCGTTTGGGTCAAATAACTTTCGACGAACTGAACTTGTCTATGCGCATCAAGATGCGATATTCAAATACAAATTGGGCTCGTTCATAACCATCAAAGGGTTAACTTTTCAATACTGAACTTAAAAATATTTATCAAAATAGATATGGATTTATGTCAAGTAAGAAAGTGTTACACTGTAAAGTATTCTAAAAATATTTCTAGGGCCTGGGTTACAAATAGTTATATATATATATATATATATATATATATATATATATAACAATATTTAACGTAAGTATTTCAAATTTTTTTGTGATAATATGTAATATTTGTATGATGAAGCTATTGGTAAATTATTATCGAGATTTTTTTATAAGTGCTTTAATTTTTTGATTTGTCAATGAGCTATGTATAACAAAAATTTACACTAAAATGACAAATTTCATTTCAGAATTCGAATAAATATGTATTACATGATGATCAAATTTATGTAATTTGTTGTCTAATTAAATTTTCAAAATTAAGTAAATTTAATTCAATACAATTTAGTGAGAAAAAATAATTATGTGCGCTACTTACCATGGATAATATCTCAGCAATGTGCGAGGCTGGAATATCGAGTACAACATTGGTCTCTCCTTTCTTGCTAACGTCTTTGAGCAAATTCCGATAATGAAGACCCCTCTCTAGAACGCTTAGCGTGATTTTTATATCGCCCTCGTTCGCCATCATAATTAGATCTTGGAGGCGAGGCAAGGCTAAAAATAAAGAAACATGCATTTTTCCAAGATGAATAATAAAGAATTTTAGAATTTTACAAAAATATTTTAAGAAAAACTTTATTTATACTTTTATTTAAGCTCCTTGAAGTTTGTTTTGTTAAGAACTGAGACTCTTTTTGATTTTATATGAACTATATATTTTCGAAATAATGTATAATATGCATTTAAATGTAAAATTAATATTCAAATGTACTATCAAATGTACACTCAAAATATTAAAACAGGTTTGTAGATACCTCATTAATTTTTTTTAAAAAATATAATCTGAGAAAATTATGAAAAATCTTTCCTTTTACTCAAATTGCTGTTTTTATACAAATTATATAATGCATTTTTTTTAGCTTTGTTTTAAATTTTGCTTTTTCTGTTAACATTGCGTTAAATTGTTCGTAGTGTGTTCTTATTAGAGTACCATCTAATTTCTACTTACAGATAAACCACAGAATCAAACCTTAATTGTTACTATCATTACATCATTATCTACCTGTGCTATCATTTCCAAATCCAAATAAATTTACTAATTAAATATATTAAAACAGTACAGTTAATTTTAAAAAGTCGAATTGATGGTGGAATACTGTTTTGAAATCTGACATCCAACAAGTAATGTCAGCAAACTTCTACATCTCAGTTCTATTTTTTCATTCCTTTCTTGTAAATTTCCAAGTAATTTATTCTTTTTTTTTTCTTTCAAGTTCTACAAACTGTTCAAAGAATGAGGTTAACTAATAATGATGTTTCAAATCCATAAAGTATACATCTGACGTAGTTTATCTATAACCAAAAATCAAAATGCACATAGGATGCGTAACTATGTTCTAAGGAATGTAAGCCTCTACCACAATCTTTTCCAAATTGTTTCTGAAATTGACTTTAAATTAATGATGTATTGGATTAAAATAAGATAGATATTGTTTCACTTCTAAGGGAATGGTCCTTTCGAACCAATACACTTTCATAAAATTTGAATATTACATAAAATTAAATATTTAAAAATCTGAATAAGCTCCCATTACCTACAATTGATTATTTAAGAATATGTAGACGAATAGTGATTCGTAGGTTATGGTGCTCCAAAAGGTAATTTTAGTATTAGGGAGAGAAATATGAGCGTTTTAAAATTATTTATATTTTACTAAAAATAAAAATGGAATATATTCAGTTATTTTTGCATTTTATACATATAAAATCATCTTCGTATTGTCCAAAATTAAGAATATGTAGTACAGAAGTGAAAACGGGATGTACATAGTAATAATGAAGAAGCTTCATTATTATTTCAACTATTACATTAGAGAAGGAAAACAAACATCAAAATATCAACAACAAAAAATTGATTTGAATTACTCGAAAATTTAATTTCTTAAAAAAACCTCCCAATGAGCTTGATTTACACTATGGCAGTACTTTTTTTCATATTTTGGTAATTTATCCAATGACTCCACAAAACTTTGAAACTTAGAAAACCTAACAACTAAATCACTCTTACTTAGCAAACAAATCACGAAATATTTCCATCAAGTGTTCAAAAATACGCAATACTTAGTAATTTCTTGTGGCTGTGGTAGATAGTGATGATGCTCGCAAACTCGTGAATGACATTGTTTTCGTTAAGTCATAGGTTTGAATTTTGATACCATTAAATACCCCCACCATGTAGCGGAGCTAATTTGTCAAGATTCCAATTTTTACTATTGATAGGTTATTGAATTTTGGAGAGTGATGGACTAGCTCAGATGTCGTCATCATCACTTAAAAAAAGTTCATTGTCAATTATTTTCTTGCTGCTTTTCATTGCGACGAGGAAAAAAAAAACAAATCAATTAACTTTAGTTGAAACTCTGCAAGTTTTATAATATTGGTCAGCTGCATGTGCCCCTACGCCTACTCACTGATTGACCGTGACTACTCTATTCGTAACTACAAACATTTTTTATGTATCAGTAACTGGATATTTATTTGAACCGATAGTTAAAAAAATATAATTACTTAAAACAAACTATGGCTTTCTGAGAATTGAAAAATTTACCATATAAGGATTTGGAACCGAGGAAGAAAGACATTGAATAATAATCTTTGTACTTTTTTTATTATCTCTGCTCAAACATATTCTATTTACACATTGTATTCTCCTAATCCAGATCGGAGTTGTGCAACAATGTTAAAATAAGCTGAAAAAATGTTTATCATGGGTCATAATCCCACTAGAAATATTCGTACACTTAAGTTCATGTTACAATTTTCTGCAAGCATTTTCACATTTGAAACTTCGGTTATTAGAACTGTCAGCAACCCTTGAGAGACATAGTCCCCTATGCAGCTCAGGTGTCGTTCTCGTCACTTGACCGAGGCCAAAATTTCAAGGTCAATTGTTTATAGCCCCCATGTAACTATTCAATGCAACTTTAATAATAAATCATAGTTACAATATGTTGTATATTATTCTAAATTTAAATTTCATTCCATTCTGAAAATTTATCAGGTGGTACATTAGTATAAAATATTAATAATGATGATATAAAATTACTTGAACTTATTAGAAAATATTTATAATTAATTTTGAATTGAAGCTCAATTTCAATGTTGTTATTTTAATTATTTGAAATAATGAAATGATGGGATCTCATAAAACTTGATTTCAAATGAAAATCCATATTATAAATATGATAAAGAAATGGAATTATATATTTCCCAAATGCTCAGTTGTCATTGAGAGTAATGTTTTTAACAAAATGTTTTAATTTTAATGAAAGAATGTTTAGCAAATGTCTAATTTAGAAGACTTCTTTGGGGAACTGTTACAGAAAAAAGTAATACAAATTATAAAGAAAAAATAAATAAATGTGAAATAGAAATAAATGAGAGAAATGAAAAATGTAGCATTTGATTTAAAATGAAAATCAATTTTACTTATATTTTGAAGAAGTTGAGTTATATTTTTCCCAAATGTCCAACTGGCATAGATAATCTAATTTCTTAAATATTTTTAATTTGAAGTGAATGAATGTTTTGCAATTGTTTTTTTTTTCAATGATTTCTCTCAAGAACTATTTTAAAAGTTAAGGGAAATTAATATAAACTATAAATAAATAAATACATAAGTATCAAGTCTTAAAATCCTCAAATTCTAGAGTGTGAATTATATACTTCAGATTTATTACTGTGAGTTAAAGGAGAATTATAATATAAAAAAATATTGAATCATATTTGTTTTGGTGGCAGGTATGGGGAGGATTGTTGAAAAGTGACTGCGTTGCTCTTAACATAAAAAGTAAAGATTTTGTCGAGAAATTATCTCAGACTTGTGCAATGGTAGACAATTATGAGAAAACATATTTTAATAAATGTTTTGATTGTAAAGTACCCGAAATTATTTGAAGTCATATCTTTAAAGAAAAAACTAAAAAGAAAGGAATAACTTTTTTGTATATTTAGTGCCATCTGCATAATAATGTAAATAAATAATTGTAAATAATATAATTATAAAACCTTATATAATTTTACAAAGCCTTATTGCAATAAATAGTTTTTCAAATGAAATTTCTTAACAAAAAATAGAGAAAAAATGGTCTATTTTCAAAATATTCTTTCATGAAAAAATATTCAGTAACATCTTTATTTAGCATATATGTAGATATGGTATATGTACAAAGCCTAGACCAAGGTTGTTTAAAGTGCGGCTCAAAAGCATTTAAAATGCGGCCTAAACGTAAATTTTGAAAACATTTAAATTTTCACATTCAGTTGAAAAGTCTTTAAAAAGTAATTGTACTAATTTTAAATTTTTTTCATTAGCCATGGACGAAAGTACTGACGTTTCTGATACGGCACAGTTAGCAATTTTTATAAGTGGAATCTATGAACATTATAATATCATGGAATAAATGGTTGCTTTAGTATCGTTAAAAGACACAACCAAAACTGTAGATTTATTCGTTGAAAAGGTTTTCCATATCTATGAAAAAATTATCAGCTATCATAACCGATGGAGCTCCTGCCATGGTTGGTAAAAATGGGAGACTCGTTAAAACGGTTTATAATGAAGCCGTCGCTGCCGACAATTCGATCTTAGTGGCATATCATTGTAATATACATCAGGGTAATTTATGTGGAAAAATTTTAAAAATGGAAACTGTATTAAGTATTGTTATAAAAACCACTAGCTTAATAAGAGCAAAATGACTTAATCAAGGACAATTTGAAGAGTTTCTTAAGATTTCTGAAGGCACTGAATTTGTAGATGTTATTTTTATACAGAAGTAATATGGTTCAGTAAGAGGAAAATGTTCAAAAGATCTTACGATTTGAGAACTGAAACAAAAATTTTATGGAAACAAAAGGGAAACCTTTGAATGAATTTGAAGACAAAGATTGGATTTTAGGTTTAGCTTTTTTAATAGACTTAACAGAACATTGGAATGTTTTAAATTCGGGACTTCAAGGAAGAATATCAATTCATTAATAATATGTTCCAAACAATTACAGCGTTTGAAAGAAAATTGAAATTTTCGCTTAATCAAATAAAAGTAAAAGATTTGAAACATTTCAATACTTTAGCTACACATAAAGCTGTGAGTTACACAAAATATGCTTAATTCAAGAGTTTGAAAGTAGATTTCAAAATTTTTGAAAAAATGAAGAGTATTTCAACATATTTTCTACCTTATTTTCTCTATAAATAAATAAATTGCCTTCAAATCTTCAAATGGAGTGCAATGAACTGCAAAGTGACATTCAACTGAAAGAAAAATTTGGGAATGTTTCTTTACTGGAGTTTTATAAAGATTACCTAACCCACGATAAATATCCTATTTTTCACAATCATGCTTTATTAATGTCTTCTGCTTTTGGCAGTTCTTATACGTGTGAACAATTATTTTCAAGAATGAAGCTTACAAAAAAACTAAAATAGGGCAAAGATAACTGACAAACATCTTGAAAATGCAGTGTAATTGCTACATCGCTTATTGAAACTCATATAGATTTGATTTTTCAACAAAAGCAAATTCATCCATCTCATTAATACGAATTTTTTCCATCTTTATGAAATCCGAACTAAATGAAAGGAAACTTTTACAAATTTAAAATAAATACGTACTTATACATATCTAATTCAAATTTAAAAAAAATATTAAAAAAAAGTTAATTTATTTTAATAAAACTTTATAGAGTTAATTTTTATTTCAATATGTTGAAAAAATATTGTATGTGCACCCCAACAAGTTTTTTTTTTTTTTTTTTTTTTTTGCAATGTGGCCCTCAAACGGTCATAGTTTAGACACTCATGACCTAGACTAAGTCTTTTTAATAATTCACAATACTTGCGGAGCTAATGTGAGTAGAATTAAGAATACGCGTTTTTAAGCAGATTTCTTTAATATCATGCATTAAAATGAGAATAAATATACTTATAAATCCTATTTCCCAATTACTAGTTCAGGCTCTGAAGAATAATGTGGAAAACATTTCTTTCAAATCTAATTAAATGCGTGTGAAGTTTTTAAGTTATAAACTGTTAAAAGTTTATTTGTTTTAAAAATTGAATTCTTCTCTCAGTAAATGGGCTTAAATTTCTAACTTATATAGAATACTAATACATACATATCAAATACACAAATCCGACGCATTATAAGATAGGTATTTTTTCTATTTTTGGTTTAAATTTGATTTTTTTGCAGCTCTAATTTTTCTGTCTTTTTTGTTGTTGTAAGTGATTGCCATTTAGATTAAGTAACTCGAATAATGTCAAAGATCTTAATTTAAAATTAAGTTTGCTTTTTTTATTACACTGTGTTGTGTTGTAAGCGTAAAATTTCTCTGAACACTTTTTTCGCGATGTAGTGTTTATAAGCAAACTAACCAATTTCTATAGAGTTTTGTTTTATATGAAAAAAAAT
>BMAW01123217.1:0-13273 GCA_019974015.1 Nephila pilipes | reverse complement strand
CTCCACCATGTTGTTAAGAGACTGAGAATGCCTCCACCATGTTGTTATGAGTATGTTAAAGAGACATCTCAACCAAATTAGTTAATAAGGCATTTTATCTACTAGCATTGCTGTTAAAGAGAACCGCTACATACTCTTCCCTTCAATATCATCGTGATGATATGAAGAGAAACATTCTGACTAATTTTTGTGGAGAGGATCGCTTTTCAAATCTTTATTGTAGTTGATAACATCCTTTCCCTGTTGAATTGAACTCTGGAATAGTTTCCATTCGAAGTCATCGTCTGTCTCTAGTTGAGTGGATTTATGTTTGGTAGTCGTTGTTAAATACAAAGAATCAAGTGTTTTTGACCCAGGATTTATGTAAGCAGTAGTTTTAGACTGTGTTGCCATCTAATGTTCAAGCACTAAGTCATCACTTCTGCGTTGGGTAGATGTTTTTCGATCCATTGAAGAGGGAGGGCTATGGTTGGCTTTCGTTGTTTCGAACCTTGGTCTATTGAGAAGAAAGGAGTTGACCTGTAACTTTTTTTGCGCTTTTACCAACCAAGCTAAGAGAGACATTTCTCTAGCACTAGTTATTAAGGCATTTTAATTCTTAGCATTGTTGCTCAAGATAGCCGCTGTAAATCTTTCCATAAATTTTATCAAAATTTTTCTTTTAAAATGCTTAATGTCTTTCCCTTCCGATAGGAGAAAACTGAACTTCAATTCTCAAAGCGAGTTTTCGACTCACACTCTTCGATCTGCATTTTTCCTCCGAACAACTGACATGATACTCTGTTAACTAATTGACTAGGAGCTCGCCCTTTACTACTTAGCCATGCATCTACATTTAAAATCTTTTTTGCTCAGACTTGTTTATAAGTTCTTAAATTTTCGTGTGATTTCTTAATTAACTTTTTCCTTTTAATTGTTCTTTAAAATTATTATATATTATATACATTAATTTCATACATATTCATGCATTAAGTTCAATTCTGGGCAAGGTTTAAGCCGAAGCGAAGTTCATTAAATAATCGGATTCGGAAATTAAAAGCTGGAAAACTTAGGTGCTCCAGCAAACCCATCAACAGGATTCTTAAAGTATATGAAGACTGAACCATTTTTCTGAAATCAAAACCATTTTTATATACTTACAAACATGACTGGGTGATTTCATCACTTGACCCTTCAATATCGTTTCCTGATCTCTCGTAATCTAAATAGGCGTCTGTTGCACTATTCCTGCACCGTACGTGTATGCTTTCTAGATCTTCGTAACATTTTTGATGTTGAAGATACTCTGCAAAAAATGTATCTGGTGATTTAAAATAATAATTTATTAATTGATATTAACTCGCCAAAATTAAAAACAATATTCGTTTATTCACTATGTGCATAATTTATTTGTTAACTAATTTGGCGAGATTTTTCTGTGTCTCCTTAACTAATTACTGTGTTTTATAACATCAATAATTATTTATTTCTGTTTTTGTTTAAATGACATTTTGAAAAACACACATAAAATTACTGAAATAAAGCATCAAATAAAACCTTGTTTTTGTCTGTTCATTAGTTTTTGTTGAGAAAGGTGCATTATTATGTTGTATGACGTTTTTATTTTCTAAAACTGATCAAAACAATTTGATTTGTCCCAATATTTTTATCTGTGTTTAGTTCATACAAGATAATATATCAAAACTGTTTAACAGGTTCAAATTGAGTATTTAATTATTTGGAAGAAATTCTTTTTTCCTCACTACTACAAAATATTGTATATTACAAGTACATAAGTATTTTCAAACTTTTCTCTCTCTATTATCATATTTAAGTGGTTATAAGTATTTTCAAACTTTTCTCTCTCTATTATCATATTTAAGTGGTATGTTACTTATCATAATTATAAATATATTCCAAAAATCGTTAATTTCACTGCAAGTAATGTTAATTATTAACATGTGTTAACAGGCTTTTGTTTTGAAAAAATAGAGTCAACAAAAATGTGGGGGCATTAAATAAGGGATATATATATATATATATATATATATATATATATATATATATATATATATATATATATATATAGTGTAAATTCAAAGGATTTACATTATAATACATTAGGATTATATTGTAAACAATTATTTTGATTAAGGCGTATTTGTATTGCTAACATATACATAATTTAATATTTTACTGTCTACTTTTATTTTAAAATCCGAACAAAATATTATTGTCTACTTTAATTATTTATTATTTTCTCTTACATATTTTAATATGATTAATGATCTTACAAAATCCCAATTAATTACTACTTTATATAGAAATGCTGTCTATTGTACGAGTAATTATAGTTATAAGCTATATTGCTTTACTCGGTGTTATAGATCAGTTGAATGATTGATCTGCCCATTATAAGTTTAACTAGAAGTTTAACGCTGCCCATTATAAGTTTAACTAATTTTAAATTAAAACTGATATGTATGGATATAAAAGCATTATCTTCACACTGGACCTGTATGAATGGGACTCCGAAAAACCTGGATCAATATGTAATAGTTTTTTTTTTTTTAATTTTAAAAGTAATTCACAGATTTCCATAATAACAGTGATTTGTTTCAACCACGTGTTTTGAAAAAGGTTATTCTTCTCCCTGAAAACTTCTGACAATGAATGAATGGAATATAATTGTTTTGGAGGAGGTACAAATATTAATTGCTAATTCCACAAGCACTTCCTATCACGTATAACAAAGCAACTCTCACTCTCAGCGGTTATAAAATAAACCTATTCTCTCGTTATACCGACTGAGATGGCTAGGAAAGCGTCAAAACCTATTCTGAACTTTTGCGTTAGGGTTACAATATTATTCGCTGCATAGATAGCACTACGGAAGATTTTAAAATACTATCCATGGCATACGGTGCAATATTGTCTAAAAGGAAAATACAATAAAAAAATTTTTTAGTGATTTGTTACGAGAGTTGTTCACAAAATAGAAGTCTTTCTTGTCCGTAAATATTTTCGTTCTCGATTTGTTCAATATAAAAATACTTACATATAATTAGAAGTATGTTTTCTTTTCTTTTCTTTTTCTCGTTCTTCATTTAATACGGATTTCCGATATCTTGGATGGTTCTATTCCCAATTAATCAGAAATACTAGGATTTCGTGTAAAATAATTACACCTACCAAGACTACAGTTTCAGTAAACTTATCTATAAGATATATTCTTCATCACTAATATAGACTTCGCTTTTAATTTATTTCCTTAATTATTATTAATATTAAGGTATTAGAACTTCAATGGAAAATATTATTGATAACTTATCTATAAAGAATGTTTACAATATCTGGTATGAATAATAATATCACGTTAATTAATATCATTGAGAAATATATATTAATGCATTAAATTAATCATATAGATAGCGCTAACAGAAGTTGAATTATGAACAGTATCATATATATTAGTATTACATTATTGATATTCAATCTATGTGGTTGATTATGGGAATCTTATACTTTTGCATTTACTACAGGGTGTCCTTAAAGATCATGATCTGATTATGGTGAGAACCATAATCAGAATAGGTGAACTTCTAATATAACGTAGAAAATAATTTGATCATACATTTACAACTCTTCAAAATAACCGCCTCTTTCTAGAAGGTAAATCTGAATTCACTTGCAAATCTGAGAAATGGATTTCAAAATATTTGGAATTACTTCTTGTATTCCTTTGAGGAATATGGCAAATTTTGGAGCATCTGTTGTGTATGGAAATTATTTTCATGAAATTTGTTCTTTTCATATCCTCCCAGAAAAAGTACCGAAATTCTGAGCTTAGAAAATTGAAGTTCTTGTTTAAAAAAAGAAAAGGGTATAATATGCCTTGGAGTAAAGAAAGCACGGATTTGCTTCAAGATTTTTTTAAACGACCAACTCAACTCATTAAATATGCGTCTACATCGTTCTCTTGATCTGAACTTTCCCTGACTTCTTCTCTGAGAATACTCCAAAAAAAAAAAAAAAAAGGTTATGAAAATAATCCTCAGATATAATAGATGGTTTGAAAACTGTCATTACTCAAAGGATACTAGAAGTCACTCCCAGCACCTTGATATGTGTTAATCAAAATCTACGCAAATGAGTTCAAATTTGCGTCTTAGAAAGGAGCAGGTATGTTGAACAATTGTAATAAATGTAGGCTCAATTTTTTTTTCTGTGCTACTTTAGAAGTATCTTTTACCATTCGCATACAATTAACTGTTTTTAGAGCTCGTTTTTTTGTATGATAAATTAACGAATCTCTGTACGTGAAATCTTATGGTACACGGTACTTAAAGTATATTATATAACAATAAGGCTTACGTGAGCGTAACGCCGAATTTATGTTACATAGTTCCTTATAGAAGTCTTTGTCATACGTGTAATAGTCGAAGATAAGATTTTCAGCGGGTGGACATACATAATAATAGTCTTCAATACATTTTGTCATCTTCAGAATCTCTCTAAGGGAATAAGAAAAAACGATTCTTTTTATTTAATAATATTACGTATTTCAAAATAAAATTAATATATTTTCAACGTATGTGATCTCCTTTTACATGTACAGGAAAAATTCCATAACCTTACTAAAATGAAAGGAATTATGAAATTCGAAAATCCTTATAAAAATGAAAATTTTAAAAATTTATTTACTTACTGAAACAATCAAAAGAGTTTCTAGTGCTTGTATTTATTAGAATATATTTAGAAATGTGTTTTAAATCATATATAATGGAATCTTTTTTACGATTAATTTGTGTGATTAGACATCTTCTCTCTTCTTCTATGTTTCTTTTCTTATTAAAGGGTATGTATACCCTAAAACATCAAACTTTTTTATTTTTAAAAATATGTATATTAGAGCTAAATATTTAAGGAATATTTTGGTGCCAACGGTTTTACGCTACTATCAAAACTTCCAGAGTTATCTAAAAAAAGTGAAACTACAGTTAGCTTCTTTTTTTTTGTGGTTATTTTTTACTTTAACTTCCTTTCTCTCAAAACAATTAAAAATGTCTTTGGCACAAGATTTCACAGAAATTTTTTACCATATTAACTTGAAACCTTATGCACACGTTCAAAATAAACTTTTGTGAAATATGCATATATATATATATATATATATATATATATATATATATATATATATATAGAAACAATTTTATATGAATTTTTTTAATTGCACTTTTTAAGAAATTTCATAATTTTCTTAAATAACTATATTAATTTTTTTATTTGCTCTAATTTTTTAAAAAGTATGTATAACTTTAAAACTGAGCTTTTTATATTAAATAGCATTAATTTTATAAATCATGATCATTGTTGTACTTCAGAATTCTTCGCGCAGTGAAAGGTTAATTCAGCCGTAATTTTGAATAGTGCCGTATATATATTTCTGTATAATTTTAAAAAGATAGTTATACAATTATGTAAAAAATACGCTAAATAATGGAAATGCTTATGAATATCTTATAGTAAAAGTGTTTTTTTCTCTCCAAATTTCTGCTTTGATTCTCTGGTAAAATATATTCGTTCTAAAAATTGTGTTTTTCCCCATACAAGAATAATTTTTAATAAACCTGAAATTCTTTAACGCATATGCATTAAATTGTAGTTTTAAATGACGGTAAATCCTCTTGGAATGTAAAACATCTATCTCAAAATGCTTAAAAAAGAAAAATAAATAAATAAAACGAATTTAGTTTTCAATATGGATTAAAAATTTCTTCACACTTCTGTTTAGAATTTAATGAAATGCAAAAGCAAATGTTGTGGGTGAAGCTAAATATTTGTGAGTGAATATTTTCTCCAATCAAAACTTGAAAGATAAAAGACATAAAATTCAAGGTAACTGAGACATTAAAATGATACATATTTTACATTTTTTAAATGTTTTCACTAAAATTAGAAGAAATGAAGTGTTTCGAAAGGATGCAATTATCATTAGAGACACGGTACCTAAAATTGACCGATATATCGAAAATCATTTTATGAATTTATTTTAATTGTATGACTTTTCAATATACGTAAGCAATATTTCACATTTATAGCTATATTATTAATCGATATATTTAGATTTCCTCTAATAGTGTTCCAAATAATTTCATTGACATTCAAAATGTTAAACCGCTTTCGCTCATTTTTTTTTAAATAATTTTCAATAATTTCATATTTCTCATGAAGGTAATGTAAAATGCTAAGACTTATGGTTTTGAAATTTTTTCCGGAAGTTTTACATAATGTGTATGACCTTTGCTATATTTGGAATCAGGATTTAGATAAAGAGCTGTATTTTTAAAAATCCACAAGATAAAGCTGTTTTTAACTGTTAATGGTAGTATATGAAAGAAAAAAAAAATGTAAAACTATAAATAATGCTGATCCAAATAAACCCATGCACAAAATTGTGTAGAACGCTTCTAACAAAATGAGAAAAAAATTATTTAAAAATACTAAAATTTGTTGAAATATTAAGAATTTTAAAATATTGAAATAATTAGAAAAAAAATAAAATTTAAAATAACTGTTTGTTTAATAGTGAAAATTTCTCTCTGAAATGCCTTTTGGACGTGTGTTACAATATGATGAATAAAATGTTTTTTCTTATAAATATGTAATTATAAACCTTTATCATAAGTATTTTGTGCTCTTAATACATGTTTATACACTTCCTTTCTTAAATCAGAACGGAATCACCATTACATAAGATATAACAGATAATTTCATGATGACTTATAGCTTATTGCTATAATATGTGTATTCTAAAAGCAAACGTCTTGTAAGATGTAGTGAAGGGTCAAATAAAAATTATCAAGTATCTCAGGATATAGATCCTGAGACTCTTCACTCACTATAAAGATTATTTAAACTCAATCTCTTTCTACATGTCATTGGATACTGAAATATATGAATGAATCTTCAAAAATTTTACAAATCAATTGGAAATATAAGCATCCGGTAGTGTCTATTTTTCTCCTCATGGTATGATTTGCCTTAATTTTAAACCTAGCATGAAAGTATTTGCATTTCTTCTTGCATAAAACTTGATTGCTGTCCCGTTGAGTTGTTGTCATTATTTTGCGCCGTTTTGCCTCATCAGTGAGACCTGGAATCATCGTTATACATTTGAAACCAAGCAATAATCAAGACAAGGTTTTGGGTTTGGTGAACCTCTTTTACAGTAAGCGAAAACAATTTTTGGGATCGGAAAATTTTTGGCTACGATTCTTTGGGATGCTAAGGGTTTCATACTCACGGATGTCTTAGTAAATGGAAAAACGATCAATTGGTAACACTAACATACTGTGTTTCCCTTTTCCTATTTCTTATTTCTAGTACTTTATTTTCCATTTCTAATACGGATACTTTTTTATCCACTCTCCTACACTTCCTTAATTATGAAGGTCAGACGCAAGGTCAACATATGAGCTGGAATATATTCACCTGACTTAATGAAAAAGCGATAACTTAGAGCTCCCACACATTTAATGCACATCAATCCCAAAACACGACGGTCTTTTAAAGAGCGTCACTTGAACCGGTAACATCGGTTGAAAATCCACTATTTTACCTACTAGGTAATCACAGCCTCTTTCAACATGATTTATATGAGAGAGATTTCCAAATAAAAGCATGATACTAAAATCATTAAAGAATATCTAATGAATTTTATATATTGTTCGAGAAATATTATTATTTAGGTATTAAATTAAAATTTGTCGTGAACAATATGTTAGTACAAAAAGTCTTGATGTTAAGACAATTAATTCTCGTTTGCCAGAGTAAATGTTTAATGAATTTTACATCACAATTCATTGATGAAAAGGAATCCACATTTGTATATTGGTTGTTTATCCTATGCCTAATTTATATTTATAACAAATATATACTTACGGACAATTTTTGTCAAGAATTTCTTCAGTTGGAGCTGCATTCATTACTCCTTCTTCCTTCATTTCTTCGGGAAATAGTTCGAAACATTTCATAAAATGAAAATCATTGCAATTATCATCTAAATGTCTTCCTTCATTACCTAGAAAATATTACTTCAGCTATGAAAAATTGTGTACATAAGTAACATACATACAATGAACGTATTCGGGAGTGTTTCCATAAAAAAAGAATAAAAGCCTGCTCTGCAGTTATAGTAGTGCACACTCATTCGCCCAGTTATAGTAGTAAATTCCACTCATTTTCCCGAAAAGAAATCTCCTAAAGATTTTTATATTAGATTATTAAATAATTTGTGATAGTTGTTTTCGCGTCTGATCTATTGTTTCTTTATTATTTATGAATAAGGGTGTTATCCCCCAAGGTGCAAAAGAGATAAAGTTCTCTCTAAATGTTGAAAGAGTCTAAAAACCAGAATTATAAAAAAAATATTAAAATGAAAAATATCACATAATGAGTTTCATGATTGTAGAAATACTAAATCAAATCTTGAATATTAAACGTTTTAATTAAATAACTTGTTTAAAAATAGGTTTTTATACTCACTGACCTGTCTAACTCTTATCATGAATTAAACTATAATTATAATTATCGATAAAAAGATACGTTGTACTCCTGTCATATTTATAGACATTTACCATGTATATCTTCCATACCTCACAAATTAATATATATATATATATATATATATATATATATATATACACTTGAGCGCTTTTTGTACTTTTGATGTTCCAGAATTTTAGTTTTATGTCATTTTTCTGTATAACATTCCTTTTTGAAGTTTAATATGAAGGTATGACCAGTAAAAGGAATATAATTAAGTCTCAATCCAGTTGCAGAATTAAAAAAAAAAATTTCATTTCAATTCTTTATGTTTATTTCTTTCCGTTTATTTTTTAGTTTTCAGTCTCTGGTCTTTATATCGTTTTATTGTTTTATTTTACCTTTCTTGCTTTCATTTATTCGAGTAGTATTGTTTTTTGGTAAATTTGCTTTGCACTTTAATTCCTATAAGTTTTGTAATGTCTTATTTTTTCCTTTAAGTGTATGTAAGTAGCCATATAAAACCAATTAGGTACTTTCCTTTTTCTTTTTTTTTTTTTCTATTCTATAAAGTGTTTTTAGAAACGGGTTATTGAACTCTGATTAATTGTTTTGTAGTTCTGATTTAATTATTTTTCTTTGTTATTTTTAATCAATTTATTTGAACTGATTTTTACTCTAGTTATTATTTTCTTTATATTTCTAAGTTTAATTTTATGTCTTTCAGTGAACAACAAATTTATTTAACATACTTTATCACATATTTTGTACCATATGAAGATTTCTAAGATTTTCTTATATACTACATACATATATATATATATATATATATATATAGTATATATATATAACGAAGTATTTTAGAGACTCAATTTTATTAATAGCATTTTACATATAAAGGATGGCATTCAAAAATTAAATCTCTATGAGGCGACTTATTTATGAAAATTTAGAAAATGCTGAATTTAGAAATTTAGAAAACTGACTTTTTCATCCATTGGATTTGCGGTTCCTATTTAAAAATTCATCTTCAAAAACCATTTTGCAGTTTTATTTCTAATATAATTGTGATATAACAGCATTAGTTTTCTTTATATGAAAAAATTGTATCAGTCTATCATACAAATGTGTTTGGGTATATCGTATCTCTATTAGGTGTCTTTGTATAGATATGTAAGTTCAATGACAATGTTTTTTATTTAGTATCAATGAGTAAGTAAATGTTAGTTTCTTAGTAATTAGTCTTTTGTTTATTTATCTCTTTATTGGAAATCACTATAGATCAAAAGTTTTGAATAAATATTCCGATTTTTATACCATTTAAATATAGCGAATGTTTCAATTATTATATTAATCTAAGATTTCGTCAGAAAATAGAATAAGTTAATTAAGCAGAAATAGTTCACAAAATTGGCTTACCGTGCACAAGAATAATGGCAATTAATACGGTGGCAAACATTTTCTTTAATGAAAATCGTTTCCGGCAAAGTTTGTTTGATATTTAGTAACTACTAAATGTTCTAATCTTAGATGAAGTATAATCGTTACTTTGTAAAGGTTTTGTTGAAGATATGCTCGCATACAGGATATGCAAAAAGAAAAAGAGAAATGGCCTTCGTCTGAATTAACATATGACGTAAGTAATATCCTCACAAAAATAGAACATGCGCTTATAATGGTGTTAATTTTACACCATTGATATAAATTTATTGTTTCAAAAAGTGTATTGTATTTGAGACATTAAAATGCTTCAAATTTTGTATTTCTTAAAACTTTTTCAGTTATAAAACCTCGGGTGTATTTCTAATTATACATATAAGTTATTCATGAGAATTTGGTGGATTGAACGCGAGGAAATTATACTCAAATATGTAATGAAAATCGCCAAGCTATATATAATAAATGTCGGTATATGCATTTTTTTAAAAAAATGTGTCTTTTTAGGATTTTGTTATAGCTTTTTCAAAATATATTGTATCTAATCTGCTGATATGCTCCCAATTGTAAACTAAAGAGCATTATAACAGAGAAATATTCCACAATATACTAGTGAAATCTTTTTTTTCGTAACAAAACCCCGATAATTTTAGTTATTGTAAAATATTTGCTTAAACATTGATGTAAATGTGAATAATAAAATTTGTAGACTCGTTGGGATGGGATGAATTCGTCGATCATTCCATGAAATTAGTTCACCTCAGGGTTACATATATTTATTTTCTGTACAATAGCCATATCTATACAGTTCATTTTTTCCACGGTTTAAAGATATGTATATTATAAACGCAGAAACAACACTGGGAAAAAATTCCCGCGTGATGGTCACCAGATTTCTCCGCAACCTTGACTCAACTACTGGTTTCCCACCATAGGGAAACCGGGCCGCGATAGCCTAGTGGTCAAGGTCGTGGACTAGCGGCCGGCGGTTTTCGTTCAGTCGCGGATTCGATCCTTGACCGCCAGAGACCCGCCGTGTAGCCGGAGCTGATGCCCGTTAAATCTGTTCGGGGCCCAAAGTCCCCCCGTTGGCGTGGTGTGGATGTTAGGTGAGGGGTGCCAGCTCAGGTGTCGTCCTCGTCACTTGACCGTGGCTCAAAATTATGAAGTCCGTCGCCAATAGCATTCGTGTTGCTTCTAGTTCGACGTTAATAAAAAACTAAACCAGAGCGAAACCGTTCTGGTGGCGCCATCTAGCAGTTATTACAAAAACAAAAATAACCATTGTTTACAAATTTAAGTAATTAAAATGCTTATTAAATTTAACTTTTGAATATAATTATGTCTAGTGTATCGAATACTATGGTTATAAATATACAGTATATTTTTGAAGTCATAAAGGCATAGGAAATTGTACAAAATGTACCTTAAATTAAGGACACTACTTTCAAATGTAAGTTCAGGTATTGATTATTCATTGCTCTCACATAATTATTTATGCACATATAACTGTAATTCACATTATGTATCCAAAAATATAACTATATTGATATCTAAGTGTAAAAATATAATTTCTAAAGTCTTAATTTTTTAAAAATGGAATAATTTAAACTTGACATAAAATAAACCGATATTACCTTGCAAAAATACTCTGCTGTCTTAAGGGGACCGAGAAAGCCCTATCTCTCTCAAGCCTCTATTTCTGTTATATAAATTCACCAACTTAATGTACCTTTTTTTCAGAAACGGTAAATGATATAATTATGAAGTTTTAATGGAAGTTAAAATGATATCTTTTATATACTTAAACACGCCATTTTCCTTTCAGTAAAGTAGAAAAGTTATTATTCTTTTTTTACTCATAATCGCTATAAAATTAGCTATAGCATCACATGATAGAAAGAAGTGGTTGATATATGTAAATGATTAGTATTTCAGCTCATTTAGACAACGCAGGAGGGAGAAATGACATCTGAAGCACTACATAAAAGAAAAGTTGCGTAGTGGATTTCTCATTCGGAAAGCACTTTGTAAGATCATTGTTTGCTCAGAATATCGTGTTGTGCCTCGAATAATAAGAAGAAATGCTTCCCGGCAAGTGTCACAATCCGATAGAGGCAGGATCGTTGCCTATAGAGAGAGTGGATTATCGTGCCGTGATATCACTCGTCTCACTGGTCGAAATTCAACCACTCTCACGCAAATAATGAATCAATGGGTTACCGAAAATCATACTAAACAACATGCAGGATCTCCACGCCCTCCCTTAACTAACGCCCGAGAGGAAAGACATATGGTAAGGTTGGTCCTGCAAAAACATGCAACCCCATCAAGGACACTATTCAGAAAATGGGTATGTTTGTAGCACACCCAGTATACACTCGTACAGTGCGACACATTTGAAGTAGCATAGACTGTCAGCACGGCTACAATTACTTTGACTTCCCTTGATAATGCAGAAAAGAGAGAGACGGCAACTCTGCGGCGTCCAACGACAAAGATGGATACAAGAATGGTACAACATCGTCTTTTCAGACGGAGTCCCGTTGTACATACAGTATTCTGATGTCAGTATACGATTTTGGAGGCTTCTAGGAGACCGCTTGTCGCCTGCTAGCTACGACTTAATAAGAAAAATATAAAGTAACATTGAGTTAAGAGAAATTCGAGAGAGGGAGAGGGATCTTCCATATATTATTTGAAATGTAATAAAGTATATTGTCCTTCCCTTGCGTATCTTCATTTGGAATTTATTGACTACTTAATTACACTTTAATACAGCTAAGGAGTTAAATAATGCATGAAATACTTCATACAATCATTCCTGGGTATCCAACATGTGTGATGTATGTTCATCAAATGTGAGTTATTATAAATGTAAGTTTAGGTAGTGATTATTAATTGCTCTCACGTGATTATTTGTGCAAAATTTGGAATTTTCACGTTATGTATCCAAAAATATAGTGATACAGAAATCTAAATGTTGAAATGTATATGGCTTCCATTTGGTTTAATTTTTAAAATTTGAGAGTGCTTAGAAACTGGAAAAAGATTAAATAATTTTTACCGAGGATATAGTTTCTTTTTCATTTTTCGAGACTTATTTATCAAACATGTATCGGTTATCTTAATATTTTTGTCATATAACCATTTCATTTAGCAAAGAGCTTACCAAATTTTTCAGAAACAATTTAAAAACTATACGTTATCGGATTGAACTCCACAAAATCATAAAATGTTATTATTCAGAATATATAATTCTTATTTTTAAAAATGAAATTTAGCAATGCGCACGTAATGAAAATAATAA
>BMAW01123214.1:0-22039 GCA_019974015.1 Nephila pilipes | reverse complement strand
ACGTTGGTTTTATCTCGAATTATATATATATATATATATATATATATTGTGTTATTCAAACAAGAAATATTTAATGTGTCTTATAGAGTACTCGCTAATACTTTCTTAAACATTATAATTGAAACTGGTATGCTCATAAATAGATATCCAGTATTAAATATAATACACTAAATTTAAAAAAATATAATAATAGATATATCCAGCTTCATACTTCTTAATTTTACTGAAATGTAATCGGAAATAAATACAAGACATTATATTTAAAAGTAAAAAAAGTGTTTTAATATCTTAAGACTTTTTTTAATAGTTGCTAAAAGACAAATGATCGCTCTTATAAATGATTTATTTCAATAACTATTTGTTCTTAAATTTTAATATATTTTTAATTTTTTTTTATAGTATGAAATATCTCGTTACTCTAAATAGCTTAGAGTTTCGTTTTCTTAAAAAAAATTCTGAACAATTCAAAATGATTTTTTGGTTGGAATGCAGTTTAGCGTAACCACTTGGCGACAGGAATTGTTTGGTGATATTTTGCCCATTGTGGCTACCATGCTTTCTCTCCACTGAGGTGGCTTTAGCCGTGGCAACACTTTCGAATAAGGCTTCAGGCTCCGCCATAAAAATCGCCAAATTTGGCAATTTTTCAAATTTCGCCAAGTGGTTACGCTAAACTGCATTTTCACCGATTTTTTTAACATATATTAAGCTCTAAATTTTAAAAATATAATATTGTAATGGAGAAAAATTGGTTGAAAAAATTAGATTTCATAATACTAAATGCATTAAAATTTCACGCAACAGTATAAAACTAACGAAAAAAAAAAAATCGATTAGACTCAATGACAAATATTTTTTAAAAAAATATTTCACATCAATATTGTTATTTTATAAAAATATTTTTGGGTTTTCTAAAAGTAAAATATTGATAGTATAAGTACCTATTCTATGATTTCTTCTTGTTCTTGCTTAAGTTGTGTTATTTTTAAAACTATTAATTAGTATATCACGGATCTAGATTTTCAAGCACTATTGCTATTTTCTTATTTCAATTTTAACAAATACTCTTGAATGTTTTCTTAACGCAGCCAGCACATCTATGAATTTTAAAACACGATCTAACAGACCGGGTGGACATCTGTGCTGGTACCTTATTCATCACAACATATTAAAAGAATTTTAAATGGCGGCATATTTAAATGTGGCATTTGAAACGGAATTTTAGAATGCTGTCTTTCAGAGAATCCTCATATGTATGCATAAAATTGCCTTTGAAAAGTGGGAAGAAATTAAGTTGAAGCGAAATTTCAGTTCATTTTAAGCGGACTCAGGAATTCACTAACAGCATTTAAGATAACATTAAACAAGAGTTCAGTTGGGTGGAATAGTTTCACTTCCTCTCCTAATTTTGACTTTCTCCCTACTGGGAGCATTACTAGCAGCCTTGTTATCCATTTTCGACCCCCTTTGGGTATTGCTCCGTATCCATTTTACGTTTCTCCTTACCGGGAGCATTACTAGCAGCCTTGTTATCCTTTTTCGACCCCCTTTTGGTTGCCTCCTCTCCGTCTGCTCTTTGCTTAAGGCCCCCGTCGACACGCCACCACGAATTTCCCTACCTAATGTTAATCCTATGGAGTTACGTACTTAAAGTCTCACATCTAGAATATTTATTTTAACTGCAAGGAATAAAGTGCATTTTAAAGAGCATTAAAAAATGAAGGTTTCTGTGGAGTTACTTTTTTTTTCTGATTTTTGCAAGTATTTTTAAATTTTTATTAAAGATCTAAAAACTTGCATCCGGCACACTTAATTGATCATAAAAATACTTTGAATAATCGGAAAAAAAAAGTAATTCCACAGAAACCTTCCTTTTTTTATGCTCTTTCAAATGCATATTTTTTTAAAAAATTTAATTTATTTCCCTGCATGTAATTTGTTGAGTCAGCAAAGTAAACAAGGAAAGAGGGGAAAGCAAAATTAAAAGTCCCGCCTTAGTGCGCAAGGATACATGATAAAGACAGGTCGTCAAAAGATTTATGATCCTTTCCGGTGAAGTCGGCCGATGTCTAGGAATCTGAGAATTCCTCTTTTGAAGCTTTATTTACAGTTGCGTATTATCTGTTGAAAGTTTGTCTAGCTTACTATACAGATATCTACGTGGTATTTCACAGTGTTTAAAAAGTAAGCTTCATACACGATTTCTTAAAAAAAGAAGTAATCCTTCATTTTTTATGCTATTTTTACTGAGTATTTTAAAAAAATACACTATCCAAATTACTTTATTATTAAAATGAACAATATGTATTTTAGATACGTTTTGAATATATCAGTGGAGATATTGTAAATCTGTTGTGCAACATTCTTTGTTTGTACCTCCAGAATTGAAATTCACTTGTTTTGCTCCCAGTATTTAGTTATTTGTGCATTAGAACATTTGCTATTATAAAACTTGTGTTGCAGAAATTTATTACAATTATTAAATAATATGAATAACCGTCAAAGCAACAAGAAAAGATTATATTCTTCAGCATACCGAAGAAAGAATAAAGGACAGAAATTCTCCGAATGGAAAGAAAAGTAAGTAACTCTTTTCTAAAATTTTATTCTGTTTTCTTAGAAATTTTATTATGGCCGTGGTATTCTAGTGGTCGTGGTCGTGGACCTACGGTTGGCGGCTATCGTCGAGACGTAGATTCGAGCCTTGCTGCCACAAAGACCCGCCGTGCCTCGTAATTTTGAACCTCGGTCAAAATTACGAGGTCCGTCGCCAATAGCCCTCGTTTTGCTTCTATGTGACGTTGATAAAAACTTTACCAAAACCAAACCCCCAGTGCAGCCGGAGCAGATGCATGTTAAATCTGTCGAGGCTGGAAGTCCTTCCAGGGCGTGGTGTGGAAGTTAGGAGAGAGAGGTGCCAGCTCAGGTGTTGTCCTCGTCACTTGACCGTAGCTCAAAATTACGAGGTTCGTGCCAATAGCCCTCGTGCTGCTTCAAGTGTGACGTCAATAAAACCAAACCAAACTAGAAATTTTATTATGATGAGGGAATTTCGTTTGCCTCTTATATCATGTTATTCCTTCACTTTCACGAGGCAAGTAGACCACAGTTTCCGAGAGGTCATAATTGTAAGCTCAAGGCCAACGTGATTCCGTTTTGCCGTGGGTTCGAGTCCTGATTTCTCTATGGATACATAGTAGAAAGGAGCTGATATATGTTAAATGTGTCGAGATCCCGAGTCCTCCCCATGGTGTAGTGTGGAAGTTTTGAGAAGGAGGTGCCAGGTTGGGGTGTCACTCTCGTCATTTGACTTAAGTTCAAAATTCCCAAGTTTGTCACCGATTGCACTCGTTTCACTTCTTAGTGCAATGTTAATAAACAAACAATTAAAAAGCAAACGATTTATTAAACTTAACTTTTGTTTCCTACACTGATATTTTGGCATAATTTTAGAAAAAAAAAATGCTTTATTTCTTCCTGGAAAGCAATACTAATATTTAGTCTTACCTTTGTACTTACATTTCATATAGTTTATTCTAGATTTCAACATTTAATACAAGATGAGTTTCTTCTTTTTTTTTTTCAGGCGAAATTCTAAAAGAAAGTGCTATGAAGAATGCACACCTGTAAGTACGACCTTCTATTCAAAAACATGCACCCCTAGTACTTCAAACACTGAGACAGTAATAGAACACTCACTGAGCGGAAGAAGAATTGTGAATATTTCGCATTTCATAAATTGTATTCAAAATTTGAATAACCACGGTCCTCTTCAATGTTCATTTTCAAACATGAAAATAATGTCTGAAGTTAGGAAAGGTTTAAACTCAGGAATAAAAATGAAATGTGAAATGTGCCACTTTCAAGAAACATTATGGGCTGAAGACCCGGAATGTAAAAAAATGCCCGTAAATACTGCTGCTGTTTCAGGTATAATGAAAATTGGTGGGGGGTTTGCCAATTTAGAAGAATTTCTGTCTACGTTAGATATCCCTCCTCTTAGCTCAAATACGTACCAGAAAGAACACGATAACATTGCTACAGCTTGGGAGAAAGTTGCTGAAAATGAAATGTACTGTGCAGCAATGGAAGAAAAACATTTAGCAGTTCAGGCTGGAGAAGTTGGAGGAGATGGAATTCCTATGCTGACAGTCGTTGTGGATGGTTGCTGGGCCAAGAGATCATATAGAACCAACTACTCATCTCTATCCGGAGCGGTAAGTTTTGTTTAATATATTTCGTATATTTCTATTGATTAAACCTCTTTTTTTGTAAATTGTAGAAATTGAAAAGTTTTTGACGCTATGTTGCATATGTAATCAAATAGACACAACTGAATTAAATTCATGTTTAAAAATATTTTTATGAATTGTTTTTGTATTTGCTAACTGTACTAATTTATTATTAACTTATATAATGTCCAAAATAAATTTGATAGTTATTAAATGTTTCTTTTATAATTTCAGGCTGCAATAGTGGGATTTCGGACAAAGAAAGTTTTATACATGGCTGTACGAAACCGATATTGCATGGTCTGCTCCAGAGCTGCAGCTGTTAACAAATTACCTGGCAAACATTGCTGCAGTAAAAATTGGCATGGCAGCTCTTCGAGTATGGAGGCAAACATAATTCAAGAGGGATTCCAAAACAGTGTGGCTATGTATGGAGTAAAATATGCAAAAGTTATTGGAGATGGAGATAGCAACGTTTACAAAACAATATTAGATTCCAGGCCCTACGATGAACTTCAGGTGGAAAAATTAGAGTGCCAAAATCACTTGTTTAGGAATTTTTGCCTGAAGTTAAAAGATATAGTTAGGGACAGCAAAGCTGGACCAATAACTTTGAGAAAGTGCTTAGGAAAAAACATTTTACGGTTGCGAAAATCTGTAATTTCAGCAACTGCGCAACTAACAAAAAATGAAGTAAACTTTGATTGCTGTTCCATACTCCAAAAACATATTTTAAATGCTCCATACCATGTGTTTGGAGATCACCAGAATTGTGTTGATTCTGTTTGCAGCATTCAGAGAAAAAATGATACAAACTGGATTCCAGACTTATTACAATCTGGGTTATTGTATAGAATAATGAATGTCGTAAACAATTTGGCTGATAACAGCAAAAGCTTGTTGTTTTCAGCTAACAACAACTGCGTCGAGCAGTTTCACTCCATTGTGGCAAAATTTATAGGAGGAAAGAGAGTAAATTTTTGTTTACGACGAAGCTATCTCGCCCGATGCAGTGGAGCTGTAATTTCACATAATTCCGGGTCCTTTATGTCTCGCGTACATAAAAGTATGTACAATACGAGCCCTGGAAATTTTGTGAAATCGACTGAAAGAAGAAGAGAAAATGATTTAATAAGGAGAAAAAGGAAGATGTCACGGCCTCGTTGCAGAAAAAGTCTTTTTTTAGAGAAAGGGCGTAATAAAAATTACGGTGTTAGAGCTGAAAAGCCAGATTTATCGGAGGATATTTTTTCTCAAAAAAAAGAAAGGCTTCTTTCCACTCTGCAACTATCAATTGAAGAAAGAAAATCCATTGAAAGAAAGACTGTAGAACAAAGAAAGAGTCCTCTATGGAGAGAGGAACGTCGAAAACGACTGACAGCTTCGGATTTCGGTGCAATTTGCAAAAAACTTCCCCACACAAGTTGTGAAGGAATAATTAACAAAAAGCTTTATTCCCACTTCCGGTCATCAGCAATGGAATACGGAATAAATCATGAAGGGGAGGCTGTGAAGGCTTTAGAAAATTCAATGGGTTTGATAGTTCACCCTTGCGGACTGTTCATACATCCAAAACTAAAGTACTTAGCAGCCACTCCAGATGGTTTAGTTGATGATGATGGAATTGTTGAGGTAAAATGCCCGGCCTCATGCCAAAACATAACTCCCGAAGAAGCAATAACCACAAAAAAATTTCTCTTCTGGAAACTCGATAGGTTGGAAAATATGATTATAAATAAAAATCACCAATATTTCTATCAAATTCAGGGGCAACTGCAAATTGCAGGAAAAAAATATTGCCTTTTTGTAATGTGGACAAATAAAGGTCATAAAATAGAAAAAATATTTAAAGAAAATGATTTTTGGGATAATATGACAAAAAAATTGGAATTCTTTTATTTCAATTGTCTATTACCCGAACTTATTGATCCACGATACCCCAGGTCGATGCCCATGCGTAACCCAGCTTCGATTCTGGAAGCACAGGAAAAGAGAAAAAGAAAAAAGCAAAAAATTATGTAAATGAAAATTTTTAGTCATTTTGTATCCCTGAAATTATATTAGTAATACTGTTAAAGCTTTTCTTCAAATTCAATTAATCTGTGAAATTATATTGTAAGTAGAAAGCCTGAACGAGGATTTTGAAGGAATTATTATTATTATTATTATTATCATTTACATGTGTTGGAATTTTATAATCATATCGCTATGGGAAAATATTAATTCAATGTGTTTGTTTTGCATGTGTATAATTATTATTATTGTGTATCACTGTTTATATTATATTTAAACCCCAAAAGTAACTATTTTATTTCAATTGACACAACTGTATATACTTATTCAAGAGATTACCCACAAAACATTTTAACTATATTTAAGTAGAAAGATTGCGTTACCATTTATTACTATTTTTTCAAAACGCCTTTGTAATAATCAGATTAAAATATATCGAATTTTTATGATTAAATGAAGAATATAGGGAAAAAAATTATTCTGGTTCTCAGATATGTGAACAATTTTACATGAATAATACATTTTGCAAGAACTGAAACATTATCTTACTGCATTGAAACAGCGTATGGAGTAGCCGAATGGTTATGCTCGCTATTTTGTGGCTAGTGATGTTTGAGTCGAGCCGAGAGTTCGAGTCCTATTTTCCTAGAACTGCCAACATGTTTTAAATTTAAAAACAATAAATAGCTCTCATGTTTCTTCCAATTACGATGCTAATAAATAGTCAATCCTTACAAATTTTGTTTTCAGAATTCGACCTCGAATTAGCTTCCCCCATTTCTTTAGTCTAATAACTAATGCAGAATGAAAATTATTAAATAGATAGTATATGAATAAAGCTGTACTAATAAATGTTATTCACTCAATGGGCTATAGTTTTCCATACCCTATAAATGTCGTACCTTTCCACTTTTCAAAAATCAACTTGTTTTTGCGTATGTATTTTATGTCTGCTTACGACAGTAACGAACTTAATTTTCAAAAATACGTCATAATAAATTTCTCCTGAATTTTTTATTGGATTGAAATAAAATATATGCAATACATATTTGATACCTGCTTTCACCAGTACTGAACTCAATTTTCAAAAATATATCATCATCAATTTTCACCAATTTTTTTTATTGGATTGATGGGAAACAAGTATAAAAATTAAATATTTTATTTACTTATCTATTTATGTATTAACTAAAAAATCATATGTAAATTGGAATTAAGGTATGACTGAAAATAAATAACATTATTCAGAATCTTAAAAGGAAAAAAAAAGGCTGCCTCTCAGCCTTTGTGTCCGCGGGCGGCACTGCAAAGTCTTGATTGAGATAAAATTATAATTCAAAGTTGATTCAATTATTTTTTGAATATAAATTTAGATATATGATGTATTTTTTGAATATAAAAGTTTATATGATGTATCTTGGAATATAGCTTTCCTATAAAGTTCATAAAATTAGTTACCATATTTTATGTCTTATTTTTTTTCTATTAAATAGCATTATATTTTTATAAAAATATGATTTATTATAGCTTAGATTTTGTTATTTATTTGTTTGCATAAATGACGTACTAGAGCATGCTTGTCTAAAGTGTGGGCCAAAAGCCTTTAAAATGCAGCCCAAACGCAAATTATGAAAATATTAAATTTACTCATTCAGTTCAAAAATCTTTAAAAAGCAATTGTACTAATTTTAAATTTTATTCGTAAGCGATCACTATTTTCTTAATCAAAGCGCTAAAATTTTAGTAAAATTTTAATTTTTATACAAGCTTGAATTCTTAAATGTAGTTTGCATTGAAAGAGCATAAAAAAAGGAAGGTTTCTGTGGAATTACTTTTTTTTTCTGATTATTCAAAGTATTTTTATGATCAATTTAGTGCGTCGGATGCAAGTTTTCAGATCTTTAATGAAAATTTAAAAATACTTGCAAAAATCAGAAAAAAAAGTAACTCCATAGAAGCCTTCATTTTTTAATGCTCTTTAAAATGCACTTTATTCCATGCAGTTTAAATAAATATTCTAGATGTGAGACTTTAAGTACGTAACTCCATAGGATTAACATTAGGTGGGGAAATTCGTGGTGGCGTGTCGACGGGGGCCTTAAGCCTTGCACTTGGTGTATACGGTCCCAGCTCTTGGTTCTGACGGCGGCTACCTGTTAGGGTTACGGCGTAGGTTTTAGGCCTACCGGACAACTTTTTTCTACCTTTGGTTCTTCGCTCTCCGGAGCGACTTGATTACCCATTCCCGCTTGGGCGGTTTTTGCGATATTTTCTCCCTCACGTGGTGAGGGTTAGGCTTAGTACAGTTCCTGTTTCTCCCACTTACCGTGGTTGGAGTTATTCAAGATGGATCCTGTTCAGATGGAATCAGGTGAGTCGGTTTCGGGCTGCTTTCAGTCCATGTCTTTAGAACAATTAAAGATCGCTGTTGACTCAGTTGATAATTCGGATAACGCGTGGGCTATGTTAAGCCAAGTTGAGGACTTAATCATGACTCTCCCTCAATACGAGTATAATTCTCCAGATCACCAATCTAATATTGAGTTACAAGTGTTAGACTTACGAACCGCCGCTCGCTATCAAGTGCAGTATTTTGCACGAAAAGAATGCGAAGCGAAAATGATTGAGCTTAATGAGCTCCGACAAGATTGGGATCCCCATGCAGCTATGAATTTGGATGATGGGTTTCAAGTAGTCAGACGAGGTAAACATCGCTTCCCTCGACACAATTCGGATGATTCCAACACCAAAAAACAAAAAAAGGTGCTGTTGGATACTTCTAATCAATTTACTGGTCTTTCGATCGAAGAACCGCCCGACTTTTTGGTCGAGCCAACTTCGACCTCGACAGTAGCCACACGTGCTGCCGCTAAGCCTAACGTGGCTTCCAACCACCCCACATCCACTAGGAAGGAGCGACCCGTCCCGCCAATCACTATTGATAATATTCCGAGGAAAGATCTCCTCATAAAACAACTCAGGGACCTAACCAGCGGGCGAATTACTGCTAGGGTACAAGGAACAGGCATTAAGGTCTTTCCCCAGACCACTCAGGCATACCAGCAGGTTCGTGAATTTATTGATAAATTCAAGCTTCAAAGCTTTACTTATCAACTCCCGGAGAACAAGGAATTGCGTGTTGTAATCCGTGGCCTACCAGAAACCCCCCCCCCGGGTGAAATTATTCAGGAGTTAAAATTAAAAAATATTTCTGCGAACTCATGCCAGGTCATGATAAACAGACGAACGAAGCTTCCGATGCCTCTCTTCCTCGTTACGTTAGACAGAAATGATGAAAATAAATTTATTTATAACCTTGGAGAGCTTAGTTACATAAAAATTAAAGTTGAAAGCCAGAGAAAGCGAGTTGGCCCTGCACAGTGTTTCCGCTGCCAGGGTTTTTACCATAGCTCAAATTATTGTACTAGAGAACCCAAATGTGTCAAGTGCGGAGGGAAACATCTTTCCGTTGAATGTAAAAATTCCTCAGATACCCCTCCCACGTGTTGTCATTGTGGTGAGAACCATCCTGCAAATTTCTCTGGTTGCAGAAAAAATCCTCTGAACAAGCCTCCCCCCCCACCTAAGGTTAATGTTTGGGAAGAGAGGAAAAAAAAAAGAGAAGAAATGTTAGCGAGAAACGCCAAAGCGACCGTAGCAACCACATCCGTCGCACACTTATCGGAAGCTTTCCCAGTTAAGCCTACCCCGGCAGTCGCGGAGGTTCCCGGGACAGCCACGGCATCAATCGGCGCTAGCCTTTCAGCATTTAACGCTCCTCCCTGCCGCGATCTGCTCTCGCTGGTTAATGGGTTTATTAAAATTTCTAACTCCACCAAAACAAGGTTGGAAAAACTTAATGAGGTTATGGCCCTCCTCGGAGAAGACATGTCACTCTAAAATTCTTGGGGATGCATAACTTTGGTTCTCTCACTATCCTCAGCTATAATGCTGACGGAATTTTTAAAGGTTATGCAGAATTTTTAGATTATTTAAATACACACAGCCCTGATATTGTTGCTCTTCAAGAGACCAAATTACGCCCTTCCGATTCACTTAATGTGGCTAATTATACTACCCACAGATCGGATAGAACCACACACCGAGGAGGTGGAACCGCCATTCTTATCAAAAATTCAATTCCACACTACAGAGTCGACTGTCACACAAACAAACTTGAGCACACCACTGTCAATATAGAACTAGCTAATAAAATTTTTTTAACAATTAGTTCAGTCTATAGACCACCTAGTAATAATTTATTTACTGTTGACATAGATAAACTTCTCAGAAACCGACCTCATTGTTTTCTTGTAGGTGACTTTAACAGTAAACACCACTCGTGGAACAATTCAACTCAAAACAGTGCCGGAAATGTTCTTTTCAAACACTCTTTAATTAACGGTTACAATATAATAGCCACTAATGAACCCACTCATATTCCTTACGACAATAGAAGAATTTGCTCCGTTTTGGACATTGGCCTTGCAAAGGGCATTAACGACCCAGTAGCCTTCACTGAACCAATCCTCTCCAGTGATCATAACCCTGTGACTTTCAATTTACAAATTGAAAATTTATCTAACCCACTTAATACTTATCTTTTTACAAATTGGTTCAAATTTCAAGATTACCTTAAGGACAGCATCACTGGAAATCCAATTATTAATAACATTGAAGAATTAAACTCTGCGCTAACTAATTTTAATGATAATGTTTCTGGAGCAATTAACAAAGCTAGCGTCAGTAAAGTACTCAATAGATCTCACACTAATTTACCTCTTTCCATTAGAACTTTAATCAAAGAAAAAAATAGAATTAGAAAAGCCTGGCAAGACACCAGAGACCCAATATACAAAACCATTTTAAATAACATTAGGAAACAAGTCACTAAACTAATTAGAAGACATCACAAAAACATTACTGATAACATTCTAGAAACAGCTCGAGCCGAAGATTCCTCACTACACGATATTGTTCATTCTACAAAAAAAAACTATCCATGTCATTCCTCCTCTCTTAGGACCGAATGGATTAGTTCACACTAATTTAGATAAAGCCAATCTATTTGTCGATTCGTTAGAAGAAAGCTTCAGTGAAAACCCTGAGATCTATTCCGACGAACACATCGAAAAGGTTGAAAGAGCTGTTAGAAGGTATATTAACCGAGACCCAGATCCTAGGCATCCCGTTCTCACGTCACCTCAAGAAATCAGTGATATAATTCTTAACCTCAAAAATAAAAAATCTCCTGGACATGACAAAATAAAAAATATTTGTTTAAAATCCCTCCCATTAAAAGGCCTAACTTACTTGACAAAAATCTTCAATAAATGTTTATTATTTAATTATTTCCCCTCAGATTGGAAACACGCGATTATTACTCTTCTTCCTAAACCAGGCAAAGATAAAAAACTCCCTCTCAGCTATAGGCCAATAAGCTTATTAAGAACCGTAGCCAAAGTTTTCGAAAAAATCCTCTTAAACAGACTGCAGCACCACGCCAATAGCACAAACATCATTCCTGCATTCCAACATGGTTTCAGAGGACAAACCTCCACCAATCACCAACTACTCAGGACCACTAATTTCATCACTCAGGGCTTTAATAATAAATTATACACTGGTGGAATCTTTCTTGATGTAGCCAAAGCTTTTGACCGCATGTGGCACGACGGCTTAATTTACAAACTGATCAGTTTCAATTTCCCAGATTACCTCATTAGAATCATTTACAGTTTCCTTAGCGATAGAACTTTTCAGGTTAAACTACATAATACTTTATCCAGAATAGGACATATTCAAGCTTCCACCCCTCAGGGGGCTATAATTTCCCCCTTTTTGTACTCTGTTTTCACCAGTGACTTCCCCACCGATGACAACATTAAAATTTGCCTATTTGCAGACGACTCTGCCATTCTGGCTCAAGACAATCACCCACAATTAATTTACCAAAATTTACAAAACTACCTCGAAAAACTTGAAGACTGGTTAACTTTATGGAGAATTTCAATTAACACCGACAAATCTTATGCAATCATTTTCAGCAAAGGACACTACAAAAATAGATTACCTAAGTTAGAACTTTTCGACAACGAAATTAACTGGGTCGATGACACCACTTATTTAGGAATTACTTTAGACAAAAAACTAACTTACAGACACCATATCCAAAATATTAAAAAGAAATTCAACCTTCGATTAAATAAGCTAAAACGAATCCTTTCCGCCAAGTCCAAACTCACTTTAAAAAACAAAATTTTCGTTTATAAAACATATTTACTTCCAATCATCACGTATGGTTGTGCTATTTGGGGTACTGCAGCTAACAAAAATATTAACGTTTTACAACGCCTTCAATCAGGTGTGCTCAAAACATTCATCAGGGCGCATATCAGACACAGCACAAAAGAATTACACGACACTTTAAAAGTCGACTCTATTAGGTCTACTATTAAAAAATTAGCAGCAAAGTTCCACAGCACCATTACTAACCACACAAACCCATCTATCTCAGCTCAATCATCTTTTATAGGGAGAACGGGTAGGTACAGCTATCCACACGCCCTGGTTTCAAATGATTCCAACCAAAAAAATTATAAAATTTAAAAAAAAAAAAAAAATTATTCCTATAGATTCTAGTTACTGTGTCAACTTAGTTCGATCTTTAATTTCTTATGTTCTAAGACAATAAAAACCGACTCTCCGTTTCTTCATCGAACGGTCATTCATTTCTTTATTTTGAATTTTACTTTTCTTTATTATTTTCTTCCTTGCTGCTCACTTAGCAATTGCTCGAGTCTTCACTATTTTTTTCCTAGACCTCTAGCTAATTCACCAATAGTTATTCTTTCTTCATTTTAATTTTCCCCGTTACTGGTGTTTGCATTTTCTCTTCCGAGCCTTTCCTTACTTAGCGCAATTGCGCCTGTCTTCGTTTCCCTCCATTTCCTGTGGGGGTGGAGGCTCCAAGCACGATCGATTCTTTTGTTGTTTCCCTTTCGTTTCTTCGCCTCACGGCCACTCTCTTTCCCCCCTCCCTTACAGAGGGGTTTTTCCTTCTCTTCAGCGTTTTGCTGACCAGGTTTCGACTTCAGCTGACTGGCTTTCTCTCGGCGTTCCTCGCCCACCTTTCCACTTTCGGTTTCGATTACCAATAGGTAACGGATCAGGGACTGAATTCTTCCGGGATTCCTTTTTCTCGCTTCTGGCCCTCTTTCGGGTACGTGAGTACCCCTTTCAAGCGATAGGTTAATTTGGATTCATTTCCATTCCTCAATTTATTCAGAGTAAAAATCCTCTTGTTTGAGGATTGGGTCTCCAATCTAGTTTACCCCACGTGGGTATTGCTCCGTATCCTCCGTTTCCATTACGTTTCTCCCTACCGGGAACTCGCTATCTTTTCTCCGGCCGTTCGGCCTCATTTCTCGGCGACTTTTTCGCCCCTCGCTGACTGATTTCCTCTACACTACTGCGCTTCTTTGCTTTTTATCTCTGGGTGAGTTTCTCTCCCCACTTTTACGCGTTAGCTTATTTTGCTTCTTGTTTCTTTTTACATTATTCGGAGTATAAATTCTCTCTTTTGAGGATTGGCACTTCAACTCATGTTTATCCTATGAGTTGGGACCAGCGAAAAAATTTACAAATTGTAATGAAAAAATTTACAAATTGTAATGAAAACGAGAGCTTTTATAAGAAAAGGAATGAAATAAATCAAGTTTCTCAAAATTTCATGCAGAATCTGGCAGACAAATATGATGAGTTTATGCATTTTTTTACATGGATAAGAATAGCAATATTATCATTTTGAAAGAATTGTAATATTATTTTCTTGCATTATAATAATATTCTAGTCAGCCAAGTAGTCTGGCCGTGAGCTCGTCGTTGTCGATGGTTCGCTTGAATCCATATTCCAGTCAAGATACTCAGAAGAGCGTAGCGTAGCTGATACGCGTTAAATCTTTTAGGACTCAAAAGTTCTCCCGTTTGCAAGTTATAGAAATTATGAAAATGAAGTAGTTTCATCTGACTTTCCATGAATGAGATGTTAATACGTTTGTTTTCTCCAATATCATCGTATTACTCCTACGATGTTAATAAATAATCAATTATTGAGAATTCAACTTCAAACTAAGAAAATAATTTAAGAAAAATAATGAATATAATTTAAGGGGAAATCGAAATGAAAATAATTTAAGGGGATTTACCCCTTTATTGATAATTAACGTCATACTTCAAACCAACGCGAGGGCTATTAGCGAGGGACCTCGTGTTTTTTAACCACAGTTCAAGTGACGAGGATGTTGCTTGAGTTCGCACCCTACTTTCGAAGATCGAATTTCTACAGATTTAATGTGTATCAGTCCCTCTACATGATGGGTCTCAGCAGCCACGAGGATTCGAACCCACTATACGATAGAAAAAACGGTGGCCATGAATTCGAGACCATAACCACTAAACTGAAAATATAACAAGAATCCAGAATAATGAGAGATATTTTTTAGCCTTAATAAAATAGAAAGGTGGGAAAGACTTTATGCAAAAGATTTATATACTTTTTTCTTTATTGTAAACAATTATTAAAAAAAAAAAAAAAATACATGATGCATTGAAGTTCAGATTTTGCAATTTGAGTATTCTTATTAAACTGTTTAAAAGAAAAGGTTTTTGATGTAATTTCGTATTGACATGTATCACTGTAAATTGTTCTGAGTCGGTTTCCGCCGTTATTAAAATTTATATTTTTATAATAATCACTGTACACAAAATTCGGAATGTTTCTTTTTTCGTGCTCAATGAAAATATTTAATTAACACTGTACATCTTTAATAAATGGAATCATTTGATTAAAAAAAATGAAGTAGCCGAAACTGATGATCCTCTAATAAGAAAGCGAACTACATATCGAAACAGTGAGAAAAGCAGTTTCTTTATAAAATGTGTACGTGAAGGGTAGTTTTACCCCAGATGTGACTCAGGCTGACCAACGAACCTTTATTTTACGGTTCCAAAATAATGCATCCATTGAGAGATTTGTGCAATTAATATTAATGAACATAGTGCAGAATATCAGACGGGTGCTATGGTTTCATTTTTGAAAAATAACATTTCTCTCAGTGATTGTAGAGGTCAGTTACACCTCAATGCTTCGCATATGTCTGGGAAATATTCAGGATTGTCAGCCCGGCTTCAAGAAAAAAGTAAACCAGAAAAAAATGAGTGTTATCCACCCATACAAACTCCGGAAGTGGAAATCCTGAGTGGCAGGCAGTAAATCACACCCGGAGACCAAAAGATAACAAATTTTGAATGACTGACAACAAAACATTCCTGGAAAGTGTCAGAGGGAAAGATGTCGGCCAATAAATAACACGGCATTCAGTAATTGAATGAATCCTTTGGGAATGTAATGATCAACAAAAGAACTCTTAGAAAAAAACCTGTTGAAAGAGATGAGAACTCATTTGACAAATTCAAAAAAATTGACCTAATGGCAGAGACCCAATTACGGGGAAAGGGGCTTTTTTTTCTTGTGCTCTCAAGAAATTTGGATATTTTCAATTCAGTCTACTGATTGCAAAAGAAAAGGTTGGTACCATCAAATTATTTTGAGCCTTCGGTTCTCAGTCCATAATTGCTTTATGACTTGATAAGTTCCATTTTTTTTTTTTTTCTTTTTTCATTTATTTTTCTATTCTAATTCAACGTTTTTTTTCCATATCTTAAAGATTTATTAAGTAATTTTTCACATGTTCTCGAGGGAAATATATATATATATTCAAACAAATAAAAAAACTAAGTAAAATTAAGGATACTCATATAAGAATTATTATAATTAATTCAACAAGCTAAAATTAAAATTAAATTTTGAAACAAAAAGAGATCTAGTAATTGAAAAATTAAAAGAGAAAGCAAAATGAAAAAAAAACCACAATTTAGAATAATAGAAGTAACCAACTCCCCCTTCCTCTAAAGAGAACTTTTTCTGATAAAGGAAAAGTTCTGTTCTTTGATGTTCACTAAAAATATTAAGATGTCAGTAGGAGATGACACAGTACTAATTAGATAACAGAGTACGATTTCCCTCTGGCCAAAATTATATACTACATTACACCAACATCGAAAAAATAATAATAACAGAATATCGAATTCATTAGTATGTATGTACTACATTTATATTTAATTAATAACATTTATAACAATAACTAAAATCATACTGTTTCAGTCAATATTTATACTAACATAACTTTTACTAGAATTGCATAAAAAAAAAAGATGATGCAGCTGAACCACCAAAGGCGGCTAGAACGTTGAAATAATCCTACAAAGTCAAAAATAATTAAACCTCCTAAAACGGGGATGGGGGGGGGGGCGCGACATCGCAAGAAAACTTGCAAGCAGAAGTCCCAAAAATCAAATGATGCAGTCAGATTGTTAGAACGAAAAATCACGTCAAGGCGAGAAATATGTAACCACAAAATGAGCACCAGTTGCGTTCGGATAGGGAGACAATTATTCCAAGAATACCTTCCAAATACCTCTCCTATACACCTTTCCCTACACATCTCAACCAGTCACAACCACCACCATCGCTGTTGGGAGTTCTCGAGCGAAAATTAAAGGCCGACGCATAAGAACTTCTATACATCTTCCCCTGCACTCATTACAATGTTTTATTAACCATTCAAACTTTCGATGTTATCAGAAAAAATGTGGTGCTTCCAAGTTTAGATTTTGATATTGGTTTGTTTGCATAAATGCGTTTGGTCATTGAATTCGTAATCTAACTTAATAATAAAAGTTCCTATTGCGTAAGAGCAATGGTTCTTGCTTTCCATTGGTTGAGGAGAGGTACCAATATTTTATGATTATGGCACCTCGGCGTCCTTTGATCTTCCAAGCGCTAAGTTCGTTTCTTAATTTTGAAACATCTCGATGTTCCTTCTTTCTCTTTCTGTTCTTGGATTCTGAAACTACGAGATCCAAGGTTTTCAAGCCCCCTATTGAATTAAGCGTCTAATTCTTAAGCAAAGCCCTACTTTTCCGGTAAGTCATTCATATTCATATAGATTTAATGAACGATACGGAACGAATAATCATTTATTGGAATTTCCCTCTTTTGAGAAATAATTATTATTATTTTTTCTTTTTTGCGAAGACAGTAATTTGAAATTTCTATTAAATATGCATATTACATTTGAAATAGGTATTCTATTAATCATAATTGTTAACTGAAATTACACTCTCATAAACTCGATGAGTAATTCCTCATGAATTTCAGATATTCAAGCAAAAATAAAGTATAAGTAAATGGGAAATAATTTTTATCTTGTTACAACTTTTAATGTATTTCACTTGGTATGTGTGTGCATCAAAGTATCATCGAATTTTCGATCGCTAATTTAACCAAGTTCCCACCATGCTAGAGCTCTGAAACTTTAGGAATCGTTCTTAATCGCCTAACAATGCAATATTTAGACAATTGCGACATTTTATTTTATTTATTTATTTTGGCAACAGCAGCACTTGGAGACAAGAATTATTTGGCGGAGTTTTGCCAAATGTATCTGTTATTAAAAACGTTTTTTTTTTTTTTTTTTTGAAAAACGTTGGTTTTAATCTCGAATTATTTTGTATTTATCTTTGTCAGCTTTCTTTTTATATTAAAATATAAAAATATTCATTTCTAAATGTTACGAACAACACTTACTAAGTGAGACCACAGTACCAGAAAAAGCTCGCTTAGATTTCTAAGCAAATATTTATTTTTATGTATATACGCCTGTTTCCAAAAAATAAGCAAATATGATAGATGTAAATAAGAAATTTATAATTTTTATCTTCATTAAACAATTTGTTCGATTGTTTTTAACGTCGCACGTAGAAGCAACACGAGGGTTAATAGCTACGAAAATCGTAATTTTAAGCCTCGTCAAGTGACGAGGACGAAACTTGAGCTAAGCCATTTAAAACTTAACCATTTTTTCTACATAGCAGTTCTTGCTGCTATGAATTATGGACACACTTAGAAAACAAAATATTTATTATAGAAGAAATTTTAATTATTTTTCTTTTTTTACTAAACACATGTGCCCTTTTCAACTGGTGTTAGTGGATTAAAATTACTTAGACAGAGCTTGTATCTTTATGTTTACAGAAAAATATCAATTTAACTAGATTTTTTTTTAGAAATATCACAATTGTTTTCAATTAAAAAAAAGCAGTATGATCAAATGAAAGCATGGCTTTCCTGCATTACGTATTAAACAATATTAGAAATCTAATTTAAACAATTTAGATCAGTTCATAGTTAAGACGAAATATCCATTATGCATTAGTTTGAAAGTACATTTAATTTTTATACGTAATGTTGCATTTTGTATAAAAATTTTGGAATATACGATAATAAAAAGTATTAAAATTGAGTAACGTGTTTCATTTTGCCAATTGATTTTGTTCATTTTGTAATTTCTGGTCTAAAAAATGTATTATAAGATTTATATGAAATTGCTGTCTTATAAAGATTAATTGCCTACAAAAATATTTTGTAAGCTTGCGTATTTCAAGACATGCAAGCCATTTTAAAATTGAATATAAAAAAAATTATTCTAAATTGAAAAACACTACGTTTAATATTTGTCTATGAAAAGTGCTTTTGGAGTAAAAATATATATTTTATAGAGAAATTACAATTATTGGTTAGCCACAGTTAAAAGCAGAATTTTAAATTATGTGATTTTAGCACACATATATGCATCATGATATACATAAACTTTTTCAATTTACATTCTATAAATCTTGAGCACTGTGTAAGAATCTGTTACGTTGCCTTGTCGTGCAAATGCGATTCTTGTTTCTTTCAGCCAACACCAGAACCTCGGTTATACTTTGTAATTCATCTCGCCACAAGCATATTTTTTAAAAACATTATCTTTACGAAGTGCGTGAATAAAGTGGTCGAACTGTGTAAATAAAAAATACAAATATCAACATTTAAAAGGGCTAGAGGTTGGATATACATGATTTGGAGTCCCAATCCTCAAAAGAGAGGTTTTATACTCCAGATAAAAGAAAGGTAAAAAAAAGATTCAAAATAAGTTAACGCTTAAAAGAGGTGATAAATCACCTGAAAAAACAAACAAACAATGAAGCGCAGGGTGAAGTGGGAAATCAATCGCGAAAAAATAACGAAATTCAAATCCAACCACCTTAACGGGGGTCAGTTTGAAATCTCAAGAGAAAACTAAGAGAGGGGCGACAGGCGCCGATCGAAGATCCGTTTTGAGGATCAGCGGAGCGAAATGCAAAACAAGCAGCAATCGAACAAAACCAGAACTAACCCCGAGGGGAAAAGTCGGAAATCAGAAGGGAGAAAGAGAAACCAACTCCAGGCGGAGGGTATGGATAACAAGGTACAAGCTCCAGGTGGAGGGTATGGATAACAAGGTACAATCTCCAGGAGGAGGGTACGGAAAACAAGGTAAGCTCGTAAGAGCAAAAGGAAGAAGTTAGAGAAATGAATCTCAAAATAAAATGAGTTGGAAGAGAAGTTGATATCACCAGTTGGGAGGAAAGTAAAATAATAAAAATAAAAAATGCATATTATCTATGGAAGAACTAGACGGAGAAGGAAAAAAAAAAGCCGGGCCCTGCATAATTTGCTAAAGGGCTAGGATAATCAAGTTGAACGCCGAAAGAAAACAAAAAAAATGGATTGAAAGTGAATGAGATCAGAGTAAAAGGACAAACAAAAGCAAGTCGGTTCTGACCAGGGTCTTCGAGCTATTGCGTAGATCGTAAACATCAGTGGAACTGTACTGGAGCAAGATGAATTTTTTTTTTTTTTTTTTTTAAATTTTAAGAATAAAGTTGAGTAAAGGATGAGTAGTGTACATCGGTAGCTAGGATAAACTTTTTATATTTGTATAGCAATGTTTTTTTTTTTTTTTGTATTTTGTTGGTTTTTTATTTTTTTATGTTATTTTTGGTCTATCTAAATCTACCGTGTATATGTGTGGCTGCATGTGGGTATTTGTATCTACCTGCTTTCCCAGCAAAAGTAGATTGTGAGTTTATTGATGGGTTTGTGTGATTTTGGATGGCACTATGGAAATTTGCTGCTAGCTTTCTGATCGTAACTCTGAGTGGGTCGACTTTCAAAGTGTTGTGAAGAATTCTGTTACTAAATACTCTATTCGCCCCGATAAGTGATTTGAGCACACCAGACTGGAGTTTTTGTAACATGTTTATGTTAGTATTTGCGGCTGAGCCCCAGATGGCACAACCATATGTGATTATTGGAAGGAGGTATGCTTTATAGATCAGTATTTTGTTTTTGAGACTTATGTTTGTGTTTTTATGAATGAGTCTTTTAAGTTTATTGAGCCGAAGGTTGAATTTTTTTTTAATGTTTTGAAAGTGTGGTTTGTAAGTAAGTTTTTTGTCAAGGGAGATACCTAAATATTGGGTGCAGTCACCCCAGTTAATTTCTCTATCAAAAAGTTCAAATTTTGGAAGAGTGTTTTTGAGAGAGCCTTTGCTGAAAATTATAGCTACAGATTTATCGGTGTTAAGGCTACACGGTACTCTTTTTCAAAAAAATTTTTTGGAGACAGTAATATTAAAAGTAACTTATGTATTGTTTTCATACTATATTATTAAACTGATTCTGAAAATAAAAAGTCAATTTAACTAGTCCTTATTTTAAAATTTAAAAAAATTTAAAAATTTTGAAGTGTTTTTAAACCCTTATAAAATACACAATTTTTGAAATTTATTAATTATTTATAGTGATTTATATTTCATACATTATTGCAAACAAAAGTTAGTATGGATTTGAAAATCTGTTCCCTTGTTGATTTTTAATAATTATTTTTCTAGCTAAACCTGGAAAAAACAGGAAAATTTTTAAAATATTAACTTTAACATTTTTTAAAAAAATAACTAGGGATCCCAGACCTAAATCCATACTAACTTTTATAGAACATATATATCTCAGAATGTATAAAAAATTTCAAGACTCTATCTTGAACAGAAAAAAAGCCTTAGGGATTAGAAAACACTTACATCTTCAAAAATAAAAGTCTGAGAAAAATGCATTTAAAGTTTTTAAAGGCATAAAACAAAAATTAATAATGCTTCCAAAGATCTAAATTTTTAATATATTATTTAACTACTTATATAATATATGAAAACACTACTTTAATTAAATATTATGGCAAATATTTTTATTTATTCCAAATATGTTATTGCAAAATATCGATATAGCATTTGTTACGACGACAGATTATTCAGCTTAAAGTTAACATAATAATTTCACAAAAGTTTTAAAACACAATACACTTATAAAAAATAATAATGATATAAATAAAAGTTTAAAAAAAGTTAAAAACTACCAGGTTTGTACATAGCACCTAATTTTTTCTGAATTTTAAATCGACGCAATTTTGCAAGTTTTATTTTTTTCTGCGCAATTTTAAAATTTGCAGATTTCCTTTTCTTTCTGAAATAGGTTCTCCTACAATGAGTAAAGTACACTAAATGTTCTGATGACAAACTTGTTACAAATTCAATTAGCATCCTGAAATGCTTTTAGAGCTTTTAATGTTCCAACAATAAATTCAGGTATTACACTCGACATGGCAATCAACACGACTCCTAGAAGCTGTATTTTCTTTGGAATATTTGTCCCATATCATCGAATGTAATGCTTATTTAGAATTATGTGTCAAACCTCTGACACATGTGCTTAATAATTCAGTTGATGCTAATCGCTGATAAATAGGCAAGATTTT
>BMAW01123213.1:0-13767 GCA_019974015.1 Nephila pilipes | reverse complement strand
ACACACACACACACACCAAGTGAAATTCAGAAAAACGTTGTAAAAAATGGGAACCAGAATTCAGAAAAAATTATTGTGATAAGACATGGTGCCAAATATTGGAAACTTTCTTTCTTGCGAATGATTACTGACTAAAAGTCAGCAACCCTTACTATCTCGGAGATAGTAAAGGGGAGATAGTGTCTCCCCTTTGTGAGTACAAAAGGTTTACGATACCGCATGCTGCGTGGGGAGTGTCCGGTGCTCCCAGAGGGTGAAAGAAATTTTTCCCTCAATCCTAAAAGCGCCTAGAGGAAAGAATATTTTGACTTATTAAAATTATTGAAATATTAGTTAAAACTTCTCGCAAACGTCTAAATATTGCATTGTTAGGCCAGTACGAACGATTCCCAAAATTTCAAAGCTCTAGTTTGATGGGAAGTTGGTTAAATTAACGATCGAAAATTTGATGACTCACACACACACACACACCAAGTGAAATTCAGAAAAACGTTGTAAAAATTCGATATAAAAACCAACGTTTTTAAAAACAACGTTTTTATATGGTGGCAAAGTTTATTAGAGAAAATTATTGAAATATTAGTTAAAATTGTTTGTTATTTTTTACTTTAAAATTTACTTAAAAAAAAGACATTTGTGAGAGTATTAAAAAATTTATAATACTCATAAAATCAAAACATGCATTTGAAAGTTTGTAAGCCATTCTATTAAAAAAAAATGGGAACCAGAATTCAGAAAAAATTATTGTGATAAGACATGGTGCCAAATATTGGAAACTTTCTTTCTTGCTCATGATTATTGACTAAAAGTCAGCAACCCTTACTATCTCGGAGATAGTAAAGGGGAGATACTATCTCCCCTTTGTGAGTACAATAGTTTTACGAGGCCTCATGTGGTGTGGGGAGTGCCCGGTGTTCCCAGAGGGGGAAAGAAGTTTTTTCCTCAATCCTAAAAGCGCCTAGAGGAAAGAATATTTTGACTTATTAAAATTATTGAAATATTAGTTAAAACTTGTCGCAAACGTCTAAATATTGCATTGTTAGGCGAGTACGAACGATTCCCGAAATTTCAAAGCTCTAGCTTGATGGGAAGTTGGTTAAATTAACGATCGAAAATTTGATGACACACACACACACACACACACACACCAAGTGAAATTCAGAAAAACGTTGTAAAAAGGGCTTAATTTGATAAAAACTTAAAAAATAAAAAAAATTTAAAAAATTTTAACGATTTTAAAATTGCTTCTTCTTTTACAATTATCATTATTTTGACACCAAAATTTTTTTCAGGCTCATAAAAATATATGTAACAACTTTAGGGATCCATTTTGCAATAAACAAATTACTTTTTGAGAAAAAAAAAATTAAAAAGCATACATTTATGGCAAATAGGTCAAAAAAACATGATTTCTGAAACACGATTTATTTTTTCTATTCAAAATATTGAAAAATTGATCCCTAATTTTATCAAGCACATTATAACAAACAACACCAAAAATCAAGTTGTTTAATAAATATCCATTAAAGTTTTGTATTTTTAAAGACCATGGTTTCATGAAAAATCCCAAACTGAGAAAACGCTATTTAAAGAATAACAATCAGCAAAAAAATATCAAAACAATGTATTATTTTTGTAATAATTTGTCAGTATAATGTATAGATATATACCTTTAAAATAGAGCATAATACAGTTCAATTTAAAAGCATTTAACAAAAATATAAGCTTTTATAAAAAGTTTGTCTGAACCCGAAATTGCGAAAAATTTGAAAATCTTCATCTGACTGCTCTTTGAAAGAAACATATATTAAATATATTTAAAAATAAATGAAATATATAAGATAAATAAAGTAAAAGTATATGAATTGTACAATAGAAAATTTAAAATATTTTGTAAAATTTATTTTGCTACTTAATTTCATTATCTAATATAAAATAAAGTAAAACATGTTTAATTTAAATTGTACTATTTTTTCAATCACATCGTTTTAAGACTTCGCATAGTTATACCACAGGTATCGAGGTACATTTTGAAAAATCGATATTTTCATCGTTTTCGGCATTTGAAAGATGCCAAGTCCCCTTAAGTAACAAAATTTGTAACTTTGTATAATTTACTCACAGTTAAACGTGCAAATTTGTATTTATTAATAAACGCACAAGAATCGTTATGGGAAAAAAAAGAGGAAAGGAAACATTAATACAAAAAAACATTGATATGTTGGACCCCTTTATTATGATCTGATAACCCAGATCAGTACGCACGATTTTTTTTTTTTTTTTTTAATTTTGAAAAGTGAGTAAATTTCCACTACAGAGCTTTTTTAATTCACGTATTTTAAAACTTCTATTTCTCATACTTCTTTTGTTCTCAAAGAAGACGTTTTAATCTCTAGTAAATATGATTCATGCTGGATTTGTTCAGTCATCATGAATATAAAGATGACGTTTTATTTTGTTTCATTTTTCCGATTTGCGAACTCGCTTAGATGTTCGAAATCCCGAACCACCTCTGGTCCTAGCTAATCCAGTTTAACTAGGGTAACTGATACTATATTCAACAATGATGAGAATAACTTCTCTCAGAAAAGGTATGTAACCTAATGGAATCGAACCACCAACAGATTATTTATCATTCCAAAATAATAGTTTCGCAAGAACAGATGCTACATATGAACTACGACTCAATCACTCCAAGTAATGAATACTTATCTGCTATATCCACACAACGTAGCACCATCCATTCTTCTCGTTCCTTTACTATTCATAGCAGAAAATATAAATAGAGCTTCTTTTCTCCCTCAACGAAAAAGACAGAAAAAGAAATCCAGAAAAACAGTTATCCAGGGCCTTTAGTATTGGGAAACAGATTGCTGCTCTACAAGACAGTTCCAACACAAAAGAGAAACCTCCAGTTCCAGAACCTGAAAAAATAAATAAATGAAATGCCGCCCATAATGCTGCAAATTCTAACAAACTACGTTAAATATTCCTAAGAAATCACTGATAAATATTCGGACCTAGAATGCAAGGTATCTGATCAATTTATACAAATCTCACCACCGTCCCAGAATAAGAACTCAATATGACAAAATTTCACCATTAGAAAGACTATTTTCTTCTGTACTGTCATGTTAATAGCATCCATATTTATGAAAGTCGAAGTAAAAGAATTATCCAGAGAAATCACAGAAGATTTGGTTGGAAGCGAACTCAGGTTCCGAAAAAGGATTTAAAAGTAGAAAAGGGTTTGAAAAAGGTTTTGGATCACTCATACAGGTAATTATTCAAGGGAAATGAAACCTCTTTATTCCCCATCTTTCATTTGGAGATCGCCAGAGAAAATAATGCTGATGAAATCTGCGAACAGGTCCATTTATGCTACTTAAGCATTAGAGTAGAATAATTCACTAGAAAATATCCAACTTCTTCATCTGCTCCTATTTTCTCACTTTTTCCGAAACTGCCGTATGAAGGTGAGATGTGTAAAATGCGAGCCAGAAACCAAATCGGATATTGTACCTTCAAGGAAAGGATCCCCGAACTCTTCTACATTAACTGTAAGACTTCTTGTCATATGACACGCTGAAAATACTGCCCAAAGTCCAGAAAGGGAATCAATTCAAGTAACAGACGCAAAAAAAAAAAAAAAAAAAAAAATCGAAGGACACCACCTATAGTCAGGTTTTCATATCAAACCTTCCAGAATATGAAATGGGGAGAGAGAGTAGGAGAAAAAAAAGCTCCGATTTGCATAAGCAGTCCAAAAATAGCCAAAAACTTCCAACAAGTGAAATGCAAAACTTTTTAGGCTTTATAAAATGTATGATCAATATATAAAGACTTTTCAGGAATTAAAATCAAACTCCCATATATAAACGTAGCCCAAAAGGAGAAGACAAGCTTTTCCATATCTGGGAAGCCCTAAAGAACTCTAAAAATCACGCCAAGTTCTCATATGATATTGATTGATTAACTTTTAACAATTTTGTTTTTCATGGGAAAATTCTTGCAGAATGCTGATCTATGGCCAGTCAGCATTAACCCAGAATGTTAGTTTGTGGATCACTTAGCTTCCTCAACACTTTTAGATTTACTATCACAATTACCATCATACATCATGATTTAACACATTTATTCCACATCCGAGACGCTAGCTCTTTGCAAGTTCCTCGAAAGTTAAATATTTAGAGAAAATAATGCAAAACAATAAAACAAAATTTTAAAAAGAATATTACTCTGTCAAGTAATATATTAGATTATTACTAAAAAATTTTATTGTAGTTGATCTAAGGGGAAATTAGTTTGTATCTCGTAAGGGGTAGCCTAGTGGTAATGCACGAGGTCTCACGGGTTCGAAACTTAATCCCAATAACGATCCTTCGTATAACCGGGACTGATTCATGTTAAACTGTAGAGGCTCAAAATCTTTCCGTTGGCTTAGTGGGAAGTTAGGTGGGAAGGGTGCCAGCTCAGGTGTCGTCCTCGCCACTTAACCGAAGTAACAAGTTATGAGGTCCGTCACTAATAACTCTCGTGTTGCTCCTAGTATGACGTTAATAAAACCAACCTACCAGATTGCAACTCAAGATAGCTTTATGTACCTTCTATTCTGATATGTTTAAATTCTGGGAAAGATTAAATATTATTTACTTTTTTCAATTATTAATATGTTAGTAAAATTTATTTTTGTAAATGAATGTTTTTTATAAGAGCACTGTACGATAATCAGTAATATATACAGTAAGATAATCAACAATTTGCACTTTTGTGCCTTTTTTTTTTATCTTTTTTTCGAAATTAAATATTGGTTTTGTATCCATTCAAGTGTTACAAAGCCGCAAAACAGGAAAAAAAAAAGAATTAATTTACGAAATAAATATTGATTAAAGAAAATACTATTGGCAGTTATTATCATAAATAATAAAAATAATTTAAAAAATGAAAAAGTTCTATGCAAAGTTTTGAAAAGAACAGATTTAGCCACCAAGGTGCGCTCTTTTTAATAATGATTATTAAATTACTCAATTAAATAAAAGAATAAAAGTAAACGATGAAACATCGAGAAATGTACAATAGAAAACTTTTCCAATATTAAAATGAAAGGAAACAATAAATTGTTAAATTGAATATATTTAAGCTAAATGTAATTAAAAATAAAGCAAACGATAAATTATTAAATTGAATATTAAATCAGCCGCATGTAATTAAAATTGAAGCAAATGAGGAATTATTAAATTGAATATATTTAAGCTAAATATCATTCAAATTGAAGCAAACGATAAGAAATTGAAAGTGATCTGGTACGCCAAAAATTATCAACTAAATCAATAGCCCTTGGGTGGCTAATTGATATATTTTTTCAGTCACTTTGTGTTTTTTGTCATTTCGTTTTATTAAACTTGATCCTATTCAATTGTGAGTCTGCTTGGTTGCTAGCATTCAGTTTTCCGAATTAAATTTTTTCCTCCTTTTAACATTGAAAATGGGATTCAAATTTTACTTGAAAGATAAAAATGACAATTTATTTTATAATAAAAAAGAATCATGCATAATTTTTAAATATTTTAATAATTTTTCAAATATTTGATAGTTTATTTTTTTTTTATTATTATTTTAATACTATTATTTTGATAATGTTTATAAGTGAAGAAAACTAGAGTGTTTCTGTTTCAGAAAAAAAAATAGAAAAGCAAAGCTCAAATTTCTTTTATAATTTTGATCACAAAACAATTTAAATGTTTAAAAAGAAAACTGCTGAGAATTTTAATAAATGAATAAAAGTTTCAAATGTTTTGATCAAAAAGATTGCTGGATTTTTAACTCAACATAACATATCTTTTAAGAATTATTCATACGGTATTTCATTAAGAGAGCATTGTGTCCTCTAAGACTGTTTTCGCCGAATATCTAAATAATAAGACTAATAGCTTCGGAAAACTTTTTCACACACGCACACAGAAAAGAGTTTTAGTGTTACTTTCCGAGTCCTCCAACGCGTATTGGAATTTGCGATGTTGTTATTTCTCATAAATTCATTTATGCTAAATTCATTTTTTAAAATTAACATATGCATACTTCTAATATTCTTCTTCTCCTCCATATTTTTCCTGTACAATTATCCGAAACTGATTTTAACTTTACATGTTAAAGTGACAAAATTTGTATTTATGCAAAATTTCTGGTTTTTAAGAACACGATATGATATAATTAGAGCTAATATCTCACACTTCAGAACATAGAAAAGGATTAACCCAAAAATTATACAAATATGATGGGAGACTGCGAAGAAGTAGTTTCCATAATTATACACGGCATTTTCAAGATTTTCTTACAGTAATAAGATACAAATCGTTAACTCCCGCGGTATTAATTTTTAATAAAATTAAATGACTTTTGGCAAAGCTATTTCCCAGCAATTTTGCAGCCGAAGGCGAACTCGAAAAAATGCCTTCCTACCACTTCAAAAACTTGAAATTTGAACCATCTTAACCAGAAAAATAACTTACGATTCCATTCAAATATATTTAATACTAATATAGATTTATGGAAAATTTTGAAAAACAAAATTTTATTTTCTTATCGAACTAACGACAAGGAGCTTACAAACTAAAACTAGCACCTGTAATTTTTAGAGATTGCTTAAAGTTACTTCAAAAATAATAAATGAAACTAGAACAATGATATACAAAGTCTAAATCTAAATCAAAGCAATCTCTTTCGAAGTCCCTTTTCCGTAAAATCGCGAATAACTTGTTTCAAATCTGATTTTTTACTCAAGTCATGTTCATTGGCCAACATTGCTAACTTATTACTCATTTCGACGATTTTGAATAGACATGATTCTTAAATAAAATTTTTTTATTATTCTTAATTTAGAAAAATTTCTTTCACTGATAGTAACAAGTCTCATAGGCAAGGTTAACAACATTCTTAAAGCAGTGCTCAAATTTATCTCAAAATTAAGCAATGAATCTAAGAACGTCAACTGGGCCTTTTTTCTTTGTTGAAAGTGAAGACACGAGGCCAATTTCATCAGCCAGTTCTAAAATGGGAAGATCGATGGAATCACATCTCTCTCAATACGTCTTCGAGATCTTTGCTATGTACCAGTAATTCATTTTTACCCAGTGGTCGCAGTAGCCTAGTAATCATGGTAGCGGACTCGCAGGCAGTGGTTTTCGTCGAAACGTTGGTTCGAGCCTTGTGCCACTAAAGACCTGCTGTATAGCTGGGGATGATCCTCGTTAAATATGTCGAGGCTCAAAGTCATCCTATTGGCGTGGTGCGGAAGTTAGGAGAGGATGTGCCAGCTCAGATATCGTTCTCGTCACTTGACTGAGGCTCAAAATTGCGAAGTCCATCACCAATACCCCTCACATTACTTCTAGTGCTTCGTTAATAAAAAAAAACAACCAACCAGCATGTTTACACATACGAGCACTACATAAAAATTCAAAACTGACTATTCACAGAAGGTTGAATCTCAGCTCCAACACATTGATCTATAGTAAAGGAAAAATATTGTATAAATATTTTTGTTTTGGATCTTGAATCAGTTTAAACTTTCTCATAAAAAAATTCATTTTGTCATCCGAGCAAGATGACATGGTGTAGTCTATTCTAAATATATTTCCTACGTCGATTTCGCTGATTAAACTTTCTACTTCAAAGATAATGTTCTTAAAAAATGTATTAATTCTTAAAGAAAGTTAACAAATAGTTAAATAAATCAGTGGTCTAAGATAAATCAAAATCTTTGGATTGAATTAATATGATACAAAATGTTATAACAAATGACGATCGAATATAAGAATTAAAAAATTTTAGTGTTGACAATACACCATCGGCCTCATCTCGAATAATATCTATTTCGGCATCTTCATAATTTAAGCATCCTGTAACTATTTCATATTTGCTACCCTTTAAAGTTCTAAAACAAACAACCAAATTACATATGAAAAAAATAATAATTAATTTAATATATTTAACTTACCTAAACTCTTCAATGCCGTATCAGCTAATTCTTCATCTTCGCATTGAATGGCTATCCGAAGTGTTAAATATGTTTGGAAAGAATCAGAATCACTTACTGACATATCCATTTTTACAAATGTCTGTTTTGCCAATTCATTTTCATTTAATTCAAGGTAGCACAAGCAAATCCTTTGTTGTATCTGATGAAAAACATCATGCATCTTTGTTAATTCGAAAATTTTTAAAAGTTTCTTGCACCAAGTTAAGCATTGCATAAAAGATTTCGCTTTTAGTAAATCATTGGTATAAGTTAATAAAACTCTATACAGAGAGTTTGATTGCTTGGGGGTTATATCTTGAAACTTTACTAGTTTTATGGCCTCTTCAATCAAAATATTCGCTTTTTCTAAATAACTGGAACCAAAATATATTTTTAATTCCAAACTCATCAAATATAGTTTATCTCCTACTTCATCAGTCCTTTCTCTCATTGTTTTCAGAAAATCTGCAGCCATTTTCTCGTATCCATTTATTTCAAGTTCTTGAACGATGATTGATAATTGAAAAACTGAAATGTCTTCAATCTCCAAAAAACGATATAAAATGTCTTGAACAGTATTTTGTTTATTTGAAAAGAACGCTGCTTTTAAAGAAGTTAATAAGATGCTTACTGGTATTTCCCCTTTTTTCCATAAACTGATTACCTTCAGACATTTTACCCAATTATATTCTGGTTTATATATTAAGAAAATGTGTGTTAACAATTTTAAGATAGCGAAACGATCATGACTTTTTTGCGATGAATCTTTCTCCAGTCGCAATGCTGTTTCTAATACAATAATCGCATAATCATATTTTTCTTTCCCATATAATTTAACACCAATGTTGTAACACAAGAGAACAAAATATCCATAGTGGTTTGGAAAATCTGATAATCTTTTTTGTATCTGTTGTAATTCATCACAACTCTCATCAAATTTATTGATATTGCTCATTGTTTCTACATAATACAGATCTAAAGACATTTTCTTATCCATCAGCATTTTATATATGAAAATATTTTCACCTTTACAATATTTGTTAATTAATGATTGTATTAATTTCTTACATTTCCTTGTATAATTTTCCGCTTTTATAAAATATTCGTGTTTGTTTAAAAATTTTACTAATTTTGGACAATCGTTTATTACGTCTACAGCGGTGTTACAATAGTCGATGCTATCTTCATTTAAAAAATTTAACTTTATGATCGATAAAATCATGTTCAGTTCATGGTAAATTACGATTTCTTTTTTCAAACAAGTTTCATTTTTATTCCTGTAAGAAATCGTATATTCAAGGCATTCATTAACAATATTTAATACTTCTTCATTTTCTTTCTTTAAAAGAACCTCATTATTGTTTAATTCATTTAGAAATTCGAAGTATTTTGATATTGTTTCAGAATCCGCATTACTTTTAATTATATTCAAAAGATCTTCTAATTGTAGTAATATTGCATTAAAATTTTTCGTACCTTTTTCTTTGTAGATGATCGAGGATTGTATAAGATTCCATTCATCCATATTAGCAAAATATCTTTGAAATTCGTTGGTATACCAAGAAAAATACATACACTCAGCGAAATTTCCATTATAATACTAAATTATTACATAGGAAGGAAAAAATCGTTTGCACAAATTTATATATAGCTCTGGTGAAGGAAATTAATATAGGACTTAATATGAATGCGAAATGAATTAAACTAAAAATGCACCAAATTATTGAATTTGAATTTCATTTTAACAGAAGCTTTTTTTTTTTACTTACTATGCAAATGGAGGCTAATTCCCTAACAAATTGTTCAAGAAAATACTTTACCATTTCAATGTGTTTTCGTATTACTTTTCTTTCCAAGCTTGTTCGGATTCCTGATTAATTTTAAATTAATTGAGTCCATAACTCATGTATAAGGCAAAAACATGAGTATTCTATCTCTATTTTGGAATTTGTTCACTCTTTAATGCTTTTTTCATATTGTTGGAAATGTATATATTCACACACAAAGTACACAAATACAAAGTGTATATATTCACACATATGTATATTCACACACAAAGTTCAATAATTTTTACCATCCTTGAAACAACATCCAGAAATAGTTTTAAATACTATTTCATTCACTTCCTAAAAGAAATTTATAAAATTTAGGACTATGTAGAATTATTTTTGGAAAGATATGGGTAATTTTAAATAATGGCTTTTTCTACTTGTTATGATTTAACAGACAATTCCCTTGGTCTCAGCACACCATTTACAAAACGTGTGTTATACCTTAATATTTTAATGTACACATCTCAAGAAGCTGATATATTTTTGTGAATGAATCTCGAAGGAATATTTTTAAAAAATCAATAAATCTTAAGTAAATGCAGTGGTTTCAAGTACCAATTCTAAATTTTAGAACAAATTTTTTTCTGCTAATTGCAAGCCTTAAGATATGACATCTGATTCGCATTTACTTACTTAACTGTGTCGTGAAATTGCGAGAGTAGAGATGTGGTGTTATTGCTATTGACGTGGAGTAAACCTGTGTGGAAATAAAACTATAATACCACATTAGATATGTACGCCCTTAAACGTGAAAAAAAAGAGGAAGAAGATGGTAATATTGATATTTAATTTTTATGTTATCTTCATAGATTATATGAATAAACTTGTAACTATTTGATCCCGTTCAGTTTCTTAGGCTTAAACATTGATCGGCATTTTTTGTTTACTTTGTTTTAGTTTTGGTTTTCTAAGTTTCTTCTGAATCAGCTTTCATTTCATCATCTTGTAAATGCTAATTAACATAAGATACGGATTTCTGAATCAAAAGGCTGCGCTTTTAACTTTTTCAGAGTATTGCACCTTGTAAATTCTTTACATCACAGCTCTGAAATGGTTCCGTCATCAAGTAACTATCGTTTTTGCACTTGTAAATTGTTATGTCTGCTATATTATAATTACTTTCTAAGTATAGTTATGTATAAATATTATAGTTAAACAATCATATAAATTTTTTGTAAATATTATTTTTGTTATCAGTTAATTCACATTTGTATCCATTACTCTTATTAAATGTAGACTTAATATAAAGTATCATTCTTTTAAAGTTTTGCATGGAAAGTTCACATTCAAACAACTATTGTCAGAACTTATCCATAGATGATAACTTAAGAATTAGTGACAGAAAATAATTTACTGAGTATTACTATATTGATAAGATAACTGAAGTGGTACAAGATCTTATATACTTTGTTGGTTGACATAGTATCTTAAGAATTTTTTAAAAATAAATATTTAAGTCATATTTAATTTCCATATATTTTTGTTACAATTTTTTTAACACTCTTATAAATTAAATTGTATTATGTATCAGTGGGGAAAATAGTAGTTTAAACTAATTTTTAAATTTTTTAATTGTGTGATTTTGTTTTTCATTGGATATGAATTAATATATTTTGCTGATTATGTAAAGTATCAACTTATGCTTTAGTGAGCTTTCTTGATGAATAGTTGTTCTCTATCAGGTTGTCAAGAATGAAATTTGTAGGAAAAAAAAGGCAAAGTTTGTTGACTATTTACAAATATAATAAATTATTTTATTTATTAAAGTATGCATCCATATTTGTCTATACACTTTTGTAATTGCGATTGGTTGTTCAGGTCGATGGTATAAATCCCTGGCGGATGAGAGTTAATGAATTCGTAGAAGGCCAGTTTTACAACTTTGTCAGAATTAATTTGTTTTCCTAGTAAAAAGAGGTTGTCCAAATTGCATTAAAAATGGTAGTGGAACCTAGGTCTGGTGAGTACGTAAGGTGATGAAGCTCCAATTCCTGTAGTTTTGCCACAGCCATTTGTGAAGTGTGTGGTCCAGTGCTATCATGCAGTAAGGTAGGAGTCAATCTGTTGATCAAATTAGGATGTTTTTGCATCATTTTGTCCTATTGGTTGCAGTATATTTATGTGATGACCAATGAATGAGGTTTCATGAAATCATAATAGCTGACACTTGCACTAGAACACCAAACACTAACCATCAATTTCTTTTGATGAATATTACACATTTTAGTGTTTAGTGATTTGTCCTTGTCCAAACACTGTGCTGAAAATTTGCAAGTGTCATATGTAATCAATTTCTCATCACAAGTGTCAATTTGATTAAAAAAAATGGATCAGATTGTCATAAGAAAACAACATCAAGCAAGATTCCAAACATTTTTTTGTTTCTGTTTTTCATTTAGTTCATGTAGAATCCACTTATGGAACTTTTTTATTTTATGTATTAGAGTTAAATTAGTTAATATTATTTGTTTGCTAACACCAAACATCAGTTATAATTCATAAGCCCTGAGATGGGTCAGACTCAACAATGACCTTTAGATCATCATTACTGATCTTTGATTCTGGGTGACCATGTAGCTCATATGTGAGGTCAAACTTCAGTTATAATGTCTGTATGAAATTTGGCAAACCAATTTGATAGTCTGCTGCATAATAACACTAGAGCTAAATACACTAATAATGTTTTGCACTGTCTGTTATGTCATAGTTCCATGTAAGAACTGATACTTAATAATAATGTAAATTTCTGACCATTCCATTTTCAATAAAAAAAATTTAAATAAACTTTTTGAAGTTTTTCTAGAGCTTACAATGATTTCTTTAATCAGACGTTATATGTAACTTTCCAACAAAAGAAGAAAAAAGAACTGTAAAATATTAAGCCAATGTTGATTAATAGGCTGTTAAATTTGCCAATATTATTAACTACAAATTTCGTCCTTGTCAACCAATTTTTGTTACATACTAGAGCTATCATAGGATAAACAAAGCATTTTCATTGTAAATGCTTCAGAACTTTAGCATTTTAAAATCTAAGTTAGATTCCTGTTTCTTGATGCATTTTGCTTGTAAAAGGCAAAGACTTATTTGGGGGGGGGGGCTCTTTTGTTTGTGTGTTGTTGAATATGTTGTTATGAGGAAATAAGCTTTGGCCTTATTACTTGTGCTGTCTTTTTTTAAGCATAGAATAATTCTTGTATGGTGCAAGTATCTGTTTCAGTCTCTTTCATTCATATTTGAAGAAATTTGAATGTGATGCAATCAAAGCAGATGCAGTATTTATGAAACATACTTCTATCACATTATTAAAAAATAACTTTTTCAATAAGATTTTCATCTTTTCTTTTTCATGTATGAAAAATAACATTTTCATTTCATTTATCATAACTGAAACCTAAACATTTTTAAATGTTTAGTTTTAAGTGTGTTAAAAATGAAAACATTTATTTGTAGAAAATGAAATTTTTGGAATTTAATGTTTGTTATTAATGTGTTATATTTGGTGTGGGGGGTGAGAAATCATTTCTTTGTAGCCTCGATAGCTTTGAATTAATATGGGTGAACTTTTAAAAATATAAATTTTGGGATTGTTATAAAGTGTAATGCTGTAAGAATTTATTCTTTATCTATGATATTTACTTGTTGTAGTTTGGTGCTAAAAGTAATCAGCAATAAAATTAGTTTTATTGTGATTTGCCAATTTTTTATTTACAATACATTCCCAGCAACTGCATTCTGTATTATTGAGTGCATAGTTTATTAAAATTGTCTCCATAAAGATCAATCATCTTTCGTATTGCAGAACATGCCTGTGTGAATTTTTATTTAAAACTATTATTTGAACAAAGGAGATTAAAATTAAAAGGAATGACGAACATCTGAAATATGTTTGTACCTTCCAATGGTTTAAGTGAAGTA
>BMAW01123212.1:173341-219273 GCA_019974015.1 Nephila pilipes | reverse complement strand
AATAAAGGAGAGAAGGGCAGGCAGGGCAGAGAGGAGAAGTAGGCATGAGGGAGACAGGAGGAGGAGGAGAGGAGGAGGAGGAGGAGGAGTATTTTATTTTATTTATTTTATTTTATTTTATTTGTTTATTTGTTATTTATTTATTTTATTCTGTTTTATTTTATTTTATTTCATTTTATTTTATTTTATTTTATTTTATTTTATTTTATTTTATTTGGTTTTATTTTATTTTATTTTATCTATTTTATTTTATTTATTTATTTTATTTTATGCCTATTTATTTATTTTATTTTATTTTATTTTATTTTATTTTATTTTATTTTATTTTATATTTATTTTATTTATTTGTCTTATTTTATATTTGCCTATTTGTTTTATTTATTTTATTTTATTTTATTTTATTTGTTTATTTTATTTTAATTTATATTTTATTTTATTTATTTTATTTTATTTTATTTTATTTTATTTTATTTGTCATGCCTATTTTATTTTATTTTATTTTATTTGTTTATTTATTTTATTTTATTTATTTTATTTTATTTATTTATTTTATTTTATTTATTTTATTTGTTTTATTTTATTTTATTTATTTTATTTATTTTATTTTATTTTATTTTATTTTATTTATTTTATTTATTTATTTATTTATTTGTTTATTTATTTATTTATTTATTTCTATTTATTTATTTATTTTGGTTTATTTTATTTATTTTATTTGTTTTATTTTATTTATTTTATTTATTTATTTTATTTTATTGGTCGTATTTTATTTATTTTATTTTATTTATTTATTTTATTTTATTTTATTTTATTTATTTGTTTATTTATTTTATTTTATTTTATTTTATTTTATTTTATTTTATTTATTTATTTATTTATTTTATTTTATTTGAGTTTTATTTATTTATTTATTTGCCTATTTTATTTATTTATTTATTTATTTATTTTATTTTATTTTATTTTATTTTATTTTATTTTATTTTATTTATTTTATTTTATTTGTTTATTTTATTTTATTTTATTTTATATTTTATTTTATTTATTTTATTTTATTTTATTTTATTTATTTTATTTTATTTTATTTCCTATTTGGTTTATTTATTTTATTTTATTTATTTTATTTCTATTTTATTTGTCTATTTATTTATTTTATTTTATTTTATTTTATTTTATATTTTATTTATTTTATTTTATTTATTTATTTATTTTATTTTATTTTATTTTATTTATTTTATTTATTTATTTTATTTTATTTATTTGTCGTTTATTTATTTTATTTATTTATTTATTTATTTATTTTATTTTATTTATTTATTTTATTATTTTATTTACTTACGGCTGCTGCTTACGGCTTGCTACGGCGGCTTAAGCGGCTGCTGCTTACGGCGGCGGCGGTTAAGCGGCGGTTTACGGTTTACGGCGGTTGCTTAAGCGAAGCGGCGGCGGTTTACGGTTACGGTTACGGTTTACGGCGGTTTACGGTTGCTTGCTTACGGTTTACGGCGGCGGCGAAGCGGTTTACGGTTTAAGCGGCGGCTTATTTGCTTAAGCGAGCGGCTTACGGCTGCTTGCTGCTTACGGTTGCTACGGTTGCTTGCTGCTGCCGGTTTACGGCGGCGGCGGTTTGCTTGCTGGCGGCTTAAGCGGCTGCTTGCTGAAGCGTTTGCTGGCGGTTGCTTACGGCGGTTGCTTAAGCGGCGGTTTGCTTGCTTGCTTACGATTTATTTTATTTTATTTTAGTTTATTTTATTTTATTTATTTTATTTATTTTATTTTATTTTATTTATTTTATTTTATTACTTCATTTGGTTTATTTTATTTTATTTTATTTTATTTTATTTTATTTATTTTATTTTATTTTATTTTATTTATTTATTTGGCTCTATTTCATTTTATTTTATTTTATTTTATTATTTATTTTATTTTATTTATTTTATTTATTTTATTTTATTTTATTATTTTTCCTTTTGTTTATTTTATTGTGCTATTTATTTAGTTTATTTCTATTTCTATTCATTCATATTTTATCTATTATTATGTTCATATATTTTATTTGTTTCTTTATTTTATTTTTTTATTTCATTTCATTTTACTTTTATCTATTCTTTCATTTTATTTTATTTTATTTTATTTTATATTTTATTTTATTTCTATTTTTTATTTTATTTGTTTTATATCTAGCTTTTCATTTTTCCATTTTTATTTGGTATTTTATTTCCTATTATTTTCTTATTTCCATTTATTTGTCTTTCATTTTTATTTGCCTATTTGTATTTATTTCATTTATTCATTTATTTTTTTATCTTTTTGGTTTGGCTTATTTCCATCTTATTATCTATTTATTTGTTATTTATTTGTTTGTTATTTATTTATCTATTTATTTATCTATTCCATTATTTTTTATTTCATTTAGTTTATTATTTATTTATTTTATCTTATTTTGTTTTTATTGCTATTTTATTTTATTTGCTTTTGCTATTTATTTTGCTATTCCTATTTTATTTGTATTATTCCTTTATTTTTCATTTGGCTATTCTTTTAATTTATTTTATTTTTTTTCATTTCCTTTTTGTTTCCTATTATATTTGTTTAACTATTTCCATTTCCATTCTTTTTATTTGGTTGTCTATTTTGTCTTTTATTTTATTTTATCATATTTTATTCATTCATTGTTCTGTCTATTTATTTATTATATTTTATTTATTTATATTTTATGCTTCCTATTTTATTATTTATTTTATTTTCTATTTTATTCCATTTATTTCCATTTATTGGTTCCATTTTATTCATTTATTTTATTTGCCTATTATTTCATTTTTTCATTTGTGCCTATTTCATTTTATTTGTTTATTATTTATTATTTGGTTTTTGTAATTTTATTTTTATTTATTTTATTTATTTATTTGCTTCTATTTATTTATTATTTAAGTTTTATTGTTTATTTTTGATGTTTATTTATTTATTTTTATTTCATTTATTTATTTAAGTTTATTTTATTTATTTTTTATTGGTTTGTACTATTTTATTTTATTTTATTTTATTTTATTTGTTCTATTTAGTTTATTTATTTTATTTTATTTTATTTATTTTATTTATTTTATGTTTATTTTATTTATTTATTTTTATTTGGTTTATTTATTTTATTTGTATTTATTTTATTCTATTTTATTTATTTATTTTATTTATTTTATTTATTTATTTATTTATTTATTATTTATTCTATTATTTGTCCATTTCATTCATTTATTTTCATTTATTTGTCTATTCTATTATTCTATTTTATTATTCTATTGCTATCTATTCTATTTCCATATCTATCTATCTATCATATCTTATCTATCATTTATCATCTACTCCATTCATTTCTATCTATCATATCATCTTCTATCTATTTCTATATCTATCTATCTATCTATCTATCTATTTAAAAGTTAATCTCACCTTTTAATGCGTCATAAGATTTATTCGCCTTACGAACCTTTTAATCGATACCGCGGCACTAAGATAAAATTTCTTCGACGCTTAGACACAAAAATAACCAATTGTAGACAGGGCTGATTTAAACCCATATGTAAAAGAACTGTTGATTTCTCTCTTACTATAATTCCAAGAATTCCTTAAACTAACTTCACCTGATAAATTTGGCTTTTAGCAAATTTGATGTTCATTTACTTACAACTGGGACTGGTTACTAAAACTATAGAAAATGAATATTACAACAACGGATTATGCTGAAAATATAGGATATTAAAAAATTTTAATAGAAAGTTGTGTTTATCCAGATATTGAAAATTATGAAAACTTTATATTTGTTAACTGAAACCAAAGGACAAATTCATTTAATTAATTGAATGAACACATTTCTGTGGCAAATTTCTCAAATATGGTTTTCAACAATGCGTTAATAGAAGAAAAATACAATTAGAGACACTCATGAATCCGTTATTAACGTTGCGTTTGTATGTTAGGGGCTTATAAGGAAATGAATATATCCACGAGATAAAATTTAAAATAGCAAAATAATTCTCACATATCTTATGGAGTTTATTCCAAATTTTCGAGCATACACTTATAAATTCAAAACGTCGGTTTTTGGCTTTAAAATTTCTAGAAAATGTGACTCTTCTCTTTCGAAAGCTTCGAAAGCAGGGAAGAAAATCTGAAACTATTTTGAAAATCTCTATAGTTAATCTTTAACTCCTGTGATAAAATTCAGAATTCTTAAGCATATTTCTCTAAGGAGAATTTCTATTCATTTTCTTACTTTTTATCACATATGAAATGTTTTCGGAAACCAAGAACTTTAAAATAAATAGCGAACAAAAATGAAATAAATTTTACTCCCTTATTTTATTTAAAATAAGATTGATAGTGTTGTATTTTTTAAGATAACTATAATGCAAGACGGTTATACAGTGTAGTTTGTTGTAATATAATTAAAATTTTCCTCATTTTTTAATAAACATATATTATTTAAATTTATTTTATATATTACGGTTTTATCAAAAATGTGCTATAAATGTTAGAAATTTCATATTTTTGAGTTTACAGCATTGATAATGATTCGTTTGTGTTGAAAGAGATATTTTATTTTATTTATTTAAATGTTTACATGTTACGAGTCATCTTATATGCCATGATAATTCCATAAAGAAACAGAAAAGAGAAAACTGCGTCTCTTAATTTTTAAAAACTAAATGTTAATTAATGCTTCTTTATTTTTAAGAATTCGGATATTAAATTCTCTTGTAGCTCTTAATCAAGATTATGAAAATTGCGACAGGTTTTATGAAACTTAATTATCCTATTATAAGCTAGTAAATCTTATATTTGTTTTCATTTATTACGTAATCTTGAGTGATATTTTTATTTTTGTTTTATTAATTCTAGTTTTCCCGTCATGTCCATACAAATTCACGTTCCTTAGTTTATTTAAATAAGTAAAAGGTAAAATGAAGTGCATTTTTTAATATCCAATGTAACATTTCTTACTATGTTAAACACAGGATAACGTACACTAGATAAGTATAGATCATAGAAGAAGTTAATAAAACTCACATCATGTATACGAAGATTGTGATTTTATGATTATACTGGATTCTTATAGGTGTTTCAGGGCCCTCAAAAACGGCAAAAGTTTCAATATCTAAAAAATAAAAACCATTTAGCCTCATTTTTTCCAAGCATTTTGATAATATATGTTAACGACATTTCCAAAATTTCCACAGCTATCCAGTTTCTTTGATATTTTTCAAATTTAACATCATTTTTCTCGAAACAAAAAATATTAACATACAAGGTGGATTTTTGAAAAAAAAAAAGATTTAAAAAAAATGTTCAATTTTCATACACATGTTCAAAAAACTTTACTTTATGGGTTATTTATCAATTTTTAGACAAATTATTAGCATAAAAATTTGTATAAGAATTTAAAATAGAATCTTTCTAAAAACTTCAAAAGGTTGCAATTAATCACATTAATTTTCTTTTCTCTAAAATGTATGCCTAACTTCAAAACTAAGCATTATTCTGTTAAATATAATTACTTTTGTAGATTTTGATCAGTGTAGTTCTTCAGAATCATATGCGCAATATTGATTTTAAAAATTTTGAAAAAAGTGACAAATTATATATTCTTAATAGGTTTTTAAAATTTTCTAAAAATTACATTATATGAAAATGAATGTAAATATGTATTAATACTATATGCCAAAAGTGTCGAGCTTCTATTGAGTTTCATTGGGAAGTTATATTGGTTTGAGAAATGTTGTTTTTTGCATATATGGATGACAGTTAAAAGTCCTAAGAACCCTTTATTAGTGATAATCTAAGCATAGATTAAAATTTAGAATTAATATAGTAATTGAAGAATTTGTATTTTTATACCCTTTATGGAAAATTAGAATATTTTCAACTGAAGAACTGGATGATATTTATATTTATTTTAAGACTAATACTGTAAATACATTTGATGAAAAAAAAACAATTATCTTTTTACTTTAATTTCTCGTGGTCCTGTTTTCAACTACAAACATTTTTGAAGAAATCAACGAATTGAATCAAACGTAACATTACAAGCCGAAGGAAATTTATTTTTAGAAGATCCTGCAAAAATAATTTATATGCAACTATTTTGATAACATGTGTTACCAATATAAATCTAGTACTTATGTTAATGGAATTATGTATGATACAGATGATAGCCTATTTAAGAGTATATAATTCTTTCATTAAGAGGAAAGAAATTGATTTTTGAAATATATGAAGAAAATAATTATTTAACGACTATTATATATATATATATATATATTATATGCATATATTGTACTGCTAACGTTAATACTAAATACTAATATACATGTCATCTCGTTTCGTGTTACCTAATACTTTTATCAAAAAGGAATTATTTAATTACAATTTTAAAATTAATATGAAATGGTGGTTTTCAGATCCGAATTCTCATTTTTATGCTATTCATGTTCATGATTTTGTCTAAAAATTACGCACAAATAAAGACGTCATGTGTAAGATATATAAATAACATTACCACAGAAATAATATTAATCTTATTTCACTATTATTTAATATATTCACAAAACAAGAATTGTTTTATCATTCAAAATGAATAGATCTTCGTAATGAAAAATAGGTGTTCCTGTCAATATAAAATTATTTAAGAAAGTCTTATTGATAATTTCACTGGTCAGAATGAAAATAAGTAGAAAGAAAATTGACTAGACGAGTCTAAAACAATGCAATCCCTTCTCCAATTTAGAAAAGTTTCTGGAAGAGTCATAATTCCTTAACCACCCTAATCCTTCTTGACAGTACAAGACAGATTGGGCCTCACTGAAAGAAAAATAATAACGGTTGGTTGTCAGAAGAATACAGCTTTGATGGTTCAGAGACTAAAAAAGCGTTTAAAAAGTCTTTGAGATTTTATAGTTTTGCTTTTACAGTCTTGTAGGAAAGAAACAAAGAGAGAAACTGACAAATCAACAACAAAAACAAGGGCAGGAAAAAGAATAAATCAAGGCCCCGTTTTAAGGATCGCATCAACAAAAGTTTCTCTCTTCCTCTATGGTATTGGCGGGTTGTTTTTATTTCGATTTTTTTAGCATTCGTGCCCGATTGCCTTCTATATATAGGCGTCACTTTCCTATATATATAAAGAAGCCACCTTCCCAATTGATCCGGTCGTAAAATTTTCCCCAAAACTTTCGGAATGGGTTGGCGGGTTTACGCCTTAGTGGTAAAGTCACGTGATCTTTCTGGATGAATCTAAACCCCCGGGTGACTATCTCTAAAGCTTCTTTCCCCAATAATGCTGAGCTGACCATCGACATTTTTGGACTTTTCCCACGAAGATAACCGCAGTTTTTAACATTCACGCAAATACTTTTTATTGATTATTTGTTTGGATGATGACCTACACATTTGAATAACATAAGCACAGATTTTTGTATTTGTATTTATAATTAATATTCAATGATGATTCATTTTTAAAAAGATTTTAAATTCTTAGCTTACCCTTTAATTTTTCCTTCATTTTAATAATTCATATTATTATTGCTTATACTTATGTTTATGATTTGTATTAGTATATTAATTAACATTGTGTTAAAAATTTGTATTTGGCATGATAGTTTTTTTCGTTGATAATGTGCATTTGAACTTGAATTTGAATTTGTATCCTCAGAGTAAGAATATGCAATAACGATTGTATTGATGTAGTTTAGAGAGTATTTGCGCAATGGTTTAAATTCGCATTATATTTGAGTTAGATTTAAAAAAAAATATCGTTTTAGAGCAGATTATGTATAACTAAAATGTATTTTAAATAAGTTAAATCTCTGTGTTTTATTTTTAAAAAAATTAAAAAACCAATCAACTAGAAAAATATTTGCTTAGTAATTCATGATTATATTATTTCGCATTGAATTTATAATAGTTCGCTTTAAAAAGATATGGAAACATAAGCATTCTCTGTAATTAATAGCACCCTGAATTTTGCAATTCTATGCATATGGCGAGATTTTTTGACATTTTTTAAAACTAATTTTTGCAGATCGGCTTATATATAAATCTGCTTGAGCACAAAAAAAAGTAGGTACCTTTTCTTTAATTGTGCGCATGTTTTTAAGTTCATGTTTATAGAAGTACAATATAGTAGTAATAATATCATATATATTTATGCAAAATAATTACTGTTAATTAGACATAATTTTATATTCACAAAACCAAACGAAGTGTTATAATTTTTAAACTTTTAAATGAGATTTGAATAAATCAATTAAATATAAAAATAAACTAAGAATAGAAAAATCAATAAATTTTTTGAATATAATTAAAACAATCAAGTTAAAATTAATATTCTAATTTAGAACATCTAAAATAATGTAATCAAAAGAAGTCATAATATGCTGAATTATAAATTATACATAATAAATTTAATACAAAACTAAATAAACTATTAATTATATGTAACAACTATGGTGAAAAACACAGCTGATTTTCAAAAAGAAAAAAAAAAAATCTCAAGAGAAAAAAAATTAAAAAAAGCTCAAAATTGGAGAAATTCTTATTCAAATACTTCCCCAGAATTCGGACTTAGAAAAATGTGTTTAAATTAGTTTTATGCATCCAACCATCACAAAAGTTCAGTAATGACATTATCATTAACGATATAGATCAAGAATAATCAAAATTCCATAAGTTAATAGTACTTCAAAGTTAGAAAAAGGAATCAAAGATACAAATACATTTAAACCAAGTTAATAAAGCATAAACTTTAAAAATAATCCATACCCATTAACACATAAGAAAAAAAAATTTAAACTAAAATAGTTAAAACTTTTTTTCCCCAACGCAATTGGATGTACTCAAATTCATTCCAGTAGGGCGCAATATTACATTGTTTATAAACGCCCAACAATATTGATTGATTGTATGATGTACAATACTAAATATATTGATTAAAAATACTTTTCCTGCCAATTTTAAATATTATTTAAGAACTGACAATAAGTAATCAGTTTAAAATTAATAAACTTTTGCAATAAATAAATCAAGTAAATTTAAGAATTTAAATACTTGTAAAAGAAGCTTTTATAATATTATTTGTTTCTATTTGGTGTCTAAGTTTAAAAGTAAAATAAAATTTCTTAACAAAACTAAAAAATTTAGAGCCATCATTACTTATGCGTGAATATCATCACTAAAAATAGGTAAATATTATTAGAAAATGTAAGCCGAAAAACATAAGAAAATTGGAAAGCCTGTACCAATATATATATATATATATATATATATATATATATATATATATATATAATTATACATATATAAACAATACAAACACAGAAATGTATAACTATTATTTTTATTTTGTCTTAATTATTTTAAATACTTATTAATAAGATTAAAGGGGGAATTTTCTATCATTATTTCTTTTTAGTTTATAATAACTTACTAAATTATTATTTCTAATAATATAATTAATAAAAATATGCACTTTTAATGGATTTAATGTTTTTTTTTTTATTTCGGCAATAGTGAATTTGATTTCTTTGTTTTCTGTGTCTTTTTATTGGTATTATTACTATTCGTATGTAATTTATTTTTATTTGTTTATCACATTTTTTTTATAAAGCAATTTGCTGAAGTGTGAAGATTGGATTCATAGCTACTAGTGTGATTACCTTCTAATCAGTCTGAAGCCCGAGACATCAATTAGAATTATTTTATCTCAATACCTAACTTTATTTTATTTATTTATGTTGTGTAGATCTTGGTAAGGCTTTCGCAGTTTTGATTTGTGTTATAATTTCCTTAATAACTGTTTTTTTCTTATTATTCATCTCTTTAGCATGCATTCTTGAATGCCTTTTAATTTTATATTTTCAGTTTTAAATACTTTTTATTTACCATTACATTTTGGATTCTTTAAATAATGTAAAAATCTATTTTGAACCTTAGTACTTTTTTTTGGTTTTTCAGTTTTGAATTTACAATATGTTTATATTAATTTTTGTAATAAATGCAATTTTTACTAATTTTAATTATAAGTTTGGTTTTATCTTAGCTATAATTTTATTTTATAATTAATTTTTATACATGTTAATTCAAATATTTTTAACATTAATAATTATATTTAGGTGATTGTCAGAGTAAAGGAAATACCACAGAAGAATACAAAAACTTTTATTATGAAGACGTAGGATCATCTTTAATATGTATAAGAACCTGAACACCCCCGTTAAGAGCTTTCTGGAATTAATATATATGATGAGTTTAATGGAATATTATAAATTCTTCCTGAAAATATCGGGAAAGTTCATAGAGAGAGAGGATGGTGGTAAATAATGGCTAAGGATTACTTTCTAAAATGGACAACATTGGCTCAATAGTATTGATGTCGGAGTATTGAGACTGCCAGAGGATAAGTGTGATTTTATTATCTTCAAACCATGTTTGAATTCTAGTTGTATGGATTGTGCAATTATCCTAAGACGGCACGTCGTGATGAAAATAATATTTGTACAATCGGGGACACCTAGTTGGCTAAAATGTCCTGAAAATCCATTGCAGTTACTTTCTCGTTTAGGGTAGCTATAGGAACTGCAGAAAACCACGAGTTCAAAGCAAAGTCATAGCAAAGCTCCCTGTATGCTTCACAGCTGGAAGAAGACAATCTGTATAACTTGTGCAGGGTTTCTCCAGATATAAACACATCCATTTATGAGAAAGAATGTAAAAGATGGTTCAGCTGACCATATTACTTTCTCCCGTGTATCTTTTGATCCGCCTTGATGTTAATAATGCCATTTGAGGCTACATTTTGCTATCATATCTGTGACAAGTGCCTTGGAAATAGCTGCTTTGCGTATATTTGTTGCTTGTGCAACTCTCTTCTAACGGTAATCGTTGATTCAGGAATCTGCATATGCTGATTTATTTCTTCAATCAATTCAGATACATTTGTGTGTGCGTTTCTTATGCTACAATCTTCTTCACATCCGACAATTTGTATCAGTCAGCTTTAGCTTTAGTCCTCAGTTGAGTCTGACAGAAGTTGTTTTCCCTTCTATGTGTTCTTGACTTTCCAGACTGTACCACGAGGAACACTCATGAGGTCAGCACTTATAGTTACAGATGTTCTTACAAAGCAAGCTCCAATAATTTATCCTCTGTGAAGCTCTGTAAGGTCCAATATCTTACATGAATAAGGAAAAAACAAGAAATCCCTGAACTTCAATAAACATTTGCAGGTAGTGGAACAATATATTTGTTCATTTCAAATAATTAGCTGTGGTAACCAGACTGTAAGACAATAAATATGAATCCTGTTCATAAACATTATTCATATTGATAGGAATTTCCATTTTTTTGATAGCCACCTGTAGGTACCTACACACACGCTAATATATAAATAGATAAGTAATTATATAATAACAAATTATCCACCATAAAGCAAAATCATTTTAAATTTGGATTAGAATTTAACAAAGGAATTATATTTCTTTAATTAAATTAATCCATTTATTCTCTGGAATTCATTCACTTTTGCAAGTACTTATACCTAGATACTCAAAACAAAATTTAATTATAGTATAGTTAACATATTAAACTAATTAGTTAAATAGAATGACTGTATTTTATTCTGGGAGAATTTTATTTTGTCTTTTCATTAAAATTATTTCGTTCCAATCAGATAGTAGTTTAAATATAATTTTAAGATCTTAACCACTTTTCCTTTTCTTATCATTAGTGCTTTGGTCTCGGTAGCTAGAAATGTAGCCTTAAGGCTTCTAGGAAATGTATTTAAGGCACGTTCAGATTATTTATTTAGACTTAATTCACTTTATAACATTCGAGTTATAAAATCAAAAATAATTAATGAAAGAATAAAATGAAATACAAATTCATATTTAATGAATTTTTTTATGAGATATGTTCTTAATCTTGATATTGAATTCTAGTCATTAAGTGCAATTCTATCTAGCTTTAAATATTAAATGTATGGGTAATTGCATTTACGTGCTTAAAGTATGTAAAAAGTCATAAAGTTTCAATATTTCATTTCAAAAATATTAATTATATTTTCCATTAACTCTGAAAACGTAACAGTTCTCAAATAGTATTTCTGTTGGTTTCAAAGTTATTTATTGAATTGAAAAGCGGTTGTTAAATGTTAATAAAATAGTAAAAATGGTTAGTTGTATTTCGTCAGAAAAAAAGATGTGAACGAGTTTAATAATAAATATCCTTTTATAATTGAATTTTATTCTATATTCAAATTAATAAGATTTGCAATATGTTCCTGAACATACATTTAAATAACCTAACATTACAGTTTTAGATTTGTTCAGAGGGAAAAGAAAATATTCATCTCCCAATTTGTGAATGAAAAACTAGCAATATAATGTTCAATTTTAAAAATAAAATTGAAATTTTATTATAATTTTGCGACCTATTATAATTATCAAACTATACAGGGTAATTCAAAACGTATAATCCAATTTATAAAACCAATATTTCCAAAAATAATCGACACAGAATAATAAGTAATACATGAATACAAATGAAAACTGTGGAAGTTTTACATTATGAACTACAGATGGCTCTCGTATGATCTTCTGTTCAGAAATTTTCAATTAGCTACCTTGCAATTGGCTTCGTCGCAGTAGACCAGATGACTCGATGTTACACAGCTGGCCACCTAAGTCACCTGATATGTACCCATATAATTTCTTCTTTTGGGTATTAAAAAAAGACAAAATGTATGCTTTACCATTACTCACAAATTTATTTGATTTTAAACAACGGATTTCTGCTGCTATTTATTGAATTACCACTGACACTTAACAACGTGTTTGGCAGGAATTTACATATCGAATTGATATTGTATGTGTAACTGAAGGAATTGTTATTAAACACATGTGTATAAAATTCCATATATTCCATTTGCTTTCACATATTATTTATCGTTTTGAGTCATTTATTTATGAAAATATGGAAGTTTCATATTGGAGGAATCATAACCCTGAATTATGTTTGCGAGCAAAAGTATTATTGAAAAAAAAGTTAAGTGACATTGACACAGACTAGCGGTTATGTTTTTCTACGCAAGATCGTAGTTTCCCGTGGATACCGGGAACAAAATACAGTTAGAAAATAAAGTCTGAGTATCAGAAAATATTATTTTTTGATTGGTTGTAATCCAGTTTAAGAAATACGATTTATAAAAAAGAAAAAAAGTTCTTATTTCTATATTGTATTAAATTTTGCTTTCTTCTTATATTGCCAAGCTTTCTCTTCAATATTTGTTCTGTTCGAGTAACGAGAGCAGATCAAAAAGTGCCTGTCTGAAGGAAGGAATGATACTGATGTTCTCTTCTGTTAGTAATATACTTATAATTATTATACTTATGTCCATTTACGATTATATATAACTTCACAAATGATATATCTCAGAATTAAATTAGCAATAAACTGTGTGCTTTTTGCAGCTGTAATAAAAAGTTTAAGCGCTTTCTGATTGTGTTCGTTGAAAAATCGAAATATAATAAAAAGTTTCAGGTTCACACGTAAGCTGGTATCTCTCTATCAACAAACTGTAAATAAAAAGATTCCTCGGCAAAGTGGTTGTCTTTCTTATCTAAATCATAAATGTTTTATTTACAAATTAAAAAGTATAACACACACACATATATATATATATATATATATTATTTTTTAAAATTTTATTAATTTGAGTATATCACGTTTCATTTAGTTGGGTCGTAGTATTATTTTATGCAATTCAATTTAAAAAAAGTGCGTATGGTTAATAAAGAGAAAATTAAGGATAGCCAAATTGTCATATTCTATTCTTAATAGCTATCCTGATGTACAATGATAGGAATCAAAATAAAGATAAAAGTTTTATGAAAATTCTTTGCAAATCATTCTTAAATTTCATCATTATATGTATTTCATTTTGCTTCAATATATAGAAGCCCGCTATGGTCAAATATTTTTGAGTCTACCTTAAATTATATCTCTGGCTCTGAAACACGTTTACAATAAAAAAAAAATTCTTGTTGAGAATTATAAAAGAATAAGGAAAATTTTTGTACATATGCTTCATAATACACTTTATATAAATGCATTTCACACAATCTAATTCATATTTGATAAAAATTGTTAGTAGTTCATATATTCAAAATTAACAAAATAAATTAGATTGAGAGTTAAAAACGCAATTAAATGGGAAACAATTCAATTTTTAATTCCATTTGGGTGTGAAATCGATTACGAAAAGTAGGAAAATACAAAGACCTACTATTCGGAACGATCTGTTTCTGTTCAAACACGTTTACCTTAATCGTTATCGTTCATTAACCTGTTTGGGTTCATCTACTCTAGTAGACTTATAGAAGACATACCAAATTAGTTCTTACCTTTAGAAGACCTACCATTTGTAGGTCTTTTAGTCCCTGAGGAAAGAGCTCGTTCGGAGGAGTTTTTCATCTTCACCATGGTTAAGAGATTTTCACTTTCGCCATGTTCGTAGAGGTTTTTCTCCTTTCTAGTGCCCCTGGAATCGTTCAGGGTAGTTCTTCGTTTCTTATTGCATTCTTACTGAGGAGAGTGCTATCGAGACAAAGCCGTGCCCTTGTTAGTTGATGGCTCTATTCGATTGGGACAGAGGTGTATGACGCTAGCCCTCTTCGTCGATAGAAAGATTCGGCAGCTATTAAACGGGTGGTTTCGACGAAAATTTGCTTTCTTCTAGTAGGAGAGTGAACCACGAAGGGGGAGGGTAATGTCAGCAATAAATTCGGGCTTTTCCCTTCGGTGTATAGCCTTATTTAACACTTCGTATAGTTGAAGCGTATGCACCGGAAAAGGCAGAAATAGAAAAATGATAATGAGTAATACGAAACTGATGAGAAGAATTATCAGACAAAATTCTGATTTGCGTGTTCTCATTCTTTTAGATGATCTGATTCAAAAGAACACGCTATTCTTTAGATCTCCATACCTAGTTACATCTAATTGCTATGGGTTTAGGTGTATGCGGATAGATAGATCAGTGGAGAAAATCCCAGTTGTTCATGCGTATAGAACGACTTCGGTTCATTTTCGTCATCTGCGGTACGCTGTTTAGAATCATCAGATATGTGATGAATCCCACCAGAGAATAGCAAAAATAGCAGTAATCGATGCTAAGACTTGTTGTTGATGTTTAAGCTGACCAATAAAAAGAAACGCAGATGGATGGATTTATTGTTTATTTACATCAAAAGTGGAAGCAAAACGAGGTTTATTAACGATGGATCTCAGAATTTCGAATCTCGGTTAAGCAATGAAGTGACTCATTCATCTCTAAATTACCACAAAATACCAATCGGAGAACCCAGGCTTAGTTTTGTTTCAAAAGGATTTTTTTTTAATTAAAACATTCAAAAAAAATCTTGAGACTCAAATTTATTTGAAAGCCATAATATTTAAATTATTTTCTGTAAAATAAAAAAGAAACGCTTATGAAATTTTAAATATTTTGTTGATTTGGTCTTAAAAATTGGGTCCAAAAGCCGAAATGTTTTTTCATTGAAATAAAGAAAACATTGCAAAGTTTGCATTATTTTTTCTCCACTTACAGGATTTGTCCACTAAGTATCGGAACTAATTTTTTTCCAGCAAATGAGAAAGGCTGTATAGTAATTTCTGTGGGTGAGATAGGTGGTTAGTGATGTAACATATGAGAAATTATTTTGTTTTTATTTTTACGTAATACGTATTGACTTTATGCAATTAAATTCAAGGCTTACCAAAACTTATTTTAGAATTTTTGTGATTGATTGGTTATCAACTCCGAACTTCTATGGAGTATCGATAAAATGTCAAGGACAACATCTGAGCTGGCACATTCATCTCCAATCTTGCACACCTTGTCAAGTGGAGGACTTGAGCCTCGATCACTATCGATAGTGGCAAGATGACGCGAACCCACGACTCGACTGAAACAACGTCGGATGCGATTGTTTGATCTTGACCGCTAGGTTGTCTCGCTCAAAGAAACAGAAGAAAGCTATTCAAGGAAATTGTTTTACTCCAAAGCAATGGAAGGGTGGATGTGATTTAACAGACCTTAAGTCTGCAGAAACATTTGGATGCAAAATGTATAAACATTACCCATACAACACCAATATCTTATCGGTGACTCCCATAAATTCACCTCCTTACAAAGTCAATGGATCACGTGAGAAAAGATATTGTGGACACTATCAGAAACTGGATTTGTCAACACACCGTGGCTCTTCACTGAAGTCATCCGAACCTTCCTACACTTTGGGGTCATTGATTGAGTTTTTATAAACGTCGCACTTAGAAGCAACATGAGGGCAACTGGCGATAGACGTCACAATTTTGAACCTCAGTCAAGTGATAAGGACGACACCTGAGATTACAACCAGCTCATTTAACTTGCACACCATTCTAAAGCTAAGTCATTGAGCCTCAACAGATTTAATGCGCATTTGTCCAGCTACACGACGGACCCTTAGTGGCATTTGGACTCGAGCATACAACTGGACGGAAACAACATCAACCATGAGTTTGTGACTAATCTGCTACTGAGGACATTACACTCTGGAATCATTACGCGCAGGTGTAACGTTACACATGAATTTTAAGTGCAATAATCTCAAACAAAATATTCTGTGTTAACTAATTTTTTTACTTGTAATCATAGTTTCCTTTTCATGAGGACATAAATTTGTCTCTACATAATGTTTATCAAAAACAGCTCTATTGTCTATTTTGGGCAAAAAAGGCTATATTCTTATTTTATAGTTATTAGCCTTGTTAAATATGTTTTAAATCCTTGCCTCTATCCCACACTTCTAAATGAATTACATAATTACAACAATATATGACAAGTTATTTCTTAAAAAAATTGTGAATATTTCTCATCAAATTTATATTATCTTACAACTATCATTTTTTTGTTAAGTGGAACAAAATATAGAAAAAAAAATCAATAAACAAACTATTGGAAATATATAATAAGATGAAGATATATTTCGTTATAAAAAATAAGACAATGAAATCAATTCTTTGATCATCAGTTACAAATTGTGAGTATGATAAAAAAGTATGTATGAATAACTCATGACGTTGATATTAGAAGTATGTGTAATTATTCACAATTATTTAGATTTAAATGAATATAATAAAAAAAAAAGTTTTTCTGTGGCATTTAAATTTTTTATAAAGATAGTTGTTTTCTAAAAGCATATTAATGCTATTTTTAAACGTTTTCACTGAACAAATCAGTCTTTTATTTAATGTGACAAAGGAACCAGTTAAAAGTGGCAAAAAATGGCAACCGAGAGACTCGGTATTTCCGGGAACCTTAATCTAAGCCCTTCAGGCAGCTATCTCCATTGATCGGGCTACATTTTGGGCTAAATTTTCCTGAAGGGAGAGGGAAAATAACAATAAGAAACAAAATAGAGGGAAAAAAATCACAAGATGCTGTATTACACAGGGATGAATACATCTATATTTATCTTCGTTCCTTCTATGTCCATCTCTTCTCGGAATAAAGATTACTCCGTTTGTAATCGAACTTTTTCGAATTTTCTTCCGAGTTCGCTTGATTTAAAATTATTAGTTACGATATGCATAGAATCTAGAAGCAGTGAGAGGATATTCACCTTCAGATATATCTCCAGACACTTTTGTTCCTCCAAGTATATCTAAAGTAATTTCGAATCTGATTCTGCTTTTATAGGCTTTTATTTAACTTGTTATGTTTATTTGTATGTCTTTCTAGTTCAGAATTTGTACTGGAATTTTAATACATTTCCTACAAAGCGATTGAAAAAAAGCTTTTACATATACTTATATGTTGGGCTATTCTGGAATTTCTCTTCACCAACCTCTGGGGCATTTGTTAGTTTGAATTCATACAATTACAGCTCCTTGAGAACCAAATGAAACGTGATGAAGTAAATTTTATGAAGATAAGAAGTGGAGTTAAGTGAATTAGAGATAATTATATATAAGCGAAATGGAAGTGAAAGGAAGGATAAGGGAGATAGAGAAAAAGAAGAAGCTGATAGATGTTGTAGATTGGAGTGAATCATCGTAATTAATAGAATAAATGAAACTATTTGAAAGTGACTCATGATCAGAATAACAGGAGTAGAATCTGCTATAATCGAGAAGTATTTGAATAGGATTGACTGATTTGTCAAAAAAAACTTTATTATTTGGTTATAAACTAGGATTAACTGAGTTAAGAGGGATTGGAAAAAAAGAGACCCTAGCATATTCTTTGATAAATTATAAAATGAATTTTTCTTGTTTTACGTATCTTCAATTAGAGTGTTGAACATATTGATTACTTAAATTGACTGTTTAATTAGATTTTAAGACTACTATAGAGTCAAATAATGAAAGAAGGTCGTCAAAACTGTGAAGATAATTTAATACAATGGTATGCTGAAACAGTAACGGGAAAAAAGGCCGGGGTTTCTGTGCCTTAGACTTTGTGCTCGAATTTCAACTCACCTTCTAACATCCGATCGAACTTAATTAATGCATACAAGCATAACTTTGATGTCAGTACAATATTATTAATTCCCTTCCCCCCCCTAATTCCATCATGCTCAAGTAATAACAAACTTGAAGGTGGGGCTCGGGGATTTCGAGTTAACAATGTCCAATTTAATTGAAATTTTGAACACACTTACATCTCACGTAAATACACGTTTTAGTCTTAAATTTGTAGACTTAAAAGAATTAAATAAATGTCAGTAAGAAACATTTTTAAATCAAGCTTTTATTTAAAGATGAATTAAAAGACATAAAATTTTTTTTAAATGTAAAATAATATCTGATTTATAAAAGTTCGAGGCGTTAATACTACTTTTGATCTCACATAAAGTAAGTAGCTATAGTTCTTAATTACCTAGGTATCTTAGCGAAGTGCTTCTAAGATTTCATAAATTATACATTATTTTACATAAAAAATAATTTTATTCCTTTTAATATATCTTTAAATAAAAGCTTGATTTAAAAATGTTTATTTTACTCATATTTATTGTTTAATAGCAATGACATTTTTTTTTCTAAATGAAACTTTCTTATTAAATAGCGAAATATATTCATCAACAAATTGCATCATATATAATATTAAAACTTTATAATCTTTATTACAATGTAAAATGCATTTTGATAAGGCAATTGAATGGAAAATACGGGAAATAATTATTTACTCACGCATTTGTACAGTAATGGTTATGATTACTGGGTCTGCCATAAAGTAAGGGACAGGCTCTGTAGCTAATTTTGAATACAACGAGAGTCAAATGACAAAGTAGAAGGTGATGACCTATGAATTGTTTAAACTGCGGAACAAATCTTATCACAATTAGATTTTCAGAGTTTAGCCAAGTTCATCTGCTAAATATGCTTATTCTTTATTTCACTTGCCATTAAAGCGTTGAGTTTTAAAATCGAAAGGCGAGAAAATTTTCCTCTTTAGATCAAACTAAACAAAACAACAAGGCAGTGCTTACACATGCTTACTCAGGCTTATGGAGACGTTTCGTACATGAATTTTTGAGTGGCATACTACGGACAGTGAAGGTCGTTAGTAGTGGAAGGCAACAAGCACTTTGGACGTTCAGTAACTTCGACATCTGTCAAAAGAATGAATGCAGCATTGTTATAAATTTTTATTTTAGTTGAAGGAAAGAGTTTGAAAAAAAAAGCCTCTCAGTTAGAAAGGTTTCGCTCTGCATCAGGACAAGGACTATTTGCACACAGTTCTCTTCTTTCCATAAGGTAATGATTTCCGTAACTACCTTAAGAATGTATGTCTTTGAGAACTAAAAAATTAGATAGCACAGGAGTTACAAGTAACGTATATACGCGTCATGATAAAGCTTCCTGGCCCACGTCTCTAATTATGAAGGCGATATGGTCAAATACAATATCACAACATTACCCCCTACTTTACCACTAACATTGTAAATTTGGCACCCTAAGACTTAATTTTATTTTCGAGAGGAAAAGAAAGACTAACATGTCATTGTATCGGGACGATTGATGACATTTAAATGGCTTCAACGGATGTCTTCAACTGCCTTCCGGTTGCCGACTTTTAGGATTTCGTACGAAAAGAAGAAGAAAGCCAGGAAGTAGGATATTGATGCAGGAGGGTTACATTTAGAAAATTAATAATTCACTGTACGTATATGTTCAATAAATTTCTTTTTATGATTTCAGTTCCAATACTTATTGGACAAACCCTGATTGAGTAAGTTCATTTAAAATTCGATACATATGTCAGATTATATATTTTAAATATAAATATAAGTAATTCTTTTACTTGGAAACATAATTTTAAATTTTAACTCCCAAAGAGCAAATAAATTATACATGATAAAATGGAAATAGTTTTACTATCTCATTTTTTTTTTAAGTTACCTTATTTTGAAAAAAATATTTTATATTCGTTGTAAATGGATATTGAAAAATATTATTTTCGGATCTGTTAAATTTCAAACGTAAATTTGAGAATTTATGATTTTGTTTCCCATGTGTCCACCGAAATATAAAGAGATTGTATATTTCTAGAGATAAAACGTGATATTACGGGGCTCATTGTTAATAACACTTGCATTGCTTCTAAGAGTAATATTAATAATTAATCAAACAGTGGGATAAAGTATTGCACAATTTTCGAAATAAAGCTTGCACAAGTAGCTGTAAGAATAACACTTGATTTCTGAACAAAATAAAAAAAAATAGTTCACTGATTATTATTTTGAAGTTTTAATATGTTATTGAGACATCAGATTTAATTAAGTCGATAAGAAATCCTCGTATCAAGTCAAGTCAATGTGGGGTTTATGGCGTAAGAACCAAATACGGTTATCATGCACCAATATTCATGCATAACTGTGATCTAGACATTATAAGACATAGAAACAAAAGCAACACAGGTTTGAAAAGAAGAAAGGTCGCTTTAAAGAAAGACTGCTAGGATACCCAGGGCACCTCTACTGTGCTTACCAAAGAGAGTAAACCCCATTGGAAAGTAAGTTCACTAGAGTATTTCAAGGCCATGATGGTCATACTTGCCTAAAGCGCTTAAGTCTGTGAAGGGAAGAAATGCACGTTATATTTAAAAGGCTTTGTTTTAATGTGTAGACCCCCCCCCCAAAAAAAAAAAAAAAAACAAAAACATGACTTTAATACTACACTTTTCGCTTGATTACGGTTCGAGCAGTGAAGAAAACCACTCATATAACACACGGCATCCTGGAATGCGATTTTATTCTAACACCGATTGACAATTAGATAAATCACCATAGAACGCTCAAACGTTTTAACAACACAACCTGAGAGGAGGATATACCCGCTTAAGATGGAACGAAATAAGAGCTTTTAAGCGCATAAGATACATCAATGAAATTTTTCATTCTAGCGTATGCATTGTTTCATGTTTATAGGAGAATTTCGAAATTTATTATAATTTGAAATTGATATATTTTCTCTGGAGTATTAAGTACATTTTAAATCTTTGTATTTGTGTAGCACATATATATTATTCAACCTCTTTTAGAAATGGCGGGATTATGTTTTCATTTTTGTGAATCTATTTGTAACGCTGAACTACTACCAGTGGAAATTTCTTTTACGGAAACCTTTTAAAATACGTTTCATTTGGCTAGAACAAAATTTACAGATTTTAGATCGGCTCGAAAGCAGGAAAAGTATCATACGTCGTAAAAACATTACTTAATATAATATATTAATATGTAATATTTGCGAGAATATTTGCTTATATAAATATATATTTATAAAATTATCATATATTTCAAAAATTATAAAAGCGTAACTCATAACACAACTATACAGGATGACGCGTAAACAGAAGTACAAATTTGAAATGTAGGTAGAGCACAATAAAATGACTGATGATTGCATACCAACCAATGACCAGAAATGTCATTGTACGTCGGTAGGTAGCGCTGCTCACGAGAGAGCTGGAAGAAAAGTACCTGATTTTGTTTTATTCGAACAGCAGTCGCCTTGTTCTCACAATGTTATACAAACAAGGAAATGGCAGACTTGCATTTAGTGTTGTGAATTGACTAATGTCAATGCCAATACAGCTCAGCGACCGTATTGGTCTGGTCGTAACCTCATATACAAGAACTGAGATACTGTTTAGTTGCACATGTTTATCACAATTGGTGCGAAATCGGGTCTTAAAGATATGGCAAGCTTAGTGAGGGCGGGTCACAAATGACTCGTATTCACCCTATGGAAGTATGTCATTTGGTCAACGATTAATTTGGCACAATTGATCGGTTCACTAATCCACAGTCACGGATTAGTCTCTTGTCAGCGTGGAAATTTCTAACATCTCTAATGGCGTTTTGAAACAGAATAAACTACAAAAGCGTGTTTGTAATATTTATGTGTAACGGATGTGTCTGTAAATCTCTATGTGTCCTGTTTTTTTGTACCTGTGCCACTACTTTCCCGTGAAGATTCATGGTTTTTTGTGCAATATTCGATTCTTTTTATGTACCCTATCTCTCATTAAATTTTGCATCTCTGTATTTCAGTTACCTTCTTTATATCTTTCTATCACTTGAAATAACTCCTTTGTAGCCCTTATTTAATGTTTTGAATAATATGGAATAGCATATCACTGCATTTTTCGGGATTGTAGCAGCGGAGTAATTTAGGGTTAAAAAGTATTTAATCTGAAGACTTTTCTTTTATAACAGAGTAAAATTACAATATTGTTTTCTATCATTGTACCCAAAAGTATTAAATTTTAATACTTTAGGGTGCAATTGCTTTTTTAGTTTTCTCGAACTTAAAGATAAGAATTTTAAATATTTTCTTATTATTACAAAATCATGTTTATAAATTATTTAGCTGTAAATGGAGCGTTATATATTCTTGCATCTGCCCAAATCTCCTGTAAAACATCAATTAAACCTAACACAACGGAAATGGAACATTTTCTTTACATATTTAATCTCATTTATTGAGAAATTTAGGTATAGGAAACCCTGAATAAAAAATATTCCTTATTATTAGTAATCAAAGCGCCGTTTCTTTTCAGCTAACTTTAGTATTTTTGAGCATTCGTTCTCAAACATTCTACGAGATGGATTGAAATTAATTGGATTTCTCATTAAATTAATTTTAATTAACGTTCTGACTGTATTACGAAAACCTTGCAGTTAATCGGATTTGTTGCAATAAATCCACTTTTAATTTCTTTTATTGTTTTTCTTTTTTTTATAAATCTCTATATATTTTTAATTTCAAATATTTAAACATTTCTTTATTCACTTAGGAACTGATTTATCTGTTTTCTCTAAGAATATGATGCATACTAATAGCTTCCAAACGTTGCTTCTTAATCAAGAATACGAAATTCCGAAACTAACATACAAAATAAGCAATCTTTTCTTTATTGTACTTTGTCAAATGGAAAGGACGTCCTGGGATTTCAATTGTTCTTTGAAAGAAGCTTCTACATAACGCTAAAGGAAGTAAATCTCAAAGGAATTTTGTTTATCATTTAGTATTATTAGTTCTTTTCTACCTATAGCGCGTAAATGCATCCTTTTTCGTTGTCTGTCTACTTCAAGACGACGGGAGTTGTTCCAGAATCCCTTGAGAACTTTATATTTGTTCTTAACCTGATGGAAAAGAACTCTTTTGAAGCAAAGTCTTGGATTTGTAAAAGTAATAGAGGTGCTGTTCAGGCATCCTTTGTTTAAAATTTGTTATTTATTTACATTCTTTGACAAGATTTCAGACGAATGTTGTAGAATTTGGAGTTATATTCCGAAATGTTTCTGAATGGAATATTTTGAACTTACTGTGAATTTAAACGTATTTCTTGGTATCATAGAAATCTAGTATATTTATGGTGTGTTGTGAATATATTTCATACTTGGTTTTTGTTTGTTTGTAAACACTGATATCTTGAAATTCGTTTTCAAATAGTTATTCGCTTCCCAAGTATTTATAAGTTACATACTGAATTTTAAACTTTAGTTTTAAGGAATTAGGGTTTTATATTAAGGCAATCAAGCCTGCAGTAGCCGAGTGGCGTAGACTCGAGCTCGCTCCCGAAATTGTTTCCTTGGAATCGCGGAAACGAGTCCAAAAAGATCCGTTATGTAGCTTGTGTAATATACGTTAAATCTATTGTGCCTTCAGTTATCACAATGGCACGGTGCGAAGTTTAGTGAGTGGAATATAAGCTCAGGTGATGTCCTCGTCACTTGACCGTAGTTCAATATTACGAGGTACGTCGTCTGTAGACTTTTGTTTATTTGTATATGTACGCTCGTTTTCCCTTTGTCGAGGTTTTACCCTATGTTTACAACTATTAGTAAAGTAATTTTTTTATTTTTTTTTAAAAAAAATATTGTATATTGTGTTATAATGCATCTATTACTATTGTTTGTCATGCACTTTAATTTTGTACTTAGTGTGAATAACCCATGAACTTTTAATTGATTGTGTTAAATGACGTTTTACGATTCACTTCTTGTTGTTGTAGTTCATTCTCGGAAGACTGGATTAATAATTCTATACTATTTGAGTGAGCTCGGACTCTTTTGAGTGATTATCAATAGTCTTGTGGTGGCAGTTCATTCTCGGGAGACTGGATTAATAATTCTAAGCTATTTGTGTGAGCTCAGACTCTTTGGGTAATTACAAATAATTTGGGTAATTCCTAATGGGGTAGTTCATTCTCGGGAGATTGGATTATTAATTCTAAGCTATTTGCGTGAACTCAATAACACAAGCCCTCAGAGACTCGTATTCTTCAGGATCAACTCGGGCATCTCTCACCCGAGGAACCATAGAGGGTTTTGTCCTTTCTTGTAGTGTTTATTATTTTTGATAAAGACACGGGTGACGCGTCCCCTGGGTACTCGAAGATTCTAAGGGACTTGATTTATAAATGGGAACTAGTTTATATGTATACCTGTTCTGACTTTTATATCTCATATTTTAAAAAAATCTTTAATTTATATCAATGTTTTATCTATTATTTACTTGCTTAATATTGTATGTGAGAAGTGATATTACGGATAACATGGTTTTCTCATCAAATTTTAAAGGAAAATAATATTTGTCATTTTTATGTACCATAAAGTAAATGTAAAGAGAAGTTATAATCAATACATAAGTAAAGAATCAAATAATTGAATGTTATTACCGCAAAAAATAGATACAAAGCTAGTAAATTTGATTGAACTGAAAGCTTAGGACTGCATTGCAGGTTTAACTTTTATACGGTATCCTACCTTCCTCTTTTTCATTTTTAAGGCAATCGACCAATAGTATTCAGAAATGGGGAAAAAATAGAAAATACTCGACATAATGGTATGGCACATCTTGCGGTTCTTCATTCAATTTTGGTTTTTCTTTCTCTCTTTCTTTAGTGATTTCACTCTTTATCATTTAATTAGCATTTATTTCAATCGATATCCATTCACGCAATCATCAAACCTAAGAGCAAAACAACACAAATGCAATTAGAGCAGAAAAAAAGGGGCATTGTCAATTCGAATGCGAGGTTTTATATTTGGATTCAAAGGATTTATGTTTAGAATATTCGCGAATTCTCTATCAATGAGTTAAAGTATAGATAATTGGTTGGAATGAATTTTGATTGGGCATTAAAAAATTAAGAAGGTGAAACTGTGATATCTTCCTTCTTCTCATATATACAGTGTCTCAATAAAGAAATCGGACAATATGTCGTTGCATTGAATCGGCTAAAATAAATAGTTAAAAAAATAAAGTATAATTTTTCTCATCAATGCATTTTATTAGAATTAGTTTTCTGCTAATTTACTTTTATGTAAAAAAATAAAATTTGATTTCAGTTGAAAAAATAAAGGGAAAAGGTCAAAGAAATAAAAAAAAAAAATCAGTCAATAAAAAGCTCGGACTAGTGTCGAAATTTTGTTTTATCGGCAATTCAAAGTTAGATTTCTCACCTTGGTTAAATTTGTCGACTCAAAATTTTGAATTTCGCATTTCACAAGCTATATTTTTATTCTTTGCTGTGAGTTTAGAAAAATTAGAAGTTTCAAATGGGTAGGCAAGAGGATAGACGTCAATAGAGGCAAGAAAACTCGTTTTAAAGTATCATAAAGAAGGGAAATCGATTTGAAAAATCAATAAATTTGTAAATAAATTTCATTCTGTAGTTTTTGAAATTTATTTATTATATATTATTTTTATTATTATATATTATATTTACATTTATTACATATATTTTTTAACTCTAAGTGTCCGAGTTCTGTTTTGAATATATTTTGCGTATATTTTTAGTGTTTATATATTTTCAGTGTTTGAAATTACTTTCGCAATTCTTTTATCGTGAAAATTTAGATAATACTTATTGTGATTTTTCCTTATATTTGGTTTTGTTGTATTATGCATTTTTAAGCATCAAAATATAGGCTGAACTATGAGAAAACCAGTGTCCGACTTCTTTATTAAACCACTGTATATATTTCAAAACAAAACTTAAAACTGTGCAAATTTCATGCCGGATTATTCTAAAAATTTACAACAATCAATTACAACAATAATATATTCTTTGTAATTATATGTTTGTATGAATATTTTATTCAAATTTGCATTTGCAATTGAGGTAAATTGTATGGATTATAATTAATGATTATCATACAAAATGTCTATGTTTTGCTTAATATGGCTAGGCATGATAAATTGTAATTGCCTTCAGACATTTTCTTTCAACAATTTTTTTTGGCCTTCATTGCTTCTTAGCCATGAAGTATATAATTCAAAAGTTTTATCAATGATACTTTTAATAAATAAAACTTAGATTCCAGTTTAATCGTTCAGCAGCCAATGTGGTTAAGTTCAGAAGGCAAAAATTTAGAAAATTAAGTTTTTTAATTCATTACTTTTTGAATTTTTTGGCTTATTTATATGATAAGTAAAGTACATAAAAATTTTTTCCTAAGGATAGTCTCTTTATCATAAAATTAGGTCTGTATGGTTTAAGTAAATAAAAACGTTAGCATTTATATTTCAACACTTTTGGTAGCTGAAAATTATAATAAAGTTATGTGTAAAAGTAATACAGTAACATTTGTTGTAATAAGTGTTTTATTTATTCATCATAACAAACATCTTCATCCGAGTTATCTAAATCCAAATTTTCATCTCCTAGTGATTTTTTCAATATCCTGTAAATGTTGAACTTAATATTGTAAGGTATATACTTTAATGAATTCATCACGACTTTTTTTTGCTTCTTTTGAATTCGTTCTACCATTAGGATACAATAATGGCTGATTTATGTTTTTTTTAAGAATGCTGGGGCCTATGTATTTTTTGATGTCAATTACATGAAAGGTATCATCCTTGTTTATTTTATAATATTTTTTTACAATAAATATTTTTTTATTATTTTAAAATGTCAGAATTCTTAATGTATTTCTTAAAGAAAAATAATTTAATGTTTTTGTTAATACAGTTTTCACAATAGCTTCAATGTAATATTTCTGTTTTTTAACCAAAGTTTAGATAGTTCAAATTAAAAGAAATCACGAATATAAGGCTCACTAAAATCGGCATTCTTTTCATGTCTTTATCTAGAACAATTCCAATGAATGAAGAATCAGTTACAATTACTATGAATTTGTTATTTTTTAGAGTTACCAACAGATATCGAAAGAAGAAGAATCTAGTTTTTATTTCAAAGTTTATGAATAACAAATATTGATAAAAAGTGGAACTATTCTCAAGAGCTCCTGAAATTATTACATAGCATATTCAGAAGCTCTGACAAAGGGTTGTATGACCTAGAAAAACAAAACAACTAGTAAATCCATAACTAAGAAGAATATTGTTTATTCCATTATAATTTACAAAAAGCTGAAAAAAAATCAATATATGGACTTAACCACATTGATTTCTGAGTGACTCCATTAGTAAATAAAACAAAACAATTTTATTTCAACTGAATGATGTTCGAAAGAAATAGAAGAAAATTAATTATTTCGACCAAAAAATACATATAATGAATTATTTTTAATTAATATATTCTCACGTATTCTTTTACATATCATATTTTTTTATGATTTTTTTTCTTCTCATATATATAAGGGACTGTATTGTTATACTGTAAACAGCTATGAAAATGCTTTGTAAGGCTTTTGTGCATCCTTTAATATGTATGTTTTGTTACATGTTATTGACGGGAAACTTAAACACAGCTAATGAGATGAAAGGACGGGGAAAGTATATCTGTCATCCATATGAGGAATATTTTGATAAATTACGCCATTTCGCTCATCGATTGCTCAGAAACGTTCTTTTCTTAGAACTCTCTGTTATGCTATTGTTTCAGAAACCTCATTGAATAACTGTTACTTCAGTTAACGAGAAATTTTCGTTAAATCATCCATAACTATCAAACACGAAAATAGGTTATTATCGATGTCTAGACGAAGTTTTTCAAAAAGTGAGTATTCTTCTTACCAGCTGTGATGACACATCCCATCATTCAAAGGTAGTAAAAAGGTGTTATCCTAACATACCTGATGTTGCCATACTTTCAAGTAATTTTGTCTGAAAGGTTTCACAAAGAACAGCTTGGAGTTGCTTCTAATCTACAATTTACTGTGTTACTTGTTCTGGAGCAGGATGTGAATAAATTCTAATCGCTTTAACTAGATAGGATGATTGAACACAAAAGGTTATTCATATTTTTTGAGAAGATTCTTACAAAAAAAAGTATCGTTTCAATTTATTTCGTTTTTTACATATATTAAAATTAAGTAAATTTCTTTAATTATTAATTTAAGATGATTAGCAGCATTTTATATGGATTGCTTGATACGAATATTTATGTTAATTTCGTCAGATCTGACTGCTTAAAGTCTCTGAAAAATACATGTTGTAAAATGTAAAAAGAGTATTTAATCTAATTGTTAATTCGATTAATTTGAAAAAACAAACATTATTTTTAATGGGAGCTCTTTAACTCCCATTCTAACTTCGTCTTGATCAATTGTAAATGTGTCAGGTTCAAATCTTTAAAAGCCTTTCTTTCACATTTTAAGAGCTCAATTGAGCTGAAATTTTCGATACACAATTGTTTTGGATAGCAATATGATACTTTAACTATAATTTATAAAAACCAATTGATTAAAACTAATTATTTCTAGAAAATTTCATTTTACGTCAAGTTTCTCTCCAAATGGTCACCAAATCTACCGTTTAATAATTTATCGTTTGATTTAATTTTAATTACATGTAGCTGATATAATATTAAATTTACTAATCTATCGTTTGCTTTTATTTTAATTACATGTAATTGTTTAGCATAATGCTTAATTGAGCTAAAAATTTTACTTGTCAGATGATAAATTTAATAAACGTCAAATAATAAAATAAATTATTAAAACTAATTATTGAATAAATTCAATTTACTCAGCGTTCCCCTTTGCTCTTAAAATGTAAGGTATAAAATTATATTTCGCAAAGAGTGAAGTTTGAAAGAAATCCGAAGTTTAAAAACCTCGTTTTCTACTGGTGTTATTTATCCTTTACGTTTCTCTTTTATTTAAAAAATTAGTTTCCCATAAGCATTCCTGGTCAATACATCTGATTTGGAGAAGTAATTTCTCATCTACATCAGGATTATTTGATTTTTTAACAAATATTTTTTATCTCTAAATAAAATTTATTTTCAACTGTGGTAAAGATATAATCATCATTTATCAGATGATGTAAACGTTTCTGAAAATAACTATAATTTTTTTTTATTACAAACCATCTTCTAAATTTGAAAAAGGTTTTTCCGTTGTATATATATATATATATATATATATATATATATATATATATATATATTGTTGGTAAAAATATAATTGTAATTTTTTTAATTGAGGTCATTATAAGTTTATTAATTCTGCACTGCAACAACGGGAAGGTTTGAAGCACCTCAAAAATTTTAACTTTTATCAGCTCTGCTGTACTTCGACTTAAACTCACGACCCCACTGTTTATACATTTCCTGCGAGATCGAAACCATTAACAGTTGTCTTCCGTGGACATTTCTCCTTTCCTGAGAAATTTTCATACTTCGCACTAAATTATTTTTATTTCGAGGCACAGGAATTTAGAGATGAATGTAAAATACCTGCATTAAAACTTAATTTAAAAATTCCTTTAATTCATTTTGAAAAATAATAAATAACATGTTTCAGAGAGAATTCCTTTCCCTCACTATACAACAAACAATATTAATTATATTTTTAATAAAATAAGAACCGGTGATAATATTGGAAAAGTCTTGAATAATTTTAAATATACATAAAAAAGCTAAGTCAAGAATTTTTATTCATAAACATCTGCTTCGTAAAATAGACTCCATTTTAACATCTGCACTTGAAACATTTCCATTTTTCTAACTGTTAATGTAGAGGCAGACAACAGTAAAAAGATGAATGCTGAACATCTGTTTTAAATTACTCTGCTTATTCTAGATTTAATTTGCAATTTTGTATTTTTTTTCTATTTATTTAAAAGAACTATCTAACATTTGAACTGTTACGAGTTGTGATGAATGTCACACAACATAGGCAAAATGTTTTATACTTTTATCAAACTTGCAAAAATGCAAATTTGCATAATTTTTGCAAATTCGAATTTTTGTATTTTACCTTTGTGATCACATTTTATAATTTTTCTTTAATATGTATTAAATTTTTACTTAAGTATTTAGTATAAATACAAATATTGATTTTTAATAATTAAATAAGTGTATATATTAATGTAATGCATTAAAAATATATATTATTAACTAAACGTTAATATGGTTATAGTATTAGTTAAAAATCTTATTTTCAAAAATTATTTTCCAATCTCATTACTATTTTCAGACCTGTAGATTTTATACAAAATTTTATTTTAATAGGTTTAGGGACAAGAAAAATAACTACCTTTCAGCCTTTCCTGTTAAATGTAAAAGATACAAACAAATAAGTAGCAACATAGACACGCGTACATAAACATTTAAACCAGTGCTTTATAAAGAAATTTTTATGTAACTGTTTTTTCCATTTATATAGATCTTTTCATGATATTATTTTAAGCAATTTTTAGTCTGAAATTATATTACATTCTTCATAATATTCACTCTATAATTAAATTATATTAAATTCATAGTTATTCCATAACATGCTCTTTATTTACTTCCATAGGATGCAATTGATACTGTTATTAGTAATAAAAGGAAAAGTAGGAGTTTATATATAAGTTATAAATAAATTTTAATTCATTTATAAGTGTTATAACAAACAAAAAGGAAACTTCAAAATAAGTGATGCTTGAATTACTCAATATTTGCAAGATCAGACTCTTAGAAAATCGAAGTTCAATTGAAAGTTTGTATTTGAAATAAAACAAGCATGTTGAAACGTCCTTTTAGTAAGTAAATTACGAGCATTCTATTTTATTTTTAAAAAAATGGTAAATACGTTTATTTTAACATACAAATTTGTTCCTGACAATTATACTCAAGTCGTTAGGGCATAGTGTTGGAAAAATGAATTTAACTCTATTATGATGATTCTATGCCATATAATCAAAACTATAATTTAAATTTAGATAGATTTAAATATCCAATTTTATGGTTAAGTTTCATGAAATGTTTAATTATATATGAATATTTCTTTACAGATTTTTTAGTAATTTTATTTACAGCTACAACGTTGCCTATTTTAGAAGTTTTTTTTGGAGACAATAATATTAAAAGTAATTAATGTTTAGATTTCAGATCATATTATTAAATTGATTAGAAAAATGAATCAGCTTGGTAATCTACTATTTTTAAAATTTAAAAAAAATTAAATTTTCTTTTTAACTTTCACAAACTACTCAATTTTTAATTTTCTTTATTTATTTCAAGGGATTTATGTTTCTTGTGTTATTGGAACAAAAATTAGTATGGAAATGAGATTCTGATTCTATGCTAAAATTTAATAATTATTTTTTATTGTTATACCTGAAAACATACGAAATTTTTTTAAATATTAAATTTGTTATTTTTATATATTTTGCAGTATATGTATACACCCAACTATTTTTTCCTACGGCAGATACGTTCCTTAGAAAACAGTGCAAAAAAATTCGTGTAAAAAATACTTGCAACAAATGGTAAATTTCTGTGTGGGGAGGATATGTTCCACAAATTTAAAAAATTGTGTAAGTTGAAAAAACTCTAAATATTTTCCCAAATTACTGTGCTAAAAGAGTAATAAGAAAATTCTACTAATAATTATTCTTCCCTACTTGATAACAAGCGTGCACATTTATTACGAACTGGAGCAAAAATATTATCATCTGTAGATGTGTCAGATATATCTAGCACAACTGTCGGCTTTGATTATTACAATGAAGAATTTCATACGTTATTAACGGCCTCTGTTCTTTTTTTTGTGGTTACATAGTCTATTATTAGCGGCTATTTTTTTGTTCGTTTCCCAAGTTGCTTATAATTCTTGATATCCTGCTACACAAGTCTTAAGATTACGTAGAAATTTTAATGTCATTTTCCATATCAGAATCATAAGAAAATGTTGTTCCATACTTAAAGCAAATTTCAAGCCGTCACGAATTAAATCAGCTGTTAATAGCTGAACTTCATCTTCGACTACGTCATTATCGACATGAATTGTTGAAATGAAAAAATGCATAGAAATATGTAAAAAGAAATATCATACATGACAAAAATTATGATTTTAAGTATATATATCAAGTTAATAGCATGTTAAAACAATTAATTATTTTTATTTAAGCGAAATAATATAGTCGAAACAGAAACGTGATGGATTGACTGGAAACCGAAATGCTGTGTTCAAGTTGAAGTACAATGAAAGAAAAAAAAATGTGATTATTAAATACGGGTATTCCCCATAACTCCAGAATACAAAGTAAACAAATCACGAAGTAGAACAAGTCAGTCACACAGTCGTGGTCATAAACCGACTGTCTTCTGATTGCACTGTCAAAATTAGAATAAAAAAAAATGAGGGATGGGGGAATTTGATTAAAACAAAAAAAATCACGTAAAAAATCTTTTGTTAAATATGTAATTTCAAAATCATGTAAGAAAGAGTTGGGTAAATATATATATATATATATATATCCTCTTTTTGTATTTATGGTTATATATTCAATGGAACATGAATTCTATATAAATTATTCAAGATATAATTTTATTTTTCCAAGATTCTTAAAAATTAATTTATTGTTGAGACCCTTAAATATCTCAACAAAAGAGAAAGGAACTTATGTCACTTAAAAATGGCTCATGTATAAAATCTTTGAATAAAAATGAAAGGAGATATCATAATTTAAAAATGTAAATAATGAATGTATTTATTATAGTCATATGAGACAACCAGAGGCGACTAAAACTTTCTAGTGATGCTCAAGAAACCATACTAAGTATTACATAAACTATTAGTACACATATTTCTTTCAGATACATTTTAACCATTTTGTAACTCTAATTCAAGAACAAGATATTTCAGAAAATATATCAATGTATTCTTTTTAAATCAGAAAAATAAAAATGAATAGCAAAAAATAAAAAGAGTTAACGATAACCAATACTATATTTAAAAAGAAAATGTTTCCCCAGGAAAAGAAGGCGTATCTTTATTCTTTGAAAACACAACGTAAAAATGTTCGTATTTTAAAATAAAAATCGGAAGAGTTAGAATAGAACTTGAAATGATAGCTTTTGTTACATAACTGGAAGCATTAAGTTCTTGTGCAAACATAGCATTCTTAAATTCTAGTGTTTGTTCCCAGATGTGCGACATGAGCTTTTTAAAGAAAACTGGTTCAAGTAATATTGAGGAATACTTTATTTGTTAGAATAGATTTTAGTATAAAAACGTCAACCTTAGCTAACAACTTGCTCATAAATTCCTGTTTAATCACTAGGTGGCCGAATTTGACAAACAATGGAATAACGGATCAGTGAACCAGTGGGAACTGGATGAAACCAACCAGCGATTATATATTACTGTGCAAGAAAAACATTTTGTAAAAATCTAATGTTCTCTGAAGTTAGTATTTAATTTTATCATAGTGAATAATATAAACATTTTTAGCAATTTTAATCCTTCAAATGTTATAAAATCTCATTATTTATATTTTAAATAGCTAACTTTTCATTTTTTTAGAATTATCATTTTATTTTACTTAAAATGTTAATCATACGTTATTAAATTTATAAAAACTTGTTTTAAGTTATCACATTGCTAGTATGAAAACACATACAGCAAACAAATAACGTAGAATTTCATTTTCTGTTTTAAGAATTTGAAAAATTAACACCGATAATATAATAGCAATAAAAAAAAATATATATGCTGAACTCATTTTGAATTCAATTACACAGAAATGAGATAATGGTAGAGTTTGATAAAACTTAAGGTTTTTGTCTGTCTTTTTTGTTTGCTACAGCCAACAGGTAAATATTTTCGAAATTCTAATTCTTATAACCTAATAGAATACTAAAAGTAAAAACTAGAAATTGTTTATCTTCCTCGAAATATATTTAACCTATTTTAATATAAAAAATCTTACAAAATAAGAATTGAAAACCATTAAAATTAAATTAAATAATTTGGTAAAAACCTATTAGAAATTAGTATTAATGCACATTTATAAAACATTTAATACAAATCGCACATATATACAATTCAGCTTAATTTTAAAAGTAATATTCTTAAGATTCTTTATTCAAATAATGAGTTAAAACTTTTGAACTATTTCATTAGTAATATTCTGAAATTTAAAAACCTTTAGTCAGGAATAGGGCACTGATGATAAAAAAATATATATAATTTTTATTCAGTAAAATTCAATAGAACGGGCATCATTGAACTGTTAATTTTCAAAAACACTTGTTAATAGGAAATATTTAATTTTGTAGTGAAACATAGGCTGAACCTAGCGTAAAAAATTACATTTTTAAATAGAACCTAATCTTTTAGAATTAATTTTCAAATGTATTTCATATTTATTAACATATTTCAACAATGTAGTTCATTTTTATTACTGATTATAAGAAAACATTTAAAATTTGCTATGTCACTTTAATTTTTGTGTATAAAGAAGAGTCAAAGGAAATTTGCTCTAATAAAATACAAATATCAGAGAAGCTTTTATTAAAATTTTGTATTCATGCCAATTTATGTGTTAAAGAATTTATTTGGTTCCGATAAAACTTAAGTTTATTCATCTGTTTAGGAGTTGCTGCTGCGTAATAAAGTAGATAATATATTTGAGAAGATATTCCTTTCTTCATATAAAAGACTGCTTTTCATATAGATTATGTTTGACAAATTTGCATTTCGAGAAGTAAAAGTTTATGATTTATCTTAGTATTCCTCCCACATTATAATGCTTTCAATGCGGTCTTCCGAAACGAAAAGGGTGTGTTCATTCTCGCACGTTTCCCTTTTAACTATTCTTTTCGTCTACTTTATGACTTTATTTGAGTTTGGAAACTTGCCTTGTGAATAAATTGGAAGTTATGTATATCAGCATTACTATATACAACTTTGGATAATTTCTAAGGACGGATGATATTCTTACCCATATTAGCCACAAAATGAGAGGAGGCAAAATGAGGATTATTGTAACACATGTTGGATGTACAAAGAAGATGAATGCACAAGCAAATTTTTCTAAACACACTTGTTCCTCACGTGATAGCACTGATAAGATATTTAATGGATCCCTTCCCAGTGGACATATATTATTCTTACCGAAAGTTTGATGGGAAATAATTAAATGACGTATTTTAAATTTTCGGCATGTGTGTGGTTACGTGTGTTTACGTGTGCTGGTATTACTGAAAATGTTGACGAAGGGATAAGTCTAACAGATGATTCCAAAGTGTGCAACATCACCTACAGTGTTATTTTATGAACGTGAAAAACATTTAATGCAATTATAATTAGCAAGCCGCAAGAGAAGGTCGTGATACTAGTATTATGCTGATAGAAGACAGGTTCCTTGCACATCGGCAAGGAACCGACACCCTAAAGCTCAGAAGGTAATAAATGAGTATTTATTTGTCACAAGATGGACGATCTCCCTGAAAAAGCTCGACATTTCGAAAGAGGATATTACATGCCCCCAGACCTGTTAGGTGTGTGTCATTGTACAGATTGCAATGTACAATCTGTGAATTGGTGCAGTGAGCATCTAAGTTGGACTGACCAAGACTAGGTATACATACTGTTCTAAGAGGAGAATTACTTTGAGTTTTCAATCAGATACCAATTGATCTGGCGTGATAATGGCTCAACATATTGTCCCTAAGATATACAGGAAAGGGTCCAATATTCGAAAATGCTATTCCATGATATGAACCAGTATAATGATCAATGAATTCACACCCTTACATTTGTTCGCATCTGGTAATATATTCATTTTTCTCGAAGTGCTGTCAGTGATAATTGTTTTTTGTGTGGAAGAAATAGAGCTAGTCGCTGTTCAGGAATGTCTTGAAGACGACATTATTGAACACATTGTATAGCCAGCATATTCTCCAGATCTAAAATCCATTGAAAATGTTTGGGACGCTTTGAGTAGGTGACTTATATGTCGAAAGTGCCTTCTAACACATCAGAAAACATTTATCATTGCTCTGTTAGAGGAATGTAACAAACTGACTCCACAGATGCTGAATAATGCTGTGTGACATGAATCAATGTTATGGAAACCAAATTGCTAGAATTGTTAAGTAAGCACCAGAAGCAGCATTTAAACATCGTTTTATCGCAGTTGGAAGAAATAAACTTCCCTGTGAACCTTAAGAAGTGTGATTTAGTGAAACCCCATGGGGAAATTTTACGACACGTTATCGTTTCAGGAAGACATCAGCCTGATCCAGAAAAAGTGCGTGCGACAAGAAGCTTTGTATCTCCGACAAATAATGTAGTATTCTCGGTTTGTGCAATTACTATCGCGAGTACATTTCCAAATATTCGGAGCTTATGTAACCCTTCACGGAGTTGACTAAAAAGAGAATCTCCTACAAAATTCCATGGACTGATAAACATGAAGAAGTGTTCAAAAAATTAAAAGGTGCTCTTGCCGATGCTTCTTCTTTATATACTCCTGTGGTGAACCGTCCGTACATCATTCATTCAGACGCTTCATCAGTCGGCATTGCTGGATGTTTATTCCAAAAGTTGGATGAAAAGACTTACCCAATATCTTATGCGAGTCAGAAATTGACGAAGGCCCAGCAAGCTTGGTCAACCATTCAGCTGGAATCATTCGCAATTGTGTGGAGTTTGAAAAAGTTTGAATTGTGGGTGTTCGGCACTGAAATTGAATTTTACAAGGATCATAATCCGCTCCAATTCTTAACAAAAAGTGCACTGCAGTCGTCTAGACTGCAAAGATGGGTATTATCCCTGCAAAGATTTAACATAACTCTGAAACATGGTGCGGGATCTAAAATGCACCATTCAGATGCGTTATCACGCTTAGTGTGAACATTATCAATTATTACTGAACGCAAGGATATTATTTTGATTTCTTTATATGTATATCTGTGCTATATAATGCGATCGTAAAATTCTTTTGCATTTAGTATATCTTAATAATTTGAGTCATTTAAAAATCATGAAGTTTACATCAATTCACGTTTTTTAATATGTATGATTTTTGATGATTTGTAATGTGTAATAGTGTTCCAGCTTATACGTTGCTTCTTTTCTTATAATTATTATTGTGCATTTAGTGTTAATAATTGTGAACTAATTTTGCAATGTGTGAATATTTTGAGTGTTACTTTTAAGAGTTTTAGCTGCTGACTTTAATTTGTAAACAAATGTAACGTCAGAGCTTGGTGGGGAGAGGTAGTGTTCCATCCCCTCTGAGCAATGCTTCAGAGCCTCCACTATGCGGTGCTGGCAGTACCTCCCGCGAGGAGGGAGGGAAAAGTGAGTTTTGTGGAGTCAGTTGAAGGTCTTAGTAGCATGGGAGCAGTTAAGTAGGCCTCTCTAGGAGAACTAAGAGCCTATTTTAATCTCTAAATAAAGTTTTGTTAAGTTTTAAAAGTCGTAATTCATTTCAATATATTTTCGAACCACAATGAAACATTACAGAAGGTTGGCAAGATAATTGTTCACATGATAGTGATACAAGATATTTAAGCTGTCGCATAGCTGATATTGGAATTAGACCCATTTTATTAATAACATTTCAAATTATGATCCAGTTTTGCTGTTATTAAGTAGAATTTTTAATTATAATATTTGGTTTCGGATGTGAATTAGCTATCGCTCGCTCTATATCCCTAATATAATCATTTAGATTTGATTATTCATTGGCGAAATGAACATAATTCATATATATGCCCGCCAGAATATTTATTGATTAATTACTTAATTAGTGTCGATTGATCAGTTCCTAAATATCGAAGCGAAGGTACCATAGGATTCTACGTGAGTTTTATTTTTCAGAAAGATTTGATTAAATCATTTAGATTGAAAGGTACCAAAATTTTACTTCAGATCCACCAATTTTAACTGACCGCGAATTAAAATGTAAGGAAACATTATACTTTAAATCGAACACTATTTGCAACAGATCTCGTAATTCTTATATCTACGTTGATTAATGATACCCTAACTTGAAATTGATACCACACTTGCCTAATTTTCACGCCACTCTCAAGGACATGAAACTTCATCTATAATTCATATGTAATCACCTTCATTATTTTGCACGACTTATCAGGAATTGAATCAACACCCGAACACTTTGCTCAATTAGAAAATAAGATAACTTTGACCTAATGAATCAGAACGCACTTGTAGCCAAAGTTTTTTATTGTTATGTAATTGCTCAATGAGAAGTAAATTACTAATAATTATCTTTATTTTCACTGAACTATAATTTATACTTCATTTTTCATTGCATACAGTAAATTACAGTGGTTATAGTTTCAACTCTCGTTGAGAATATTATAACAGAGATCACGTGCATTTTACGAGATAAGCAGCTATCTTCAATCTCAGAAGTGTTTAAAACAAAATCTTGCAAGAAATTTTTACAAATGAATTTTTTATGCATTTTTACTTATTGATAATAATTTAGTGTTTTAAAAATTTATCCCTTTTTTTTAATCTTAAAACTGTTAATGAGTATTTTTATATCATTTTTTGAAATAATTGACTATAGAAATTATTTTTCTGTGAAATGCTTTTAATTGTGTAAAATGTTTCATTTTTTACATAAATAAGTATATAATGAAAAAATAGAAAAAAACTCTAATTATTTTTTTCTTATAGAAATAAAAATTTAGATTGTAAATGAGAAATTTTTTATGTGTTTTATTTTTTGAACTCTTTAGATTTTTCTATAGAATTTCAAGAAAATATTATAGATCTTAAAGGAATTCAGTTTTTTTAATCGAAAAAAATAGAAATGATATAAATATATATATCCACAATATAATTAGATTTTTATTTTACTCCTTCCGTAAGTTGAGTTTAAAACACAATTTATGAGGACTGAGTGAATTAACATGTAAGTAGAAACAACAAATGTGAGGATGATTCTGACGGATTAATTAATAGTTTTATCAACATTCTTTTTAGAAGTAATACATGAATTATTGATCACAGAACTCATCATGTTGAGCTTCGGTCAAGTAACGAGGACGGCATATGAGTGGACTCCTTCTTCTCTAAATTTTTATACCAACAATGAGAGAACCGGATGCCTCATCAGATTTAACATGCATTAGCCTTGCATCAGTGCGGGTATTTAGTGGCACTGAAACAACGAAACAACGCTGCCCAAAGTTCGCCATTATGACCAAAAGGCTACCGCATCCACACGAGAGTATTCAAAAAATATCCGTGTTAAGAATGGGAAATACGAATGGAGTAGTTAACTCACTGTAGTGTTGCCAATGATTGATGAGAATGACACGCTTCACATCCCAAAAATTCATTGCCTGAAATGTTTCAGGCATTGAGACCGTTTTTTTTAGAGTAGATACCCCTGAAGCAACTATTTGTTTCTATTGTTGCTTGTTTGCCAGTGTACATTGGTGAAACCATATCTCATCAATGGGGAAAATTCTATGCAAAATGAGTACTCGTTGCAGGAATAATTAAAACTAATCGAATAATCACTATCAAAATTGTTCCGGGCCATATGACGGATGGTGAAGCACAACTGTAGCTTAAATCTCAGTCTAAGATCCAGATTGCAATCATAGATCTTAGGAACTTGCCTAAGATCTATGAGGGGTATTATAGCATAAAAAGTCTATTATCCAGAATAAGCTTTGACTGATTGTTTCGTATTATGTGTGACAACAGCCGTCGCACATAAAACCAAAGAGAGAAATAAAGACTATATAACTCCCTTTAAAGTATTCCTTCAATTAAATAAAAATCAAAATATTTCATCTTCTGCATGAATATCCTGAACACAATACAATTAGCTATAACATTCTCCAAAAGTTCTTTGAATGTATTATTGCTCCAGAGGTCTATCTTGAATATCTTGATGAGGTGATTCCTCTGTGTCGCGCATTTACTGCAAGTCAAAAAATATACGGCTAAAGGTAATGCACTTGCATTACAATGTAAGATTGAATTTGTGTAAAAGTCCGGGGGTTATGATCATTTTCCTGATCATTCGAATCCTAAGTATTTCCTTTCTTCTGCGTTTTGTCTAATCAGATATTAAACTTATGTTTGAAATGTTCACTAAGATATCAAAATATTTGTTTGTGTAAAAATTTTCCTTTGTTCTTTTCATTCTATTTCTGAAAATATTGCTACTGATGTATTCTGGGACAAAATCTTGTCTATATAAGCATCGGATCGCAAACCTCTGGCTGATCATCCAGCGATTTCCACGGGCAACTCAAATGTAGCAAAATCTGCTCATCCCGCGATTTCCACGGGCATGTGTTTTTCTTCCTTTATTGAGGAGCGCAACCCGCTTTTTCCCCGTTTAACCACTGAAATAAATTATATACAGTATTAGAAATGCAATTTACGTTTTAGCCAACATATATCGTTAATTGTCCATTAATTTGCGGCATTTGAAGACACGTGGTTTTACAGCTGAAACTTAACTTTTTGCAGCGTTTTTTTTTTCAGAAATGACTGCTAGAAAACGTTCAGCGATTGACAGAGTGTATATTCCCGATGACTTATCAGATACTGAAAGCGATTTTAGTTTTGAAAGTGATAGTGATATAGATTTTTTGGATTGCTCCTCATTTAGCGATGAATCTGATCATGATTCAATAAACTTGCAAAGCGTTAGGCACTGGTGCAAAATTGATATGAAGAACATTCCTCCTCCTTTACCTCCAGTTCCTTTTCGTGGAAATCCGGGAATTACTGTGAATATAACTAACAATGCTAGTACATTGAATTATTTTGAACATTTTTTTGATGATCAAATATTACGAATGATAGTCAGAGAAAACAATAGATACGCTGAACAATATATCCAAAAAACAGTTTGTAAAGAGGGATCACGCTGGAAAAAATGGACAGAAACGAAATGTGAAGAACTAAGACTATTTTTTGCAGTTTTATTACTCCAAGGAGTCATAAAGAAGCCAGAACAAGAACATTATTGGTCTAAGCGTCAAATATTATCCACACCAATTTTTCGAAAGGTAATTTTAAGAAATAGGTTTTAATTGCTCATGAAGTTTCTTCATTTTACTAATAATGAGGAATTTGATTAAGACCGACACCCATGGCCGATATTGAATAAAATGTATGACCTAATGGAACATCTTCAACACAAATTTGGAGAAGTCTATATAAGAGTGAAAAATCTTAGTTTAGATGAGAGTTTGATGCGGTTCAAGGCAGACTCAAGTGAAAAATGTTTATTGCCAAAAAAAAAAAAAAAAAAAGAGCAAGATTTGGCTTGAATTTTTTCGCTTTTTGTGAAGCAGAAAGTAGAAACATTTCAGAATTTCTCATATACACAAGTCATGGAACAGTATATAATCCGAAATACAGTCAATATCCCATTTCAACCAAAATTGTTTTACACTTGATGGATCGATTTCTGGGAAAAGGTTATTATGTCACTATTGATAATTTTTATATGTCTCCACAGCTTGCAGACAACTTAGTTACAGAAAAGAGGGACACTTTTGGGACAGTGAATAAAACCAGAAGATATCTTCCTGTCAATTTTTCAAAAGAGAAAGTCCCCAAGGGTGAAATTGTTGCTTATCAAAGAGGTAAAGTTATGGTCCTGAAGTGGCAGGACAAGAAGAGTGTCTGCCTTATGAGTACTATTCATGTTGCAAGCTCATATTTGGTGACATGCAAGTCTAAAAAGACTGTTATGAAACCAGTTGTCGTTTGTGACTATAATAATACAATGGGTGGCTTCGATTTATGCAACCAAGATATGTCCTACTACCCTACGCTCTGAAAAAAAAACAGGGGAAGTATTATAACAAAATTTTCAGGCAGTTTTTGATCAATCATTTGATCAATCAGCTATGTGCTTCACAAAAAGCAAAACCGGACACAAAATATAAAGTTTTTGAAATTTCGTTTGCAAATGGTTTTAGAAAGTATCCAAAAGTATTCTGATGGACATAAATGCAGCTGTCCTGGAAGACCGAGTTCTACTCCAACCCTTCGAGATTGGCAACTCGTCATTTTGCAAGCCACATACCACCTAACCCAATAAAAAGAGAGCATCGAGGACATTGTGCTGTTTGCTGTTCAAGAAAAGATGCAAATGGAAAAAAGAATCGCAAAGAAACACGAATCTGGTGCAAAGACTGTGAAGTTGGACCTTGCCTTGAACCCTATTTCGAACTCTATCATACTAAACTGTATATCTAAGGTATTCTTTCCTCAGTGCTTTATATTTTCTTAAATTTTATACATTGTACTTTTTTATGTTATGCGATAAATAGAAATTAACAGCTATTCAATTGAAGTTTATTAAAAAAAAATTTTTTTTGGTGATAACATCTGAAATTGGTTTTTCTGGCAACTTAGTTTCTCATGATAAAAATCTATATTGAAAATCGTTTCTAGAAAGAAAAATGCGTTTTTGCTATTCTCCAATATATTAATATTTAAAATATGCAACAAAAAAAAAATACAATTTTTGAAGCGACTTCGGTCTACAAATTGAGCAGTCAGAGGGCTAATGAGTTTGTGTGAGATTCTTCACCTGTTTGTTCTAAAAATATTTTCAAATTTCCTTGAATACGAAGTAGCATTGTCTGAAAGCGTGATTGAATAAATCTAATCAAGGAAAAGTTTACGGTGATTAGATGCTACAATTTTTAGTGCAGAAGGCAAAGAGTAGCTTTGGGGAATATTAACTGATTTTTGAAAAAATCAGTTTGCTTGTTATATTACTAATGCCTCTGCTATAAAGATGGATTTAATGTGATTTATTAAAAGCCTAAGCAACACTATTTGTTTTCAAAAATTGGTTTCTTAGGAACACTTCGTAGAGTACTTCGAAAAATTTATTCTTACTAGAACAAATATTAACTTTTAACAGGGAATCTAAGTGACTCATTTCAAACTCTATATTTTATAGAGAAACCCATCATCTATTTTTTAATATATTTTTCCTTGCCATATAATGCTTCGTATCCAACACAGAAAAGAATTACGAACAAAAAAGAAAAGTTGCTTTCCAACCTTAAAACTTCGAATTACTCTCTAGAAAAAACTTTTTTTCTACTCCTTAAGTAAAACCCCGGGATCATGTCCACGTTAGAGAATCTTATTTAAGACTTCGCTTAATGAAAAACAGAAAGTCTTTAACATTGCAAATGAAGTCAAAAGGCCATGTCAGAATAAATAACCTCTTCCAAAGTAGGATTTTGTAATTAGAGTCGAGGTCTTTGTTCTTTTATTTCTTTTTTGTTTCACCTTAACATTCTTCGAGATATCCTTTTTTTTACCACTCTTTTATCATATATTTTAGATATTTCTCATCTGGGAAGCGGTTTGAAGATACTCTTTTCTATATTATTCTGTAACCCTGTGGTCTTATGAGATCACTAGGTTACAATATATTTCGCATGGAAAAAAATAATTACTTAAATCTTTGACGTTATTCCTATACAAAAAAAAGTTTTAACGACTTCTTGTCATTTGTACGACAAAAACTTATGGACTTCCAAGTATATGTATTTTCTTAATCTGTTGTAACAAAAGACACATTTTCATAGCATATATAATATGAGATAAATTATGTAAAATCATTTATTAGGAAGTCGTTTGAACAACCAGAAATATATAAATTGACAAAATGTGGACTTGACATGTTTTCGCTTAAATACTCTTCTCTTCTGTTTTCTTTATTTGTTTTTACATAGATAGTCATAACATTTTTTTGAAGTTTGTTTCTCCTCAAATGTAATTTTCTTTTACGTTTAAGTTATGTGGAATGTAAAGTCATTTTAAATATTTTCGTCATTTCATACATGAAAGGAACAATTATAAACTTAGAAATTAAAGGAAAATATTAAAGGGATCTTGAAGCTTTAAGACAAAACATTGTAGGCTCAACATAATATAAATTGGAAACTGAAATTCCGTATTTATTAAGAGAAAGAAAAATTGTTAAAGAATGTCTCAGAAAAGTATTTTAGGTTTTAGCAGTGAAGAAGTTATATATATATATATATAGACAAAGGGACGAACATAAAATTCCTGATTCCCTGCAGTGGCTATCTTATGAAGGAAAAGAAACATGTACGGAAATATCACCATCAACCAAAACCGATGGCCTTCGTTCGAAGTTACGTATTGCTGTCATATGTAGAATAACATTTTATTTTTTGATATGAATGTCAAAGTTTGTTTATATTTAATATTTCAGAATATTTTGAGTAGAAACATTTTTGAAACCAAATTAAATCTTATTAATATGCTACTGAGTAAACAAACTAGAAAAATCATATTGTGCTATATAAAATGAATATGATTTAAATTTTATAATTTTTTTGCTTTATTAAGAAAAATATTTGAACAAATGTTTATTAGATCTATGTGTGGTGAATTATTCTAAGATATTATGAAGATATCTTGTAATTTATATTTTAGTTTAATTGAACTAATGAAATTTTTAGATTTGAATGAAACATATTGTGTTAATTACATTGAGAAATGATAAATAATATTATATTGATTTAAATGAGGTTACTTGTGAAATAAGAATGTTATATACTTTGTAATGAAGATATATATTTTGGTTTTAAGATGAAAACCAAACAATATGACTTATGTAATGAAGAGTAAAAGAAATTTTGAATGTTTAATTATCAAACATATCTATTTTGGTTAAGAAGTTTTATAAAATGTGTCTAGTTTTAGATGATTTCTATGAATTCAGAAGGTTAAGTAAAGGAAGGTGGATAATTAATTTATGGCCATGAATAATATGTATAAGTAGTAAATAATTAAAGCTAAGAATAGCTGTTCCAGTTGTGCTGCGAACAAGTGGTGGCAAGTTTTGTCAGCAACCATTCTTCACTAATTTTGAAAAAGGTTTGGTTTAGAAATTGGAGCAAGATTCAATAGAAAGCAAATAAATATACAAACATCTTTTTATACTACTTTTTAAATTTTATTAATATTTTGTAATATTAAAACTTGCATTTCCATGTTGTGACATTCCTGTGACCTGTGGAAAATAAGGAGTTTTCAAGTTTTTAATGTTCTTGCTTCACCAAAGATGCATTGGTAATTTGTAAAGCACATTGGATCTGTGTCGGAATCTTGTCATCAGTGATC
>BMAW01123212.1:144101-167741 GCA_019974015.1 Nephila pilipes | reverse complement strand
TATATATATATATATATATTATGCACAACACGCAAATAACATATATTAAATTTTTCTAAATTTCTTTTATACGACATGTTAAAAAAACATTATTGATAATTACCATTCCAGTTACTAACTATGCGTTTGTTAAATCTTATAATTATGTACGCTGAAATAATAAATACTTAAAATGCATTTTTTGTGAGTAATGGGAATGTATGCGAAAATGTATAATAAAATGTAGATGATATTTAAATCATAGTTTCAGTAAAAAAGCTTCATCATTATACTATAAACTTTTGTTTATACTCTTATGTTTTAAAATTCATTCAGCCTATTTCAGGAATTAAGCTAAGTTACTGTCAGAGAAAAGAAAGGACTACCGGCTTACGGATGGAAATCACGAGGACACCTTGTTCTTTTGAACTTCTTCATCCGAAACAGCGAGGACAGAACCACCAAAACCTTTGTTCTTTGATCTTCTAAACCGTTTCTTCTTGCTACCACGTGCAGAAAACCTGGCTGATATCTCTTCTCTGTTATTTTTCATTTGTTCCGTTCTTCCAATTTTTCATCCTATTTTTTGTTCATTTTCATCTATTTTGTGCTTCCAGTTCTCTTTCTTCACTTATTGTTCATTTTATTTGATCAATGATGTTAGTTTTTTTTTCATCCTTTTATTGTTCATTTACACATGCACCGATTCTCATTTCATTTCCATTGTTTAAGGCTCTTTAAAATAATTTAATTTTCACTCTGGAGCCCTCTTATAAAATTAGGAAATTATTTCTTTATTCTAGTTATGTAATAATGATACAGAAATAAGAAATAAAACTTCAAACGATAAATAAGAATTACATTTAACGGGAATTTCGCGTTCAAAGCGACAAAACAAAAGAATGAATAGTTCATTATCTTCTTTACAATAGCAGATAAAAAGTGCCAGATATTGTTTTAAATCATGCGAAAGGTCAATTAAAAATACTAAATTATTCATATTCTTTGATATTTATAATAGTTGAATATTAGTTCATTCCAGAGTCTTGAAATTTATTCTTCATTTAGTATGTACAATAATTAATATATTAGTTAACAAATGTCTTCATTATTTAATTCTACTGCAATATTTCTTTAAATTTACAAACTGAATAATCATTAGAATCCAATTGGATATACGTAAGAGTAATATAAAATACATTATTTATCACTAAATAATGCCTAAGGTCTCTCTTTCAGAATCCCATTTAAATCATCAATCTTAGATAATGGCTTAAAAAAGAAGTCTTAGCTTACTAAATCACTGGTTCTGATATCCTCAATTCTCGCTAATAATAAATGTGTATTTTAATACTTTGAGCAAGAATCCTTTCAATCGAAAAGATTAATTACCATATTTCAATCTAATTTACTAATAACTATTAGCTTGTTATTATCCTCTATCTCCCTTCAATTTCCTTTCAACCCTAGTTTATTTAAATATCACTAGCTCTAATACACTTCTCTTCAATCTTCGACTAATTTAAACAATATACTCATTGCTATAAAAATTTGCGCACCAAGAATGAGTTCTCAGAAAAAAATTCTACATACATAAGTACAATGTTGATCTAATCAAAAGATTACAAAATCAAAGCAAAATTATAATTTTTGTTGGAAAATTTACAAATCACTGGGGGTTTTAGTACCTTGTTGAATCACATCTAACATGAATGCATGATGTGATACGGTCCGGAATTCAGGTTCGCAAGTTCCGTATGATGTGCTACGACATGTTGTTCCGCCGTTGCTGTAAACTCGCCTTTAATTCAACTAAACTCGAAGGTTGTCCAACTTGTCTTTCTAAATGATCCCAGATATGCTCGATCAGTAACAAGTCTAAGGATCGAGAAAACCAGGAAGGGTAGAATATAGAGAAGGTAATCCTGTGAAACACTTGCTGTGTGTGGGCTAGCATTGTCCTGCGGAAAAATGGCTCGTGGGAGCGCTGCAACACAAGTGGTTGAAGAAAATCACGAACGTACCTCTGGGCTGTCGAGGTGCCGTGGATCAATATTAGGTGTAACCGTGTGTCGTATGCGATGACACCCCATGCCATCACACCAGTTGTAGAAGTGGTGTGCCGTTGTATAGCTAAAGCAGGATTTAGGCATTCCCCGCAGGGCCTCTACACGATTGACTTGACTGCCCAAATTGAATCTGAACTTGTCGCTAAATAAGACCTGATTCTATTCGGTTATAGTCCAACCCATTCGAGAGCGATACCACTTCAAGCGGAAGAAACGGTATGTAGGTGTCATGACAGTACACGTAATGGGCGCCGCGATAGCAATTCAGCCAGGCACCTTGCTATGGTACAGACTGACAGAGGCCCGTAGTGAAGGTGCTCCATGTGTATGATAGATGGACATTGAGACAGTTGGAGCTATGCTTGCGTGTTATATGTTGTGACGGTCTTCTTGAATATTTGGCTGTCGAGGCTGAGAGCTTGATCACCGTGTATCAGATCTCTGTCTTGTTCTTTGGTCAAAAAACTTCCTCACAGTAATGTCAGAATGGCTTAGGTGGGGTGCTAATTAACAATCTGCCTACCTGGTTTCCATCATCCCAATGATTCTTTCCCCCTGTAAATACTGACAAATGCTCATATTGTTTCCGATGGCGGCGTAAAGATTGGCATCTTTAGTTAAGAAGTGTCCCTCTGCAACAGATTAAATAGACGCAAAATAGTTCTGCTTACCTGTTTCATAATCCAAGGAGAAGGGCTTGCAAAGCCGTCTGATGACATTACGGAACACGCAATCACGCTGCATTTCTAATCATTAACATATCTGCCCGACATGGACATTCATGCCAAGTTTTGTTACAATCCCATTCTTACTTCTTGGTGAGCAAATTTTTATGGCAATGAGTGTAGCATTTCATTTTTCGTTTGGAAGAAATTGAATTTTTTTTGCTATTCACTTTACTAAATAATTCCCTGTGGTTAGTGACTAGAAAATCGTGAAAAATTCAACGTCATAAATTAAGATGCAACAACGAGTATTAAAATTTTTAAAAATTTCAGATTGAGTTTCGAAGAATAGAAATTAAAGTAACAGAGATTTAATATATGAGAATTAATTTTAATTCCTTTTTTAAAAATACAGCAGAAAAAAATGTGAGATAATTGAAAACCGATAGTCGAATTTGATGCTTATTGTTTTTCACTTGGCTGAAATTCAAAACATGAATAGTAAATGTATTTTGATCTAAATTTAAATTACATAATTTAATGCTTCATTTTATAGAATTTACACACACGCACACGCACACACACACACATATATATATATATGCTAAATAAATGTGTTTATAAAAATATCGTAAGCTTAGTTCTTATAACGGCTGAATTAACAAAACTGTTCCGGTGACCTCCTTTTTCTAGCTCGATTTTTAATGCTGTCGGCACGATCTAATATTCTCTTTCTCTGGTTTCACTAGCTGTGTGAGCTCCTCGACATCGCACTTCTTATTACGTCATGATAAGGATAAAAAAAAGTCAAAAGATACTCCAGAAATATTCCATAAAATCAGAGATTAATTATTAAAAATGACTGCTTTATTCTGAAGTTTACCAACATCAAATGTAACATCGTCAAGATATTACAGATGCCGAAAGGTAGATGGAGGCAAAATACCCAAACAGATATATTTTGATAGGAAGGAAATTTTAAGTCTGCATCGAATCGTATAAATTTACACTTACTTTTCACAAGGAATATGCCATTGAAAATAATAAAAGTTTCATTATCGGGTAGAATTGCTTCCATAATCTGTTTGCTTCAATTCGTAGCATAAAAATATTTTAAGTCAATCTTATCAAGCTCAAAAGTGTTAACTTTAGCAAACAATTTTAAAAAAAAGTGATACAAAAGAAAAGAAATTCAAATTGATCTTCTCAAAATTTGGATTGTTTTGTCTACGTTTTCAATTCTGCGCTTCAAAAGATACTTTGGCATGTGTGAAGGATAATTTTACAAAATTTGTTCACAGATAATCAGAAATAAATTTACAACCACGCTCTGGCCATTTATGAAAAATTAATGCGGCTGTGTTCTACAATAGTTAAAAAGAATTCGTCCATTTTTTTTATTATTTTTGAATTCTATTGCAAATATTCTTGATTTGTAATTTAGTTCCGAAATTTGGAAGTTTAATTTTAATTGTTGTTATAAATAGTTAAATTAATATCTTTTGTTTATTATGTTATATCTTATAATTATACTTTTATACTAAAAATATTGCAGATTTAATGTTACATTTTCTGTATGAAATTTATGGATGAAATGCAGTTAGCTTCAACATTCTTGCCGATGGAATTTTGTTAGTGAAAAATCGCTAAATGTGGCAATTCTAATTTTCTATTTCATTATGGTCGTTGCCCATGGCAACTGTAGAAATTTTTATTTTCGGTTTCTTATTTTCCTTAATTTTAAATAATAGTTCGGATACTATAATAGTACGTGCACGCTGTTACGTAACGGTTGTTTTAGCCAATTACAACAGGGAAACATTTATTTCTGATTTAATTGCTGATAAACGAAACATTCAGAAATTCAGCAAAATTTATATTTTAGAAATGTTTATTTGCAATAGTACGTTGCATGCTTAAAATGCATCTGGAAACTTCTTTTTGGGAACATATATTTGCGAAAAGGATCAAAACTTTTTTTATGTTTGGGACATAACTATATTTCTTTGATTTCATATTTTTGTCACAGCATATTTTTCAGGATGACATATGACTTTTCATAATATTTGGATTATCCATGACCAGTCAAGAATGACTTTTTTCTAAATACCTTGAATAGTAAAAAATAAATAAATAAATGTCAATTCCTATCATTCTTCAAAGTCTGAAAAAGAAAATTCTACGTTAGGTTTCCATAGGAAATAAATGTGAATAAAAAGACTACTAATGATAAAAGTACAGAAAAATGAATCGAGTTTTTTGTTTGTTATGGACAAGTATTATTTGGTTTGTCTGATAACTTACGTTTCTGTTGAAGAAAGAAATTAAATATAGGGTAGAGTAATCCTTTTATACTAGTTCAATGAAAGAAATCGGCAATTCTTATTTGAATCGAATAATGTAAACTTTTCAAAATAATTATTTTTCTGTTTTACGTGCATAAATATGATAAAGTTTTTTTTCTCTCATATACATATACCTTTTAATGCTATACTTAGTGTGTGTTTTGCATATTCCAAGAATATTTTAAGAATACTTTTTCTTTATTTCTTCTACAAATGGAAATAAAAACACTTTATATATATATATATATAATTTAATTATTATTATTGATTGTAATATTATTGCTTCATGTTAATAAAGATTATATTTGAAAGTGTTTTGAATATTTAGTACATTTTCATATAATGTTTTCTTTTAATACCACGACTATCAGTCAAAAGATTTTATTGATTTTTTTTAAAAAACATGTAAGTCGTTAAGTCTAACTATCTATAACTATCTTCGCTGGATCACAATTAACCCTTGCTAAATAATTGAACATTGCTTGCGAAGGGGTGCAAATTGTAATGTTGAGTTAAATTTATTTTCTCTCTTTTCTTTTATTTAATTTTCATTAATGCCGAGACTTTTCTTTCACTTTTATAATATTCTTATATTAATATGTTTTTTGTAATTGTATGTGTTTGTTTAATCGACAATATGAATTCATATATTACTGCAGAAATATTCAATGGATTCAAAGGTTACTTACTAATAATGACTGACGTATTCTAATGAATACCAACGTCAATAACAACATTTCTTATATATATATATATATATATATATATATATATATATATATATATATGTAAGGATTTATTTGTTAATTTTTGTTTTGTTTATCCAGAAATTGTATACAATGTAATAAAGATATTCCGTATATGTTTTTTAATAGTTGTATACACAAATAACTTATAATTCTAATCGGCAATGAAATGTTTCATTCGATTCATTTCATCTAGAGCTTCTTTTGTTCATGGAATGCATCTTTTTTCATGCGCTGTTAGATAATGTTTTCAATAATATCATAGCAATAAATATGTTTATTTTATATCTGGTTACTTTTAACTATGGAATTTGTAATAATTTTCTTTAAAGTATAATTTTTTGAGCTCATGATTTCTTATTACAATTAATTTGTTAATGTTCTTAAAATAATTAAGAATAATGATCTAGAAAAAACAAATGTGTGAAAGACGTGAATTTTCTAACGAGAAAGACAATTGTAATTGGAAAAGGTTGAGAACATTTCATCTTGTATTTTAGATCATTTCTTCATAATATTTAAGCTGTAGTTGAAGAAATAGTTTTAAGGTCATTTAAGACAATTTGGGTCAGATAGGGAATTTTTTTCAATAAAGTTAAGGTTTATAAAAATATTTATATTTTCCAATTATCTTCATTTAATTATTTGAATAGGAGTTTTACGTATCTAAATTATATTGTCTTCTTATCATATGTAAAAGTAGAGTAAATTGGAGAATACAAGTCTAATCTACATATTCCAGTTCAAATCCTTTGAAGAGCTCAAATTTAGTTAATGGCTATTTTTCATCTGAGTAATTACGGTTATATTCTAGCATCAATGTCCCCTCTAACCTGCGCCTATAATACTATTAAAATCTGAAATATAAAATACAATTCTTTTCAGATCTTTCACATTTGCGCATTTATGTTCCGAAAATGAACAAATGCTTTCAGGAAGAATTAATATCGATGGAAAGATACATAAAACATAAATTAGACTGATCCACACATTCTTATGAGCACATTAATTTACAACTAAGTAAAAATGTTTACCTTATGATATTAACCTAAATTCTGCAACCATAGAGTTTTAAGAGCCACATCAATATATTTATAGCATGTTTGTCATGGTAAAAGCTAAACTTGACTTAAAAAGGCAGGAAAATACATTGTTACAGTTGGTCTTGGTTCTAAATACGTACAAAAAAATAATAAATAAATAAAATAAAAATGAGGAAGCGAGATAAAATAAAAGTTTCAAGATCTACACTTGTGTCTTATTCATTATTCTGTTAAAGTAAATGACTGTTGAATAAATGCTGCTAAATAATTCATCTCGTTGATTTGTTGTGTAAACCTCCTCTTCCTTGTAAGAATCATTCTAGGTCGGAGAATTTGCATAAGTTTCTTAAGGCTACAAGTTGTATAAGCTACATAAAGTCGTTAAAAGTTTTTTTAACCAGTGCTTTATGTCTAAAAGTAACTTTTGAGGCCGCAACAATTCTATTAAGTTAAATCAAAGATATTGTAACCATATATATGCAAATAATGGACCTACAGGGCAACTGAACATATTCAAAGAAATTCTTTTGGTTCTTAAAAGTGTTTGCCAAAGTTGGTATATATAAATATACAAGGGAACATATTTTGAAAGAGGGGAAAAAAACCTTAACTATAATTACTGGGTCTGAGATTCAAGAGGAGGAGATGTTTTATTCAAACAAGGAACTTTGACTTCATTTGCAATTTTGAATACTTTGTTTTTCATTAAGTGAGGTCTTGAAAAAGATTCTTTTGTTGGGACACGATTCCAAAGTTTTTCCAAAAAGACCCTTTGTATTCTCCATAGTAGTGCGGGAATTTTATGTATTATTGTAGGGTTTTTTCAATTCCATGTTTCTTTTTTTTTGTTCTTGTGGAATACTGATTAATGAGAGTATTTATTAAAAATAAGATAATAAATATTATTAAAAGGCACTTTGTATTAAGATGAGATCTCGATATTATGTTACAAAAGTTTAATGTTGATTCGAATTAAGAATAAATATGTCTTAAATACTATTGAATGTTAAAACTTGTTTATCTTTACATTTCACTGTATTAAATACCTAATTAGAGTCCCCTTTTAATTTATAAATTCATCTTAATACTGCTTTTATGCATATTTCATTTTGTTCTATAGATCCTCTGTGACACTTGAAACATTTTAATATCAGCCTAAAATGTTTTTTATTTTCTTAGAAAACGGAGGAAGAATCCGTATATATCTTGAATTCTATGAGAGAGGATCAGAGGAATTTGAATCTCTGACAGGGTTAATTAAGAGGCTAACAATGCAAATTCAATACTATATTTTTATTGAATGGCAATTTACTCAAAGAAATTTTCTTATGTTAGGAGATTATTATTTGCTCTTATTTTTTTATTTAAATATAATATCATATGCACAGTCAATTCTAAGACAAAATTTAAAAACGTTTTATTATATATTGCATAATATTATTTAGTAATTTTCGAAAGTAACTTATTCAATCATCCAAGCTTTAACTACATATGAAAATAACAAAAAAAAATATAATTGCAGTTTTATAAATTAAATGCAATTAGTATCTTCAATAGTTAGACACAATTTTTAAAAATGGGAATGAAACTATTTTAAATTTAAAGTTGTAAAGTAACACTAATGTAAAAATATTTTTTGATTCAAGTTAAATTACTGAATATCTGAGAATGAATATATATATATATATATATATATGAGAGTTTCGACTTCCTATAACTTCAAAAGATTCTGAGAATCGGAAACTTATTCTTACCTATATATTGCATATGTTAACACCTGCCTGTTCGATCATCGTGCGACCAATACTGAAAGATCTGTACTATTTCATTTTTAAAATTACCTATGAGAAGAGAGATTTTTCTCGCCATGTTTGTGTGTGAAATGGGGGATATAAACTTTTGAGAGAAGACGCCGCTAGCTAGTCGTCTATAAGAATTAACTGAAGTTATTCTTTATAGACGACTTTGTGTTTTTATGAGCAAATGAGAACTTAAATAACTAAACTTATGCAACTAAATATAGTGATTGAAACCGTGCGAAAATATTTAGTATATTTATATTTCTTAATGCCACACGATGAACTGGTCTGTTTTCCTTTTACATTTCTTACCTTCAATTTATCAGCTGAGGTGGTAATTATAAGAGTAATTCAGGCATCTAACCAAAAGTTTTAGCCGACCAAGAAAACTTTGAATACTAGCCCCGACCACACCGACACAATTCGGCTATGACACCACCCCATCATTGACTTCGCTCTCATTCGTTCTATTCACTGGCCAAAAGAAATCAACTCTCCCTCGGAACTAAATTCTGATTATAACCCAATTTTATTAAATTTACAAGCTTCTGTTAGAATTCTTAACCCTACCCCCCAGATTGTACAGTTATTAACTAGACACTTTTCCGAGATCACATGTCTAAAAACAATCCCCTTATAGCACCATTAATTAATGACGGAGAGGATATTGATAATCATATCTCTGAACTTATGGACAAAATTCTCAAAGTTCATTCAATAGCTTCAAAACCTATGAAAGAAAACAAAACTTCTTACATTAACACCAAAATCAGAAATGTGTTCAAACAAAGAAATGAAGCTAGAAAAAATTTGTAATATTCTCGATATCCAGAGGATAAAATTATCTTAAATAATCTCTAAAATAAAATAAAATGAAAATTCACCGAATTCACTCAAAAAATTTGGAATGACACTCTCTTTTCGTTTCCGGTCGAGGATAGCTCTATGTAGAGGATGTTTAAAGCCCTAAGATGGAAGCACTTATTCCTGCCCTTACAGTCAGAGTAAATATCATTCTTTATGAGGCCGACAAAGTAGAAACTTTTGCAAAATCGTTATAAAATCAGTAAGCAAATTAATATTGTAAACTCGGAATTTGACAATAAAATCAATTCCATTGTTCAAACTTTTTAGCAAGCGAAAATAAATTTATTGCTTCCCCTTCCAATATCCCCCCTAAAAGAAGAAAATAATTAAGTATATACAAAAAGACCGAAATTAAAACAGCTGTAGGAAGAGATGGCATTTCTAATAAAATAGTATACATTTTCCTGATAATCATTTTTATAATCACCACTATTATTAGTATATTTCTCAAATTTGGTCACTTCTCAACCGTGGAAAATCTCAGCAGTCGTTCCAATTATTAAACAAGATAAAGACCCTACCTTCCCTAATAGTTATTATCCGATCTCCTTACTACCAATTTTCAGCAAATTAGTTGACAGAATAATTTTAAATAGATTGAATGACCACTTTAAATATAACGATATTCTGATATCCCAACAGCATGGTTTTAGAGAAAAACTCTCCACCACCCATCACATTCTTGGTATCTTTGAATACGTCAAGTCCGGATTTAGTAAGGGAAATTCACATTGTGTGGTTTTTTTTCTTGGCATCCAGAAGGCCTTTCAAAGGGTTGGACAATAAGGATTAATTTATGAACTGATAAAAATCCAAATCTCCTCTCACTTCATTAAATTAATGCACTCTTATCGTCAAAACAGATCTTTCTCTGTCATAATGCATATTACGTTTGCACAAAATAAAACTATCACAGCTTCCATATTACAAGTTAATCAAATCAGACTAATTTTATTTAACATTTTCATTAATGACATCCCAAGAAAGAGAAACATCACCATATATACGTTGATGACACAGCGATATTGGCAAAAAACAAAAATCCCAAGATCATACCAGCAACAGGCATATTATGAGACTGGAGGATTTGTTTTCTGTCTTGGAAACTGCCATGAATACTAATACAACAGAGGGTATCTTCTTTTCTCGAAAAAATAAAAAGAACAACATAGAAAGTTTCATTCAAAAAGTTAAAATCTCCTCGACTCAGCACATCAAATATTTTGGTGTAACGTTGGATAAAGTTCTCACTTTCAAACAACATACCACGCTAATTATATAGAAATTCCGAGATAATGCGAGTAATGGTTTCCTATTAATCTCTCGGAACTCAAAAATGAGGACTAAGAATAAAATGCTTACCTACACTCGTATTCACAGACCAGTCTTTACTTAGGCTAATCCAGTTTGAAAACATGCTGCAAAACGCGTATTAATTCTTTGGGAAAAGCACAAGATATGATGCTCCATCAGATATTAAATGCTCGTTGGTTTATGCAAAATGAAGGCATTCAAAAATTCATTAAAATCTCTTCACTTAAATAATTTATCATAAATATCTTCACAAAAGTTTTCGTAACTTGAAACCATTGGCAATAGGGCCCTCCAAAGAATTGAAGAATGTACTTTAGATAATTGTATTAATAAATCAAGAAATATCTTATTTTAAAATTTATTTATATCAATTATTAGTTTTCCCTCTTGATACTACTACCATTATATTCCAAATTAAAAATCTTATTTATTTCCCAATTTAACTAGTATAAATGCTGCTCCCTTAGGGAACAATACTTTTGACTAATGGGATAGCTAGCTCTAAAGTTAGCTACGCCCAAATGGCTCGGGAAAGTTTTCCTCTCTGGTTTTTCACCAGAGTGCAAAGCTGCTCCCTGACTGATTAGTCTGTTAAATTTCTCTCCGGGCACAAAACTATTAAATTATTTTCAATCAATAACAGTTCTTATCTGTTTTTCTCGTAATTTTTCAAGTAATTCTTAAACTTATTGTTTTTTTAATTTAATTCTTTTAATAAGGCAATGTAATTTTAAATTTTTCCTAAATTCATGGGCAAGTCACAGGCCAAATCAACTCATTCAACAGCTTTTTGACCGGAGATTAATGGTCGCAAGATCTTTGTTCTCCAACATTTATCCAACCTATGTAACTTCAATTTAATTTTTATGGTGGATGCATTTAACACTTCTTTTTTAACTGAAATCTGACATAAATGAAGAAAACAAATAATTAAAATTAGTTTCAAGAAATGTTTTTATTTTCTTGACTATTGATTTTTTCATGTTTTTTTAAATATATATTTTATATAAATCATCCTCTTAAGCTCATGTTTTAAGCTCACCCACTCAAGTAAATGTAACCATTTTCCTTTCGCCTATGCATTAACATATACTGGTCTTATAGTTTATATTCTTCAATATACCTCTAACAGACGTCTGAGAATAGAGTTAATATGTCCAAACTGGAGACAAGTAGAATTTTATGCAAAATTGAACTGTAAGACTGTCGCAACAAGTGCTATTTAATTGGTTCTCAAGAACAGCTGGCGAGTCAGTTAGTGTCTATAATCTCATACATTGTAGAATTTTCTTAAAAAATGAAAAACAAATAAAGAATATTCAGGAAACGTTTTCTAAGGATAAAATTATTATTTTTTATCTTTATTTACAAATCATCGGTTTTGAATTGGTTGTATTGTAGTGGACAACAAAATCATGTAGGAATTATTATTTTTTCTAAATATCATCGAATAATATAGGATGTTAAAATGTTACTTTAATAAGACAGTAGGAATTTTAAAAAAAATGATACACTCGTATTGTTTCGATTATAATCCAAAGGTATGTTCCATAGATTTTTTTTCTCATTTTGCATTTTCAAAATTTTGAGGAAATAGTATTGTATATCTTTTAAAATGAATGAATAATTAAGGGCTCTTTTGGACCTTAATTTGTATTTCATATGTATCAATTTTGGATGAATGATCCACTTCGGCAACTTAAGTTTGTTTTATCGTTTCAATATCTTTCACAATTAGAATTGCATTGCTGATAAATATTTTATATATGACCTGTTAGCGTCTTTCGGTTTTATATATGCAATATCTCCGCATTCATTTACTTCACTTTCTGGTTACAATAACCTCTAAATTATATTTATTCTGCATAATGAAACCTATTTTTAAAATCTTTTTAATCAACTTGTTAAAAGCTTATTAATGCAATGTGTATTGAATATAACTATTGAAGAGAAGTGTTTAATAAATGCTTAAAATTTATTTTATTAACTTTTAATCAATAATAGGAGAATAAAATTCTTCCCAAGTTGTTTCATTTTTACACTAAAATTAAAACTTGGGCAACAAAACATTGATTTAACTGTTGAAAATATCTTATTAATTGATGAAAATTAAAATTTAAAAACACTATTAAAAATATTTTACTTGCACCAATGTTTCGTTATTGTGTTTAGATTACTAGCATTAATCCCAGTTAAATGTTAAATATATATATATATATATATATATATATATATTTAAAAGAATATGTTTACAATTAGATATATATCTTTTGTGTGAAAAAATATTAAAAAAAAAAACGAATTATTCGAAGGTTCGAATAATAAAATTTCAATTTGATAATAATTCATTCCATTTTGATGTACTTCATTGTATGACTATGTAATTAATGACTGATATTTATTTGATTGTAAAAAAACAATTAAATGATATGAATGAAACCGAAGCATAAAAAACATTTCCTGGGAAAAAGTAAGGAAACTATTATCGGGCACTTTTAAACAAAATATTTTTTGATTAAAAAGCTAGGTAAGAGCAAATCACATCAAATTTTAGGCTCAATTAGCTAATAGACATTGTTTATCTTATAGATTGATTGTTAACTAATTTAGAAGAATTACAAAGACTATTGGCGATGGATCTAGTATTTATAATCACAGGCGTGAGACGAGGACAAAACCTGAAAATTTTTAACTTTTGCTAAGTAACAAGGACGATACGGGAGCTCTCAAACTCTTGATTTTGGAATGATAGGAATGTGAAGTTTAGTTTGATGCAACAGCTAAAATATCGATCCCATCATATGAACTTGGTTCAATATAATAGGGATTTTACTGTGATTGTGCCGTTTTGTGAAATGAAAACAGAATAACTGAAGTATTCAAAAAACGACCTGCAGAAACAGAAAGACTGAAGTATTCAAAAAACAACCTGCAGAAAAAGAATGACTGAAGTATTCAAAAAACAACCTGCAGAAAAAGAATGACTGAAGTATTCAAAAAACAACATGAAGAAAAAGAATGACTGAAGTATTCAAAAAACAACCTGCTTTGAAAAAAACTGAGAATTAAATTTATTTTTCAATTATAGATGAAGTAATAAACTTTTAACTTTCCATTTTTTTGTAAAATGCCAAACATAAAATTATAATACAGTAGCTCTTAATAAGGAATAAAATAAGACATTTTTTTATTAATAAAATATGCAAAGATATTTCTAAGAAACGTTTGAATATACGATTAAATGCCCGTCATTAAATATTGTGATAAATAAAAATATAAAGTTGAAAATCATTTAAAACAGAAAAACTTGAATGTTAACCTCTGGAATTTTGATGAAGCCTAACATTTAGATTCTTATGTGTGTGTGTGATTTCATTATAAAACGTTAATTTAAAATTGAGCTGTAGCCGAATTTGTTTTCTTAAATAAGAAACAAATTTTTTAGTTATGCAAATCTTAAAAATCTCTACCGAAAAAGTTCAGTTAAGTAATTCATACTAAGCAAATCTGTTAAATTGAGGCTCCACAATACCCTAAAAATGACAAAAATATTTGAATTTGTTTTTTGCATTTTTGATGCCCATATATTTGGGAAGTTTAGCTCCGATTTACAGAACCAATATTCAATTATGATTTAAGAAATTCAAAGTTTTCTGAGTATTGCTAGTCTCAAAATTTGATAGCTAATGGGTGTGGTTAGTTTCATTTTCTTTGTGATGCACTTTTTTATTCTACAAATTAATTGATTCAGCTATTTTTTATAAATCTATTTTTTTTAGGGAAATGGATATTAATTTAAAATTTCACTATTAAAATAATTTCTGTTTGTTTATGTTCTGCATTTTTTTTTTTTGAGTTCTCATTTGTAATAAACTGATATTAATAAAGATGACTTTTCCAAGATGAATATAATTTGTTTATACAAAGTTTATGTAACTTAGAATCTTTGTCCTTGTTTTTCTCCTATTAAGAATATGTATCGGCTGAAACGAAACTAGCATTCTACAGATATTAAAATGAGACTTCAGAATATATGTGTTTTGAATTCAGGTATTTTGATAAAACTGAATATTTCCCAGATGTGTACCTAATTGCATTATAATGGATACTGAAAACTATATATGTTAGTGTACAGGTACACATTGCAACCCTTGTAGCAGTGCATCTTGGAAACTTTGTTTTTTTCAAAGAAATAGAATTGTCTAAAAATGAGCGTTTTGTATGTTAATTATTTTTAAAAAGAAAGGAAAAAAAACCCTTTTTAATACCATTTATTAATACCAAATTGTATCAAATGTCAAGAAAGGTCATTATGCATCATTTTTCTGTTGCCTCTGTGGGATATAAACATGATATTAGTGCAAGGGATGTTGAGTGTGGGTCTCTGCTACTCATGGTTGGAAAAATTCCGTATACATATAAATTTGAATAAAAGACTAGCAACACTTGTAATTTCTACAAGGTAAATCTTTTGATGGATATAACTTCTGTGTCAAATCACGTGTGCCTTTGTATGAGGGAAACTTTACAAAAAGCATATGGTTCGAGGAAGAAAAGTTATATTGTAGATATAGGAGTGACTTATGTTGGAATTTGGCTGTCAAGAGGACATAAGTCAAGCACATTCAAAGAAATAAGCTGTTTGATTGACCTGCTGACGAGGCCTTGAGATAAACTATGATGTCAAAGGGAACTGAAGATTACAAGCAAAAGTTTAATTTTTCTTTGGAGAAGATGGTGCTGAGTTGAATATTTGGTATGAAGGCTGTCAAAACTTTTGATGTGCAACATACGTGGAGTCATCTGGTTCAATAGAGGTAAATGTAACATTGAACATTTGACAAAGTTTTGAGAGATTTTTAATCAGAATCCGCAACATAAAAATTGCGCTTCTTATGTAGATACCTAGTGTCTCTAATAATCAGCATTGCCTCGGGGAAAGAAATGAGGTTCTCAATAATATTAGGGAAAACTCTAATCAATGAAGACGTTTGTCAAAGGTTTTGTCCATTTACCATCTACTTAATTATTGAGCAGGTGTGGTGGTAGTGTAATTCAAAATTCCAATGAAGCATTTTATTCCATAATTTGAAGCAAATGCTACAAAGAAAATGCTGCTTTTAGGAATCGAGTACTGATTGTAATGCCAAGTGCAATATTCGAGGTTAATGTTGGTGCGTTAAGAATTCAAGAAAAAATCCAGACTGTTAATTGCCTACCCACAAGTTCATCATAAAAGCTCTTAGCTAATTTAACAGATTACAGTTCAATCTATTTTAGAAATAAAATAAAATCTGTAACTTATAAATTCGTGCAAAAAATAAAAAAAATCAAACTTAATAAATGGCGTAAATTTAAAATTGAGAAATAGTTATGTGTTACGTACAAAGCTCTAGTTCCTTCTATTTTTATATTATATTATTATTATTTTGTATAAGTGTATTATGTTCAAAAAGTTTGTGGAAATAATAAGAGAAGATTAAGCTGTGAATAATCTTTCATTGTTCTAACTAAAGTTATTCATTTTTTGTAAAAGCATATTTTGAATAAGAAAAAATATATACAATTAATATTTAGTTAAAAGAGCGTTTGTATGCATATTATAAGTTGGGAAATACTATACTAAAAATAGAGCTATACAAGTATAAATAAGTTTTATTTTTATATCTTTACAACTTTAAATGTATTATTTTAAGAATTTTATTTTTTGGATGTAAGTGTTTTTCATTCTCTAAGGCTTTATTGCTGTTGAAAGTAGAATCTTGAAATGTTTTGTTGATACATATTTATATACTATAAAAGCCAGTTTTTTTTTAAACCTGAGAATTATAGTTGCTTTTTTTAAAATAAATATCAGATTAAAATTTCAGAAATTCTTACGTTTATTTTAAGTTTGGCTACAAAAAATCATCATTATAATGCAACAAACGTTAGGCTTTGAATCCCATACTAATGTTCATTCCTAACAATAAGAAAAACAAATTTCTTGAAATTGGATAAGGAATATTGAAAATTGAGTAATTTTAAAGAGCTTAAAAATACTTCACAAGTTATAAATTCTTTAAAAATTTAAAATTATGTCTTACCAAAACAACTTTTTATTTCAACTTCACTTTAAAATTGTAACTTGAGAGCAAAATATTTTTTTTATATTACTGCCTGCAAATATATTTTTTTGCTAAAGATTACCACGTAGCCTTAACACATTAAAAAAATGAAAAAAAAAATTAACGAATAATCTTAATTAGACTGAAATTCAACAGGAAGTTTCAAATTTACATTAATTATATTCGAAAATTAAAGATGAAAGAGAGAAATAAGCAAGAAAGTAAATATATAAAAGATAGGAAGATAAAATTTTTACAGATAAAACTTGAATTGTTTATTTGAAGAAACATTTGAAATTTAATTAGTTGTTGTAGCTATTAATTAGCAAAAATTTTCTCATATTTGTTCAAGTCCAAATACAAAGAAGAAATTCCTATAGTCGGTATTCTGTGGTATTTAAAACATGAAACCCTTCCCCCCCGGAAAAAAAATAAGATTCTTGATTAAATCTTAACTGAAATGCTTATTAGCGTGCAATAAAATTCAAGAAAATAAAACTCGGGAAATAGGTTGTTAAACAAATGTATTTTTTGTACATTTGGATATATATTGCTTTAACAGGAAATTATAAGAAAGCTGAATGAGGGGAGAAAAATTGGAAATTTAAAATTCCTATTTTTCTTTGCCTTATGTAATGAAATATGGATATTTCTTTCATTATCAGATATTAAATTTGTAATGCTGATTTTTTGATATCGAAAAAAATCTCTTACATTCCATATCAGGATTAACTTTTTTATGGATTTTGGACAAAAAAACCTGTTTTATACATATATTCATTCTGTGCTAGTGTCATTATTTAAAAGATGAATTGTATTTTTAAATGCTAAATGAATACTGTGTGTGTGAGGAATAATCATTTTGATGTGTGGAGAAATATTAAACAGAATAATATTATTTTCGTTTAGGTTTTGAAATATGCTTACAATGCCTAAACGGTATCAGGCCAATCCGACTTTCTGATTTTTTTTAATAAAATCACAAGCAATTTTCAAAATTGTTTTCAATCATGTCATACCTGAAGACTGTATAAAATTAAAATGTTCAAAATTATTTTTAAATATGTAAGTAATTGTAAATTATATCATACTTTCATATAGTATAACGAAAAGTAGTTGTAAAAAAGTATTGAATATTCAAGCTAAATACTCAAAATAACTTTCTGGCATATTAACTGCAAAATATGTCTAATTGTATATAGTATAAATCCTAAAACCTTGTAATAATTTAGATGTAAGAAATGAGTTAGTTTAACAAGTCTACAATTCAGGATGTGTGAGAAACATTTTAAGAAAGTTTAATTTTCTTGAGGAGTAATCAGTACACAAACCATTGGTTAGATGTAAACAAAAGGATCTACTACAATTCCCTTAAAAACGCTACATTCAAATTTACACAAACTTTTAGAAATGTGTCATATTTGCAAATGAGAGAAAGTGTTTGTTCTCATCAGGTCATTTTAGAATTGATGGAAGGCAATTAATTATGTAGTGAAACCTAACATTGAACTTGAATGAAGAATCTACTTCTGTGACATACTGAGATAAATAGACTATCTAAAGCTGTATGTGACTGTCAAGTAGAAATGTTCATTTAAATATTAGAAAATGGATTGGTTTGTTTATTAAATATGAAATAAAAGCTAAAATGATATTGTTATCGAAATTCAACTTTATTTGAAGTTAGACTCAAAGCAAAGCAATTTACTGACTTTAGACTTTAATTATATCAGCATACAATGAAAACACCTGCACATAATTCTAGGTTTCAGTCTAACACATTTGAAAACTTTAGAAAAATAAAATCCATACATTTAAAATTTCCATCAAAATATGTTTAAGTAAGATTCATATCAGGCTAAAATAGCAGGAATTTTGTGAAAATTAGGGAAGATCCACATATAAAAATACCTCGTTTACATAACAATAAATGAAGTCAATACATTATTTAGAGATACTTACAGAATTTTTTACTAAAATGTAATGCATATATGTATCCTAATACTTTTATCAAACTTTGATAGTACAAAGAGATATATAATTATGTTTCTACACATATTTAAGATTAAATTATAAGAAGTGGATTCTATTCAGTGAAACATTAACTGTCTCTTGTCCTAAAATGTACAAACCCAAACAACCAACTTTAATTTGCTTGTATTTTATCCTAATAGAAATATATTTTCTTTATAAACGAGAATATAATAAGAAAATTTATATTTATCACAACTAATAGAATATAACTTATTATGTCTTAATATTAACAGACTAACATTAATTAAATCTACCATATCTACTGGTAAACAAATCTTCAAAATCACAACTTTGAATTATTAAAATCTCTTCTTATGATATAAAAAATAAATCGCTATTATTTTATAATGACGACTTATCAAAACAATTACAGTTTTTCGTAAGATTTTTGTTATATTTTACCAGCTTTAGTTTTGTAAATATTGACCATTAGATCACATTTCACTTAATAAGTACAGGAAATTTTAAGTTATTACGATGAGTATATAAATATTACAATATTCATTTTATAACCTATTTTCTTATATTGGAATTTATTACTCACTGGTGATACCTTAATAAAAGTATTGATATTAAAATATGTCATAATTTACAGTAACAAAGTTTTGCGTAATAAGCATAGTTAACCTAGACCTTATCAACATAATTAATATGAATTTATACCGTGTTTTTCCAACATTTTAGATGTCCAGGTTTGATGCTCTCTTGATTACCATTCAAATATTTAATTTCTTCATTGATATATTTTATACTTATAAAATTTGATATGTAAATTATATTATAATACTTACTTAAAAAATTCTTGAATATCTTCGAGAATTTTTATAATACATATTTAGAAGAAATTATATAAGTATGAAACTATACCATTTTTCACAATCCTCTACTATTTATTCTTAACAATATGAATTACCATAACGTATGCAAATATTCTTCATTACATATCAAGGAACATTGATATCTTTAGAAATAACAAATACAAAATGTTGTGGGTTGGTCTTTTATTTATTTTTTCAAATACATTTCATTTTAGTTCTACACTTTTCGAAGCTATCTCTAACTTTTAACATCTTAAAATGTAAAATTTTGGAGTCTTCAAAAAGGAATCTCTTGGGTGATAATCTCGTCGTTTGACGTGAACTGTTTCCACGAGCCATTATTTTTAAGTTGGAAATTTAAAAAGGCACTGGAGCCAAGTCTGATGAATAATGTGGATAATGTAACAGCTCGAACTTTAATTCCGTGATTTGGCCATCAAATCACAGGTATGCACACGAGCATTGTCTCTATGGAAAACACTTTTCTTTTCAAATGACATTTCTTCTTGATTTCTTGCTGAATCAGAGTAATTGCTAATACTCTGCGATTACTGTTTTCATTTTCTATGTAATCAATGTAGTTATTATGCTTGCATCCCAAATAAAAGCTCAGCCTTGCCGCAGTTCCATAGTATTTTCTTTCTTGAGCCCGTTTATCTTCGAATGATTGTTTTTTATTGTGACGTCTCTGGGTAAAGTAGTGTAACTACCTTCGTCCACAGTTATCTACGTGGAAACTTCGTCAAATTACGAAGAAAACGCCATAAGCCTCAGAGTCAACCACATAATTGAGTTTGTTTCCACTCAGAGTAAAGAGCTATCATCTTGGTGAGATTATTTTCACACCCAATTATCGTTCAAGATGAAAACACTGCATCTTACGATATTCGGTGATTTCAACAAATTCGCCACATTGATTCGTCGATCACTCAAACTATAACGTGGATTTCATCCAGTCATTCGGGATTAGTCACTTCCACTTGATGTCCCAGACGTTCATCTTTTGTGGATGTACGGCATTTAAATTCATTTACCCTATTAGAAAACAGTTGAAAACACAGGAACAGATGTATCAGAACTTCATCAAATCGCCTTGATCTTTTCGAGTGAACATTTTAATATAAGTATTTAATCCCTGAAATCACTTTCCCCATTTTTCTAGGTAAACACGTTTCTTGCTCCACTCTTAGTAGTCATGTGGATCTATCATGGTCGTGGACCCATGTCAGATTTAACAAGTTGTTGGTTCGAGTCGTATTTCACTAAAGAGCCGCAGTGTAGCTCGTAATGCACGTTAAATCTGTCGAGGCTCAAAGTCCCCGTGACGTGATGGGATTTGTAGAAGGATCTGTCAGCTCAGTTTCCTCCTTATCGACTGATTTCAATATAACGAGGTCGTAGCTAATACCTCGTGTAGTTTCTGAGGACGTTGTCATAATACAATCACCTAATCAACATTAAAATGAAACCATATGATGGAAATGAGAGAATTTAGACAGTAGTTAGTGAATTATGATGTTTACTGAAAACCAACAATTTCGATGCTATGAATGGTATCTCATAGATATCTTCAGAATTATTGTGAACGACTCTCGTACGCTTTATAATCCTTACAATGCTTTCATTATTGCTCTATAAATCCTTTCACTTATTATAATTATAAATCAAAAGTCCAGTATTTTATTCATTTTAACCCTTCATAACTCAATTTAAAATTGAAATTTTTAAAACTTTTAAGAGTATGATATTTAAATTAAATATAATATGCAATTAAACTCTACACTTAGGATCCGAGATAATTACTGTCCTATAAATGGGACGCTGGGCGGATATAAGAATTTTGAATACTAAGTACTTCTCCTTTGTTTTAATTCTTGATTACGTTCTGTTCCCAAACAATTGAACTTTAATATTTAATGCAAAATAAGAGTGAAACCAAATACATCGTTTTTTTATTAAGTTTAAAACATATTCACACTATGTGTGGTAATTTGGAAACATTTTGTACATAAGGTTACATTTTAAGTTATATTTTTTGCTTTTGACATGTGTTTTTCTTTTACTAATTATGCTAACTCCATCACATCTAACATTGTCTATTTCCTTCACTCGAGATGATAATTGTATACGGTATACCGATTTGTATTTGTACTGTGTTGCCTTTTTAGAGGGCTATTACATTATGTATGCTTATTTCTTTGATACTCTTTTCTCTGCATTTTACCATGTTGTAAATAACGCAGCATTATTTACAGCACCATATCTACAATTCGGTAATATGTAATACCATTTTTCCATGGACTTATGGTATGTTTTCTCTGTAATAATCATGGGATTCTATACCACCCATCTTTTGTTATGAGTTGTTTACGAGACATGACTGTTAGATTTTATTTTTCCCACTTTTCCTTTTCCTTGAAACAGATGTTAGTGGCTCAATTATGTCACATTTGTCTGAAGTCGTAACGCATTTATTATCATTCCATTTTACAGCAGTAATTTTATTTTTCACATCAAAGTAGAAATCATGTGAACCACGGCTAGTCTTTTTCAATTTCAAACGAATATGATATCTGATACTGCTCAAAATCCACTCTTTTTAGGTCAACTTACAAATTATAGGACAAATTATGTCTCTTACAGATGGGTCAAAGACAGAGTCATCAAAGCCTTCTTCATCTATAAATTCATCTACTTCGATTATCAAAACAATCATTTCAGTCTAATTCCTCCGAAAATAGGTATTCTGGCTTCCTCGTTTTAAAACTTTTTCACGACATCTTGAACACTATGAAATAAACTAAATATCGAAAATTTGAATCTGCCCAGCGTCTATTTTTAGGACAGTAGTTAAATTGTAATTAAAACTAATAAAAGTAAACATAATTGTAAAACGTTATAAGATATCGGTTAATAGAATATCTGAAATATAAATTCTGAAAAATATTTAAACTTACCTTTAAAACCTTTTCATTACGATTACAATGAAATTCAACGAAAATATCTTGAAAATGGGAATTTGATTCTGTAGCTGGCTGAAAAATGATTCCATCCGGTTCAAATCGGTTTAAGAAGAAGTGAAACCATTACCCTTCAAGGGTAAAAGAATCAACAAACGTTGAATAACTTTATTTATAATGGCGAAAATGAACGTGTCCTATAAATATGAAGCTGGGCGAAACGGGTTAAAATATTTTTCATTAATATTTTGATTGAAATAATTTTTAAGAAATATTATAAAAATGTACTTTATGAAAGGATTTATTTTATAAATCTAATCTATAATATTCTAATTTTCGTTTATCAATATTACTATCGACAATTTTATATTAATGATCTAAAAGTTACACAAAAACCTTAACAATATAACGAAGTACTATCAATGTTATTCACTATAATTTATTGCTTTGAAATTTTAATTTATGTTTACTTCACACACAAAGAAAATAATTAATACTTTCCTTTCATATATATATTTCATACTTCATTCAGAATTTTCTATATTATATATATATATATCCAATTCTAAAGTTATAATTCAGATCATCACAAAACCCAGTTTTTTAAGCATCAGATGTAACAAAAATACATATATATAAATTAGAAAAGAAATGAAATCATAGAAGAAAATAATTCTTGAAAAACAAATTATAATACTCAAAACAAAAATCATCAATTTTATGATTCTTCAATTTTAAATTTTTTTAAGAAATTTAATTAGATAAAAAAGAGTGCATGAACTGCTAAAATACGTGTATTACAACATTTGTTTAAATTATTTTGAAGACCTATGGATCATTAAAAGTATGATATTTCGTAGGGATGTAATAATATAAAATATTTATAAAAAAGCA
>BMAW01123212.1:116282-144076 GCA_019974015.1 Nephila pilipes | reverse complement strand
ATTAGTTGATGATAAACAAAAGGATCTACTACAATTCCCTTAAAACGTACATCAAATGTCTACAAACTTTAGAAATGTGTCATATTTGCAAATGAGAGAAAGTGTTTGTTCTCATCAGGTCATTTTAGAATTGATGGAAGGCAAATGTAGTGGAAACCTAACATTGAACTTGAAATGAAGAATCTAACTTCTGTAATACGATGGAGATAAATAGACTATCTAAAGCTGTATGTGAGCTGTCAACGATAGAAATGTTCATTTAAATATTAGAAAATGGATTGGTTTGTTTATTTAAATATTTGAAATAAAAGCAAAAATGATATTGTTATCGAAATCTAACTTTATTTGAGTTAGACTCAAAGCAAAGCAATTTACTGACTTTAGACTTTAATTATCAGCATGCAATGAAAACACCTGCACATAATTCTAGGTTTCAGTCTAACACATTTGAAAACTTTAGAAAATAAAATCCATACATTTAAAATTTCCATCAAAAATATGTTAGTAAGATTCATATCAGGCTAAAAAAGCAGGAATTTTGTGAAAATTAGGGAAGATCCACATATAAAAATACTCTCTTTACATAACACATAAATGAGATCCAATACATTATTTAGGAATACTTACAGAATTTTATAAAATGTAATGCATATATGTATCCTAATACTTTTAGTAACTTTAGATAGTACAAAGAGATATATAATATGTTTCTACACATATTTAAGATTAATTGCTAACAAAGAAGTGGATTCTATTCAGTAACATTAACTGTCTCTTGTCTAAAATGTTACAAACCCAAACAACCAACTTTTAATTTGCTTGTTTTTATCCTAATAGAAATATATTTCTTTATAAACGAGAAATATAATAGAAAATTTATATTTATCACACCAATAATTATTAACTTATTATGTCTTAATATTAACCAGACTAACATTAATTAAATCTACCATATCTACTGGATGAAACAAATCTTCAAAATCACAACTTTGAATTAGTAAATTCTTCTTAATTGATATAAATAAATCGAACTATTTTTATAGACGGACTTATCAAAACCATACAGTTTTTCGTAAGATTTTTGTTATATTTTACCAGCTTAGTTTTGTAAATATTAAACCATTAGTACATTTCTACAATTTAATAAGTACAGGAAATTTTAGGTTATTACGATAGTATATAAATATTACAATATTCATTTTATAACCTATTTTACTCTTATTGACAATTTATTTACTTTGATAACCTTAATAAAAGTATTGATATTAAAATATGTCTATAATTTACAGTAACAAAGTTTTGCGTAATAGATAGTTAACTCTAGACCTTATCAACATAATTAATAATGATTTATACCGTGTTTTTCCAACATTTTAGATGTCCAGGTTTAGTGCTCTTCTTTGTATTACCATTCAAATATTTAATTTCGATACATATTTTTAACTTATAAAATTTCGATATGTAAATTATATTATACCAAACTTAGTTAAAAATTCTTAATATTCTGAAATTTTTATAATACATATTGTGAAGAAATATATAAGTATGAAACCTATACCATTTTTCACAATCCCTCTACTATATTATTCTTAACAATATAGAGATTACCATCGTATGCAAATATTCTTCAACATACAAGGAACATTGAATATATCTTTAGAAAATAACGAATACAAAATGTTGTGGGTTGTCTTTTATTTTCTTTTTCAACATATTTCATTTTAGTTCATACACTTTTCGAAGGATCTCTAACTTTTAACCATCTTAAAATGTAAGATTTTGGAGTCTTCAAAATAGGAATCTTGGGTGATAATCTCGTCGTTTGACGTGAACTGTCCACGAGCCATTATTTTTAAGTTTGGAATTTAAAAAGGCACTGGAGCCAAGTCTGATAATGGATAGTAACAGCTCGAACTTTAATTCCGTGATTTGGCCATCAAATTCGCACGGTATGCACACGAGCATTGTCTCTTGAGAAAACACTTTTCTTTTCAAATGACATTTCTTCTTGATTTTGCTGAATCAGAGTAATTCGCATAATACTCTGCAGTTCTGTTTTTCATTTTCTATGTAATCAGATTATTATGCTTGCATCCCAAATAAAAGCTCATTCCTTGCCGGTCAGTTCCATAGTATTTGCTTTCTTGAGCCCTCCGTTTACTTGAAAACTGATTGTTTTTATTGTGACGTCTCTGAGTAAAGTAGTGTAACTACTCGTCCACAGTTATATCTACGTGGAAATCGTCGAATTACGAAAAACGCTAATACAGCCTCAGAGTCAACCACATAATTGAGTTTGTTTTCCACTCAGAGTAAGTAGCTATCATCTGGTGAGATTATTTTCACACCCAATTATCGTTCAAATTGAAAACACTGCATCTTACGATATGTCGGTGATTTCAACAAATTCGCACATTGATTCGTCGATCCTCAAACTATAACGTGGATTTCACTCAGTCATTCGGGATTAGTCACTTCCACTTGATGTCCCGAACGACGTTCATTTTTGTGGATGTACGGATGTTTAAATTCATTTACCCTATGTAAACAGTTGAAAACACAGAACAGATGTGTCAAGAACTCTCAAATCAGCCTTGATCTTTTTCGAGTGAACATTTAAATATAAGATTTAATCCCTTGAAATTCATTTCCATTTTCTAGGTAAAACGTTTCTGCTCCACCTTTAGTAGTCATGTGGACTGGATCATGGTCGTGGACCGGCCCAGATTTAATCGAGTTGTTGGTTCGAGTCGTGATTTCACTAAAGGCCCGCAGTGTAGCTCGTGGCTAATGCACGTTAAATCTGCGAGCTCAAAGTCCCCTGACGTGATGGGAAGTTTGTAGAAGGATCTGTCAGCTCAGTTGTCCTCCTATCTTGACTGATGTTCAATTAACGAGGCAGTAGCTACCTCGTGTAGTTTCTGAGAGTGACGTTGATAAACAATTACAATCACCTTCAATCAACATTAAAAATGAAACCATATGATGGAAATAGAGAAATTTAGACAGTAGTTTAGTGAATTATGATGTTTACTGAAAACCAACAATTTTCGATGCTATGAATGGTATCTCATAGATATTCTTCAGAATTATTGAACCGACTCTACGCTTTATAATCTACACCATTGCTTTCATTATTAGCTCTATAAATTTTCACTTATTATAATTATAAATCAAAAGCCAGTATTTTATTCATTTAACTAACGCCCTTAACTCAATTTAAAATTGAAATTTTTAAAACTTTTAAAATGTATGTTTAAATATTTAAATTAAATATAATATGCAATTAAACTCTACACCATTTAGGATCCGAGATAATTACTGTCCTATAAATGGACGCTGGGCGGATATGGAAGTTTTGAATACTAAGTACTTCTCCTTTGTTTTAATTACTTGATTACGTTCTGTTCCCAAACAATTGAACTTTAATATTTAATGCAAAATAAAGTGAAACACAAATAATTTATTTTTATTAAGTTTAAACATATTCACACTATGTTGGTAATTTGGAAACATTTTGTACATAGAGTTACATTTTATAGTATAATTTTGCATTTGACATGTTTTGTTTTCTCTTTACTATATGCTAACTCCATCACATCTAACATTGTCTATTTCCTTCACTAGAGATGAAATTGTATAACTTGGTATACCGATTTGTATTTGTACTGTGTTGCCTTTTTAGGCTATTGCAATATGTATGCTTATTTCTTTGATACTCTTTTCGCTTACCATGTTGTAAATAACGCAGTTATTTACAAGCACCATTCTACAATTGGTAATATTAGCCAATACCATTTTTCCATGGACTTATGGTATGTTTCTCTGTAAAATCATGTGATTCTATACCACCCATACTTTTGTTAGTGATACGAGACATGACTGTTAGATTTTATTTTTCCCCTTTTCCTTTCGCCTTGAAACAGATGTTAGTGGCTCAATTATGTCAACATTTGTCTGCAACGCATTTATTATCATTCCATTTTACAGCAGTAATTTTATTTTTCACATCAAGTAGAAATCATGTGAACCACGGCTAGTCTTTTTCAAAGTAGAATTTCAATTGACAATGATGTATTCTGTCACTTCATTGCTGTTGCTCAAAATCCACTCTTTTTAGGTCAACTTACAAATTATAGGACAAATTATGTCTCTTACAGATGGGTCAAGAGTTTCAGAGTCATCAAAGCCTTCTTCATCTTAAATTCATCTACTTCAGGTATCAAAACAATCATTTCAGACTCTAATCTCCTATAGGTATTCTGCTTCCTGGCGTTTTAAAACTTTTTCACGACATCTTGAACACTATGAAATAAACTAAATATCTGAAAATTTGAATCTGCCCAGCGTCTATTTTTAGGACAGTAGTTAAATTGTAATTAAAACTAATAAAAGTAAACATAATTGTAAAACGTTATAAGATATCGGTTAATAGAATATCTGAAATATAAATTCTGAAAAATATTTAAACTTACCTTTAAACCTTTTCTACGATTACAATGAAATTCAAGAAAATATCTTGAAAATGGGAATTTACGTGTCTGTAGCTGGCTGAAAAATGATTCCATCCGGTTCAAATCGGTTTGCAGAGAAACCATTACCCTTCAGGGTGAAAAGAATGGCAAAACGTTGAATAACTTTATTTATAATGGCGAAAATGAACTGTCCTATAAATATGAAGTGGGCGAAACGGGTTAAAATATTTAATCATTAATATTTTGATTGAAATAATTTTTAAGAAATATTATAAAAATGTACTTTATGAAAGGATTTATTTTATAAATCTAATACTATAATATTCTACGTTTATCAATATTACTATCGACAATTTTATATTAATGATCTAAAAGTTACAAAAAACCTTAACAATATAACAGCAAGTACTATCAATGTTATTCACATTATTAATTTATTGCTTTGAAATTTTAATTTATGTTTACTTCACACACATAAGAGAAATAATTAATACTTTCCTTTCATATAGATTTCATACTTCATTCAGTATTTATATATATACAAGTTATAATTCAGATCATCACAAAACCCAGTTTTTCAAGATGTAACAAAAATACATATATATAAATTAGAAAGAAATGAAATCATAGAAGAAAATAATTCTTGAAAAACAAATTATAATACTCAAACAAAAATCATCAATTTTATGATTCTTCAATTTTAAATTGTTTTTCAGAAATTTAATTAGATAAAAATACTGAGTGCATGAACTGCTAAAATACGTGTATTACAACATTTGTTTAAATTATTTTGAATACCTATGGATCAGTTAAAAGTATGATATTTCGTAGGATGTAATAATATAAAATTTATAAAAGCAACAAACTCAATTTTTCCCGAAGAGTAGCTAGTTTAACAAAATCATAACTGTCCCTTTATGTATACTACCACAGAAACTAATCTATATTTTAATAAATAATATCTAAATATTCAGTTTTATGATTTATTTTATCACTCTTGAAAAATTGCACGAGATCTCTAAACCTGTGATTTTGCTGGTGCATGAAATATCATGGCAAATTAGGGTGAGTTTGGAGGTTTATGATTCTTAGCTTTGTCGCATTAGCAAACACTATTCTAAATAATGTCATGCAATGACTATTTGTTGACGGTAATCAATTTTGATCCTTGAGTCAGTGCCGATTCGAGCTATGAAGCTGAGTGTCTCTCTGCCAAATTCCTTACATTGCAAGAGGAGAGGCTCGAGTGGATGTAGTTGTAACACCAACCTGGACAAGAAGCTTTAGTGGCATCAGAACTCGAATCCATCTCGAAGGAAACACAACCATGAGTTCGAGACCACATCATTAACAGCTGCATGCACTGGCTGTATTTGAATTAAAGTAAAGAATCAATGTAATTATTTATAGAATTCGAAAGTTATGATAATTTCCACGATATCTTAAGACCATCTTGCTCTATTTTGGACAAAATAGAAATTACACCAATTACAAAGGTTATAGCATAGCTGTAACCTGGTGTCTACGTAATGGCAAAAGGAATTCATAAAATGTAACAAATTTGTGAATAACAAAATTTATTAGTGTAATAATGAATTAACTTATGTAATATTTGGAAGAATAAATCTACAAAGTATTTCAATTATTCTAGTCACCATCAAGGAGAAAATTTTAGTTAAATACTCTCAACTAAAATCCGTTCCAAGTCTATTGAATGAAAATATTTTTCTTCTAACCATTTTAATCTTGTCATTCTTTCCAAAGCTAAGAAATTTCTTCCTTGTAAAATCATTACACAAGAAATGTTAAACTCTCTAAATTTTTGCTCTAAAACTGATGATGTCTGTTACAGGACTTGTAAACAGACTAACAATCAAATGTCAGACGCAGTTGTTCATCAACTGGACTTAGAATACTTTATTGGCTGCAAAAGAAAAGTAAGAATAAATAAGGACGCAAATCTTAGGTTTTATTCCCTTTCTTTGATGATTCGAGTTAATGTTTATGTTCTTGGTTATTTCTAACTCTGTTATTCTTAAGAAAGGCCACTATTAAAAGAAGCTGACTTTTATATAACAATTGATCAATAAACAAAGTAAACATTAAAGAGCTTAAGTATTTTGTTCTAACTTAAATGTCGGACAACCATAACTAAGTTTTTCCTGAAATAGAATATTAATTACTATATATGTAACATTTATATATAAATATATTGTTCTTTCTAAATAAACAAATGGTTCAACTGTTTTCAAGACGCATTATATTTACACTAAAAGTACATTACAAAGTATTATTAAGATGAAAGTAAAATTTTCTTACATGATTATTAAGATTTTATGAACGGTTTTCTTAAAACCAATAAACTAAAGAAAATGTCACAAATTACTGAAAGATAAAATTCAGATATACGATTGATTATTTATTCTACAGACTGACGCTATTTCACCTAATAGGTAAGAAAATAATATTACGTGTTTGAATTTATTCCATCAGTAACATTGTGGCGTTTCCTCGTTAGTGATTGACTTGTGCCATGTTTCAATTTAATTTATTGTTTAAGGAAAATAAAACACAGTTTAAGAAAAACCAAGGCTAAACAAGTTGAAATTATTTATTATCATCCTTAGTCAACCTAGACTGCTCACCCAGAGGTTTGCCCAAGCTCATCTTCTATTATATTTGTATTAATAAACTTTATCAAATCATATTGATGTTCGAACTATTTTTGATTGTGACCACGTAGAGTAATGCTGTTATTGAAATTACATCCAATCCTTAAGGTCGTCACCATATCGGGCTACCAATTTGACTTACTTGCTCATCTAATATCTCCCTTTACTTATGTATCATTATATCTGAATCACTCTCACTTATTTAGACCAGCATTTTATTTACACTATCCCGTTTCATTTTCCCGATCCCGTTTCATTTGGGAACGAATTGCAAATTTACGCAATTAAGTCAACAAAAGCCCTCAATGTCGCGAAAAGATAATACGAACAGCTCAAAGTCACAATGTTCCGTATAAAAACTTATTTTTGTCACTTTGTAAAATGATTTATCTTACTGCTCTTCAAAGGACACTACTAGTGTCATTTAAATATGTCATTTTTAAATCACAAATTGCACATGATTTTGAAACTATGTATTACACGTTCTATTGTAACGAAGTTCCACGCTAAAAATAACAGAATAAAATGAATTAAAAATAATAGAGAAAATATGTTTAAAAATACTAGGTTATTTGAATCTATTACTGAGTGGATATTCTTTTCAAATGAAGGTTTGGTGCACTTCTAGACTAAATAAGTATTGAGTAGAAATTCAGAACTCATTATTGTCTCATCTGTGAGAAAATTCGAAATTGCTTTAACTCAAAATGTTTCTTTACTACTTTTCTTCAATCATGGGGTATATATTCTTATCTGAATGCCGTAATAAATATTTATCTATTTCTGATGATGAAATAAACTAGTTTACCAGGAAATTAAATCATAGCTTTTCTGATTGAGATCAGCCTATTTTAAATTTCGTATCTATTTAATCAAATATATAATATCATTCACAGCCTATTTGATATTACATCCATAAACTGTAAAAACATGTTGTTTTAAGCTAAGACGTGTTAAGCATTGATTGAAATAAAACACTTTTTCTTATTCTTTGAATCTGATGATTGTTGAAATTATAAATTTGGATTTCTAAAATTGTATAATGCTTTAAATAGTGATTCGTGAGAATAATGTCTGAATTCAAAAATAGAATTAAATTTTTGTTTGCAATTTTATTTGTTATTTCGTAAGGCCTAATGAAGAATATTAAATTGCACTATTTAATTTCAAATTTCATATCTTATTTGCTAGCATAGTTAATTCTCTCAAATAAGATCCGAAAAGTAAATTGGGTATCGACTTTTAATTTAACTGAAATTGTTTTAATGTTTATGTTGAAATTTACGGATGTTAAAAGATGATAGACATACATTTTATATATTGTTATTAATAGGTTTTCTCCCAAATGTATTGAAAAAAAGCGGTATGACGTAATTGATTTTATGGTATGATTCATAAGTTTTCGTCAACAATAGCATACATCTTTTGTAATATAGATTGTATTATTTAATCTTTAAGACTTTCGACTGTAAAATTTTATCTTTAAAATAAATGACATAAAAATAGGATAAAAATAACCTATGTCAGTTATTACACGTAAGTATATACATATAGATGCATACTCGGTTACCTTTCCTCACTATTACCTGGAAATATTTTGATACCTAATACAGTTCTATGGTACACTCAAAGACTGGGAATTAGAAACACTCTGCTACAAACAACTAACATAAAATAAATGTGAGACCTCTAGTTTTCATGATAGGGAATATTCTTCTAGGCAGAAGTTCTGCAAGTTACTGAAACCGTTGAAGAAGAATATTGGCTTATGATAAGAAAATGACAACTCTTCATTTCTTCTGATCAGAAAGTGGCGATTCGGAATTTTTAACAGACCTTTCAACCTCATTCTATAAATGCGCAATTAAGTTCATATCGCGTGACTGAAAGGGCCATTGAAGCAGTCAAAACAATGAATAATGTTCCTTAAGCCTATCTGAGACTCTTATCTGAAGAGTTTCAGATAGACTTGTCAGGGTGCATTGTTCTGCTGAAAAAAGCTATGCTGTTCAAGAAATATACCATATATACTCTGGTATATGTGCAGAGAAATTATGTAGAATGAGGCAATGAGGCGTAGTAATAGACGGATATTTTAGATGGAAAAAAGGTTCAAAAGTATACCACGGAAAAGCTCTTCAAATCATTGTTCAGCCACAATAAGCTTAAAATATTTGAATAATATACTCTTTGACTTTATGTTATTTGCAACACACATGGATTCAGGTATCAATGTTCAGAAGAAGAACCTCTGACTTTTCAGACAAGAAAACCTTCTTCCATTCATCAAAAGTTAAATTTTGATACCTGAAACCCCCCCCCCCCCAAAAAAAAAAAAATTTCTTCTATTTTCCGGGATCATTAATGGAACGCTTCATGCCTCTGGTTGTTAAAGTGTTTAGTTTTAAAATCCGTCTTGTACACAGATGTTATGCGATTATCCGGAATTGTATTGCGTTACGACTTGCTGAGTTGTAGCTCTTTTGCTGTTGCCTCTCTTTTATAAACAAACAATTTCTGTTCTTCTCTCCACTACCCCCTCGAAGATTTTATACTTAGCTCTCATTATTTGATGACTTGAGGTATTATTATTTGTGAAGCACCAAGTCAATTTGTGCCGCCCATTTTAACACGCTACATTCAGAGTCATTAAATTCTCTTTCCTCGATGAACTAAACTCATGTGACGTCACGATCACATGATATCTTGATCACGTGATACCCGCCGATGTAAACTAGTATTTTATTCGTTGGTTTTGCATTGCGTTTGTGAAATGTATTATGCTTCATAAGCTTAAGTAACTAACATTTTTTTTTCCAGATATGCTACTTCTTAATTGAATGAGAAATTATCATAAAACTTTGTTTTATATATTTTCCACCCTAAATAAATGCAAAAATCGAAATTTTGGATGTAAAGGTAATAAATATAAATGTATAGAATCCTTCTTCTATCAAGAAGCTGAAATATTGACTGTAAATGTATTTTGTTTATATATAGATATTTTATTATAACTATGAAAAATCCTAATTTAACTGTGATTTTCTAGAATTTAAAAAACATAATTTTACTGGTCTTCCTTAAAATTTACATAAATAATGTTATTTGAAGAAAGTGTGCAGAATTTTAATGTGTTTGAACTTGTTTTTAACATTTGTTTAAATTTGCGATATAGGGAAGCACACACATCGTGTGGAATTTCATTTTATGATGTATTTGTTTTTTGAATGAAATAAAGAGAATTATTTGAAATAAAACTTGATGTTTGCATATCCTTTCTTTCAGTGAAAATGCCATCTTGTTTCCAAATTTGTCTTCTACAGAAGACACCATCTTTTTTCCACTTCTGGAAACTTCAGTTTTGAAATTCTCGCTTTTGGCGTTATCTTGGCGCGATTTAAAATTTTTTTTGCCAGTTGATCCCGGTAAACTAGGAATTTATCCATATTTTAAAAAAACTATAAATTAAGTACAAAATCATACCTGTTTAAATCATAATTATTATATAACTGTTACAGTTTAATTATATATCTTGATTAAAGTAGAAAACAGTTTAAACCAAATTTAAATCCAATGTTGATTCATTTTTCAAATAGAATCGGCCTGATAAATAAACGGGTACTTTTCAATTTCGCAGGCGCAAATCTCGCCAAGGAGACTTTATTGGTGACAACACATAGGATACACTTATTCTGTTTGGCGTTGGTTCTATCATTTTTGGTGACATTATCTCATTCACCACGAAATGGAATAGTACCATCAAAGGTCTTCATTAAATAAAAGATTCTGTAATTCAGAAATAGTTAAATTACACTTTAACAATTCCCATTGATTTTTAAGACCGTTTAGAATAATAACAATACTGGAAAATATATCAGAGCCTTTATATTTTAACATGTTAGAATTTACCAATGTTGATACATACCAATATTTATAAATGAAATAATTTGAAAAACAAATTAAGTTTAAACAAAATTAAAGGCGAAAATAACTCAACGGCCGTTAACAGTTCAAAAATGTATCTTTTTATAACAGAAAATAATTTAAAGCTTATATCATAAATCTACAAAGAAGGGCCAAATGCAAGCTTAAATAGGCTTAGCTTATCGAACAATATTTTAACTACAGAATTAAATGAGAAGAAAACTACAGATATGTAAAAATATACTCATATTATTTCCTGTAGAATATAAATAATTAAATAAAGTAAGAAATATTATACTATTAAACATATTAACAGAAATAAAATGGATCTACAATATATACACAATTATCATATAAGGAAATTCAATGTAAACACAAACCACGCCGGTTTGTTTATGATATATATCACGTGATTCTGTGAATTTAATCTATTGAGTACATAGTTTGTTACGTCAACTAATGCTTTTAACAGATGATAATTTGTTTTATCAACAATTCCAATGTGTAGGCTGCACAGACACGTGCACCCTGCACATTAGATTTAGAGATATACATATATAGGAGTGCTGAAGAAGCTTTAAATGTTTTCGCCACTGAGTATATTTTGCCTATATAAACCATTCATTATTTTGGAGGAAAATTTACCTGGATAAATTATGACTACCTTGCCCACAGCCATGATTGCTTTTTTTTATGAGACACAGTTCAAATGAGTGTTATTTCTCCTTTATATTTTCAGTAGAGTTAGAATTTTTTTTTTTCAATTCGGAAAGTTTTCCATACTTATTCTTCTTTGTCTGTGTTTCGGAAGAAGAAACTTTTAACCACAGATATATTAACAAAAAAAAAAACCGTTTTAAAAGGAAACATATTCAATATTAAAGTATCTGAAAAAATTTATATTCTCAGATTTGTGTTTGCTGTTATTTATTACGAAGGTAATGCAAAAAATACCCCTTCTAGGAATGAGAAATGGTATTGTCCATTCATCATCTTGTATTTTTCTGAGAAATCCATGAGTATAATAAACTTTGCTTCGTAAAAAAATGTCTGTTATATCTCATCCGGATGATGAGAGAATATCCGTTTTTTTAAGCAAGTTCACCGAATTCAACCCATTATTTTGATTATTGCTTGATTTCCAGTGTATAATGATGAATCTAGGTCTCATCGACGACGACAATGTGCCATAGAAACAATAAGAACCATCCTGTAAATTAGTATCATTAGTACCACATTGGGTTTAGCACCATTTAATAGATGACAGCACACATTGATAACACTAACTTACCTTTACAATGTCATCTCTCGTCAAAATCTAACTTTCTTACCCTCTCAAGTATATATGAGGATATTTATTGATTTCCCCTTGTGTTAAAATGCCTAAGCCGTTTTTTAAAACTTTTTCGTCATTTGTAAACTATAATTAATATATTTCAATATAAAAATGTTGACAATTGGCAGACTTCTTAAAATTTATTCCTATTACCTTCTGCTATTTTGCATTTATCGACACTTTTAAGTATTTTCAAGGTGATTAGAATAAAACTTCCACCTTTTATCGCATTCAGTGAGAAAGTCCTCATGAAAGCAATTGTTATGCTTTTGTTAAAGTTTCCTTGCTAGCAAATATTTCGTTGCTATTTGCAAGTTCTCATCTTTGAATTAAATCTAATTAAACCTAAATCCCAAAAAGCAAAGAGTTTTTATTAGGTTTTGATAAGATTACAAAAATAAAAAACAAAACAATTTTAAAGGGATTGGAATGCTTCGGTACGTGATACTCTTTTTCCCCTCTAATTCTTGGTAATTAACTGAAAAAGATTCCTTCCCAGAGTACTTTTCGCAGTTTTAGATTACTAGAAATAGGTTTCTTCTACTGGAATGATTGTAATTAAGTCGTGAAGCTTCCATCTGCAGCACATGCTACTATATTCACAGCGGAGGTGAGGATTTTAACGAATGTTTTTTTTAAAACCTATTATTATTATTTTTCCTTTCTTCTTTTTTCAGTAAAATCCTGTGTTTTTTAAAGTATGTCTCAAAGGATTTCAAGCAGATTATTTTCTACGGAATTTAAAAACTTTGACTTTTTTAAAATTATTTATCTCATCCATTCTTTCACATTGAATTAAATGAAAGATCTTATTCCCCAGTGCCAAAACCAGTGTTTAAATTAAATAAGGTTTTGGGTTTTAATTTTTATCACTTACCACTAACGTGCAGATTTTATAAGAATTAACTCTTCTTCGCTTATTATTTGAACATTTTAATTTTTTTAACATTCACGAATCAAAAAATATTAAATCAATAGCATTTATTACTTTTATAAGAACACTTGAAAGATTACAAAACAAGCTGGTATTGTAAAAAGAGGGACTTAATATAGAAATGTGAGAGTGTGGACCTTTAGATGTAAAAATCTATTCAGAAAAACAAATTAATATTTTAGTAGTGATACTTTGCAAATTAATTTCATTTTATAAAATGGTTCTCTATTTTCAAATTTTAAGCAATTTTTATTTAAATCATAATGAGATCCAAAGAATTTGTTACTTATTAAAAATAGTAAGAAGCTTTGCGTATTAATAATCAGAAATTTGGAATTAACTTAGGCAGATTTAAGTAAAGTGATAAAAATGTAATGCAAAATTTTAGTTTCATTTCCTGTAATATTTTACTTTGCATAATCTTTAATGCACTCCTAATTTAATTTCTTAGATAGTTTAGATTTGTAATAGAAATTGCTAAACCGAAAAATTATTCATTTCTTTTGCGAGGTTCCATATAATTCTTTTTAATTTTGAACCTTGAGGATGAGGGAAAATAACATAGTTACAGTATACAAGAAATATTTTTACCTTGACGAAAAAATAATCATTGCAATAATTAACATTTTTATACTATTTCAGTAATGAAGCAAAATCTTTGAGAAACAGAAAATTTTCATAAGTGAAAAGAAACTAGCTAATAGCAAAAGAAAAGAAAACTGCAACAAGATTTAAATCACCTGCCAACGCACAGCCCTGCGAACTTTGGATTCAATTTCTGAATTAATCCAAAATTATACATCATGGAAAGAAGAAGGAGCATTTTCCTAAATCATGCACTATAGACTAGAAGTTGAGAAAATGAACAGCTTTGGGCAGCAGAAGCTTTCTCTTAGGACAATCTTAACAGAATGAAAAATCGGAGGCCTTTTCTATTTTCGACAACAAACTTTCCCTTTTTCTACTTTTCCAATATCAAAAATTATTTTATCACTTATAGTAATTAAAATTTTGATAATTTTTTTCGTAAAAACTGATCTGTTGCTCATATTTTAAAGTTATTATAATCTTGTAACTTTCCTTTACTTGATAGCCTTATCTCGATTAGCTGATTAATACAGTCACCAATAAAGTTAAGCCAGGCAGTAACTCAACTTGAAAGTATTTGGATCTGAAAGTAATCAAAGCACAATATGTTTGTTATCACCCTGTGGAATATGATATCTATACATTAATAAAGATTAATACATTATTTTTCATATTGACTGTTGCGGATCAATCGGGTTCGAGTTCATAGTATCACTTGCTAATTATCCGACTCACTCATGTGGCTTCGGTAGCATAGTGGTCATGATTTCGGGTTCGTGGCTGGCAATTTTTTTTCAGTCGCGGGTTCGAGCCTTGGCTACTAAAGACCCACCCTGGACTAATGCACGTTAAATCTGTCGGGACCAAAAGTCCTCCAATTGGCGTGGAAGCTAGGTGATCGAGTGCCAGCTCAGGTGTCGTCCTCATCACTTGACCAAGGTTCAAAATTGCGAGGTCCATCGCCAGTAGCCATCGTGTTGCTTCTAGTGACGTTAATAAAAACTAAACTAAACAAAACTCTTAATCCCATTAACTACATTAAAATAATTCACTTCAAACTTTCATAAGTCACGTTTCATTTATCGCAAAACGTTCTCAATACAGACGGCATCATAACTTATTCGAGCATTCGCAAATTTTAATGTAAATCTCTTTAACACCACTATTTTAATTAATTTCTGAAAAAAACATAGAAATAAAAGAAAATCTTGCTAAAACAATCATTTAAGTAGAAAATCAGTGCCCACCTGGACTAAGCACTCATGTTAAACCTTTATGTGTCTCATTCTTTCTCTCTCTTCAATTCTGGTAGACGTATTACATAAAAGATGCTCATGAAAATTAGAGAACATTTAAATTTATTTCCATACTTGATTGTAAATATATATGTAGATTAAAAATTTTTTTTTGTAATTTTGTTGTAATTTTTTGAAAACAACTTGTTTAGAAAATGTCTATTTTTTATTTAAAGTAATAATAATAATTTAATTGATTTATTATGATAATTCAAATTTACAACAATATAAGATACGGATATTCATCTACTTATTATTGTACTACAGTAGTAAATTCTACAGCGTTGAATGAAAATTCTAAAACCTCCTTAACTCTTTCCAGTAAGCAAAGCTTGATTTCTATTATTTTTTTCAATAATTGATTTCTGTTATTTCAAACAAAACCTGCATGTTCCCACGATCATGAAGCATGTGGTTTCAATTTTGGATAGTCCCTTTTGACACTCATTCTTCTCATGAAACACTCGCTGAGAGTCAAGGAACAGTTAACCTTCAGAAGAGTGAATCGCGATTTCACGAGGAAAGTGTGCTTTTCCCTTTTTTGTGATTGTCCTCAATACTTTTCGGCAAAAAATTTAATCAGAGGCTCTCCAAAATTTGGAATATTCACGCACGATATTCAACATTCTTAATTACATTCGCACGGACACATTAACACAGGCATGTCATAGTCGCACAAAACACCCACGTACATGTTCTTCATTAAACTACAACTTAAACTACTACAACTAAACTACCACTGTCATCCTCCTCCACGTATGTATTTGTTAACATCTGATTTTTGTTTAAACAAACTAATGAGTATAACAAGTATCTTCATTTGAGTTTTTATTGCAAATCTTATCCCATTAGCTGTCACGATCCCATTTGGGGATTTTGGAATTTCGCGTACACCACTCGGCGTTAAAATATTTTTTTGTACGACTGACAAATTAGTTTCATTAAATATATATCAGTCAATATTGAGTGTAGCAGGAAGTGTGTGCTCTGTGAAATGTGTTCGTTTGTTGTTTTCTTACAACAAACGAACTAATTTGAAATTCGTCTGTAAGTTGAACGGAACAGAATAGTCATATTTGAAGCACATTATTTTTGGTCTGGTTTTTATACTATAATGAAATACTGTAGATAAATATATAATTTAGAGGTTATAGTAACGATCTGTTACTTACTAAGTCTTCTTCTTTTAGTGAAATGATTTTATTGTTCATTTTATAACGATATCCATTTGGGGATTGTAGCTGATATCAAGTGTTTCTTTCTTGTAGAGATTATTTTTATTTGATGAGAGATGGGTACTAGAAAGAGTTTTATACTTGCTGAATTAGAAGACGCTATAAATGACCCTAATTTCTTCGAAGGCGACGATGATAGTGCTACTGTTGATACAGCTGAACTTCTTCCTGATAAAGTCGGTATTGTTTCGGATATCGAAGACACTAATGAGAATACGTTAGCGAATCACTGTTCCAATGAAGTTCCCGGAAGACTAGAAGTTCATTCGAGTATTCTGAATATAGCTTCTAGAAGCATAGATCCAAATAACAACAGTGTAACTAGAACTGAACTAAAGGTAGAGAAACAAATTCAGATTGGCAAAAAGTAAGGCACGACTTTATAAAAATTCTTGGAAGTGATAATGACACTGAGAATGTTTGATCATAAATAAAGCAGTCATTAGAACGAAGAGACAACTGTTGAGGTTTTTGAAACTATATTTGATGAAGAGATAATGACTTAAAAAGTCAGACAGAATGTCACATACGCCGCTCGAAATAACAGGCATAGTTTTACTTTTTCAACAGATAGTTTGAGAAAATTCATAGGATTTTTATTGCTTACCGGATACTTTTATTGCTTATGTATAAGATAACTCATATAATAAAAGAAAAAGCTTATTAGTTTTCCTTCATGCAACCTGCCGCTTTCCATATTTGGGATTTTTTTAAAAATATCTAATGTTTTAAAAATAAAACATAATTTGAATGTAATTGTGTTGTTACACACTTTTTGCGCATATGTATATAAATATCCGTCCAAAAATTTCCAAAAAGAATGGTAGTTAATGGGTTAGTTCTAATTCTCCTCTCTAATCGGATAGCATATTCGTTCCGCTACAAGATAACTCCATCCACCCAAGTAGTTCAATCATTAAATATGTTAATCTCAAAATTATTAGATATAAAAAATAACTTATTTCAGAAAAGGGTTTCTGCACCACTATTTTAGAGATAGTTCACTCATCCATTTCAGAGCCATCTTCCTTCTGGTTACACACTATTTTTGAAAACGGGGGTACAATTTCTCCAAGGTCGACTTTCTCGCTTGACTGAGACAAAAAAAACCCACTTCAATTCAAAAGGAGCTATTTTTGTCTGTTGCTTTTGTCTAAGCTCTATTAAGAAAATCTAATCCTCTTTTAAGCATAAAATTTAAATTTAAATTAATTAGTTAAAATATTAATTTTCTTTTTGTGTTACTATATTTAAATATATTTTATTCTTACTTAATTATGATGAGATTATATATTTAGTTCCTTAGAATTAACTGTTTCCTTACTCTCCTCCTCCATCACAAGAGCGCTTAAAAGAATAAAAAAACAAATATTTTCCTAACTTAAAAGCATAATTTCTTATTGCGTTATAAATCTTTCAATCATAACTCTCTTAGAAATCTTTATTTACTTTTAGTTAATAATCGTAACATAGGTACACTAAAATGATTTTTAATCGAAAGCTGAAGCATAATATAATTACTACGAATTCTCATCGACATATGCAGTTTGATTAATAGAGAGTGGGGTACAGAATATGTCAATTCTTTGGAGAATGACGTAATGAAAGCAATGAAATCAAATAATATATAATTCAGACTTTTCTTTGCAGTAGAAGATGAAAGTAATTCAGAATTATAATTTCACTTCATTATAAGATAGAATAAGGGAATAGTTAACAGACAAATCGATTTCGAACTAAAATAATTAATGTGTTTCATTAATGGAAGCTGATTGAATTATTAATCATCTTGATAATTCAAACGAGAGGGAAAAATTAGAAAATATGTATATATTTTACGTTAGCAATAGTCAGAAATTAAATTAGTGATTTGATTTCCAATTCATTGCCAATTCAGTTGAAATATTAATTATAAGCATAATAAAATAAAGAGGTAAATATTAGTTTCAATTGTTTTAATTAAAATACATTAATACGTGTAAGAATAATTTGAAATATTATACTACGAGGTGATATTTAGTTTAATTTACTTTATAAATGCCTTTATTATTTTAAAATATAAATGATACACACACACAATTTGATAGATATAACTTTAATAATTTGATCACATAAATTATATTTTTATTCTTCACGTCATGCATATGACTATAAATCTTGCAATATGTGATAATGAGATCCATCATTATTTTCTCTTCAACCGACTTTTTTGGTTTCTATCTGATTATGTTTGATTCAAATGTCCTTTGCTATCAGAATTAAGCGTGGTTAAGTAAGTTGTATGAAGATAACAATTAAGGATAGTAAAATATAATCGGAAAACTAAATTGATAGGAAAGAGAAGGAAATTAGAGAATAACGACAAGCTCATAGATGTAGTAGATTGTAGAGAATAATCGTAATTATTCTTTTATATTGAAAGAGTAGTTGGAAGTGAGTCCTGATCAGAATAATAGGAGTCAAATCTGTTATAATCGAGAACTACTTGAATCAGGATGAGTTATTTGATCAGCTGATACTTTATTATTTGAAGGTAAAATAGTATTAACTAAGTAAAGAGGGATTCGAGAGAGAGTGAACTTGCATATTCTTTGATAGATAATAAAATTTTTGTCCTTCTCTTTTGAAACTTCAATTAAAGTTTTGAACTTATTGATTATTTCCTTATACTTTAATAGAGTGAAACAGACATGCATTCGGTTTCATTAGGAAAAAAACGCCATTTTTCGTGGACATTAGTTCACATATGTTTAGACAGCAACCAAAGATAAAAAAAATAATATTGATATCTTAATATTTAATAAAATAAAGAAATTGGTTACTATCTTAGTTGGACGTTTCCTCTTCATTGGAGCACTAGTTCCTATTTTTTTTCAGATTTGTAATGGAAATTAATTAGTTAAAAGGAATCTTTAGGACACCTTTTTGACCAGTGAATGGGGGATATTAGATTAAAACTTTACTAATATACTACATACATAAGAAAATTTATATTATACATTTAATCCTATTAATTTCAATTCATCAATAGTTATCCTAGTTATTTTTAGTACATTTTGTCAATGCATGAGTGGCTACTCTAGGACTTTTTAGAGAATTTTGGCTCTTTTATCAAAAATCTGAATATGCAACTCCCAAAAATTCTTATTCATACGAGTATTCTCAGAACAAGAACTTTAAGAAGAGTAAAAAAGAAAATGATCATTAAATGAAGCGAAAATACTTATTTTTTTCGACCAGTATGAAATTAACCTTAATTTGTTATCATTCATAATTCCTTTTTTTCAAAAAAATCAGGAATAATATATTTTCTACAATATTCTTTTTACCTTTGTGATGTACCGTTTGAAGGAAGTGTACGCGAAGGAAGTGTGTGTATATTTTTATAATCAGAACATACGTATATTAAACACCAAAGGGGCTAATGTTTTAGGTGGATCACTTTTGGAGTACAAGATCATTTTTCATAATTTATTTTATCTTTTTCTTTAATTTTAATTACATTTAGCTTAAATATATTCAATGTAATAATTTATCATTTGCTTTAATTTTAATATCGCAAAAGTTTACTATTTTCCATTTCTCTATATTGCTTCTTTTAATTTAATTCTTATATTTTATTGAGTAATTTAATACTTATACAAAAAGCGTACCTCGGTTGCCTAAATTTGTTCTTCGCATAGAACTTTTTGACTTTTTTATATATTCTAATCAATATTCTACACATACATTAACTCAAGGATCAAAAATTAAATAATTTAAGCAAAGTAAAATCAAATTATGGTTAGAATTAATAAACTCTTAAATAATCCAAATTCCAACTTTAGTGAAAAAACAAACAAGGAGCAAGAGAATAAGAATAGTGAAAGCTGAAAAAATATCAATACCTACATTCTCCAGTAAAAAAGAAACGAATCCCAAGTAAATGTTTTTAAGTAATTCATTCCACTGATTTGTTACGAAAACCTCCCCTTTCTTGTAAGAACTTCTCTAAATCCAAGTATTGGTATAAACGGGAGGGTCTGCGATGTTCCAGTATGAGAACGACAGCAAGTCATTAAATTTTTTCTCCTCTGTCCTTCCTTTATGCATACAAATAACCTTTAAGAATTCACGAACTCTACTCAGTAAAGTAGTCGATATCGTAACAGTGGGTTCTCAGAGACGCGCAATGTAGTAAAATAATCGTCGAAGAGTTGCAATATTCTTGAGATGATTCCCAGCTGAGATAAATATAAATTTACAACTTGTGTGAGTAGAACAAGATATCTAGAAGTAGAAAAGAAAAGAACCTGGATTCTAAATTAAAAAAATTGTGACGTTGGGCTATTTGCGATTTTCTCTTCACAAATATCGGGGACATTTTGATAATTTTTATTGGCAAAGGTATTATTCCTTCTCAATAAAAATGAAACGTAATTATGTAAAACATACGGAGATAAGAAGCGTAGTGAATTGATTTAGTGATAGTGATATTTAAGTGAAATAGAATTGAAAGTAAAGAGAAAATAGATAGAGGATAACGTCAGGTTGTATAGATATTTTTAAACTAGAATCAAGCATAGTAATTGACTTTTTTAGATTGAAATGACTCTTAGTCTAAGTACTAAGATACGGATGCTTGTTTTATTCTGACATGTGCTTTTATATCGCAATTAAAATATTAAAGACTCCCTGCGTTTATAAAATGAGTCAGTAATAAGATCCTACAATGAAATAGGCTGACAATTCAGAAAGAGCACCTAGAAGGAGGGAAAATAAGGATTGGGAAAGAGCTAACTCGTTGGTCATTGATCAATTTTTTTATTTCTAAGATTCCTTCAGTTTGGCGCTCTTCGCAACTTAAACAATTCGTCGCGGTAATTTTTCCATCCAATGAGTACGTCTTCACTTACTTCGGACCATAGTCACCGGAATCACCCCTTTGTTTTGAATGTTGCTTGGTTTCTAGTGTATAGTGAGGAATCCACGTTAATAACGATGGAAATTGAAGCGACAATTTGATGTGGCAGCAATCAAAACTAATTAATAAATCTATGTGAAATTCTTTCGAACTTGTTTAAAAGATGGAAATTAACGAAAAGGAAGCATGCGTGAATATATATATATATATATTTAATGAAGATTTACAAATATTACCTTATTTCTGATGCAATCATCTAGCACTTAGATGCAAAACACTCAGAAAGTATCAGTAGAGAGTGAGAGAGAAGTAAAGAGCGATCAACAATTACAATAACGGTTTCCCTTTCTTTCTCGAGAAGAGGTGTCGTCCTCATCACTTGACCGAAGTTTAAATTCACGAGGTCCTTCGTCAATTGCATTTATTTTGCTTCCAGTACAACGTTTATAAAACTAATCAATCACTCGATTCTTCCAGAATAACGGGAAGTTCAAAAATTTTGTTAGTTCTGCAATTAAATGGGGTCTGCAATACGAGAAAATTTATATGTATATTTAATTTTTTTTAAAGAAAAATTAGTTATTATTTTCATTTTTATCTTAAATAGCAGCTATTATTATTATTCTAATTTTCTTGTGCTTCGTTCAGTTCGTATTGCTAGAAAGGGTATAAAAGATCCTGAAAAGATAATGTCATTTTTCAAGCTTTATGTTTTAAAAAAATAACGATGATATATACCTATGATTTCTTATTGTATATATTCCGTTAAATAGCCACTTAAATATAAATATTTGTAATTTTTTTTAATTCTGTAGGCTGATATACCTTTAGTATTTATTATCTAAATAATAGTCTTTGAAAATTTTCAAAATTCAGACAAATTTAACAGTGGCTGATTGGAAGGAATATCAATCTTATGTATCATTATACCAATTAACTAAAAATTTAACTAATTTCTAACTATACTAATTTTCAGGATATTTACTATATTATTTTAAAGTGCTAATATGTGCTTATTTACAGATGGAAAAACACAATATCATTAATTTGCTGCCATATTAGTCCTTTAATTCTTTTTTCAAAATAAATACTGCTCTAAATTAGGAGCTTCTGTTTTACAATTAAAATAGTCCCAGGTTGGCTAGTAAAAATTGGAATATTGATTATCTATTAAAGGTATATTTAAAAATAAGTGGAAAAGAAATATACTAATGTTTTCAAGCTGAAATGTAATGACTTCAAATTTATGAATGAGTTCAGTCTTCTAGAGCAAATAGGCAAGCAAAGGCAAATTTAATAATAAAACAATCAGAAAATGAGAAGTTATAATAATTTTTCCACGTCAGATTAGAAAATTGTATACAATTAGCAGAATTACAGTTTTAGATTTTTTTGCTTTCCATTGTAAATGTCAAAAACAGTTTATTAATATCACAAAATGTATATATTTCCGCCAACGACAAAGCGGATTGTTCAAGAACATTTTGAAATTTGATTTTAATAATCTTTTTCTGAGAAAATAATGACATGAATAGGACAGTGAACGAAAGAATAATGTAAGGATTGAATGATATGAATGAACGAGGAGTGAGAGACAATGAATGAATGAGAGAATGAAAGAACGAATGAGTGTGAATTAAAGTAAGAATGAGTAAATGGACTGAGATGAATGAATGAGACAATGAATGAGGAGTTAATCCATGAATAAATAATGAAGTGAGAGAATTGGGAATGAATGGGTCGGTAAAATGATGAAGAATGATTTATTGAAGCATGAATGAAAGAATAGAGATTGGTTGCTAGATAAGGATGTGAATATGGCGAATTAATGAATGAATTAATTTGTATTTCAACAAGTTATAAACCAAACATTCTCTGAAGTTTCACATTTGGAAAAATGAGAAATCTATTCATTTTTATTCTAATTCCAAAGGTTTTTTTCATATAGCCATAACATTAAACTAAACTCAAAATTATTATTAAAATAACATAAAGATTTTTTAATAGTACAAAAAAAAACTGAGAAATCATTAAAGCTAAAAACCAGCAAAGAGATAAATATAAAGTGTGTTTAACACTTTTATGAAGATAGAACATTCACCTGTAAGATTTAAAAGCAAATAAAAGGAAGGTATTTATTTAAGAAGATTCGATGTGAACAGCACATGGCGGCTTAATATTATCTATAAATAATTCCATTAAAATAATTACTACATTCTTGCATGCATATGGTTTAAGAGTCAAAAGTATCCATATTCATAAAATTTGCTTTAATAAACAAATGAAACATAACTGCTAAAATTTACCATAAATAATTAAAAAAACATAAGGTTGTAAATTAGACAAGATGTGTTAATTTTTTAGAGGAGAGAACTATACGAGTATAAGACTCTAGTGACCTTCTGCGAAACATTTTCAGTTGTAATTAAATATGTTTATGTTTTTATGAGCGATAAAATATTGTGGCATTAAGTAAAAATTAAGAAAAGCTATCCTCGAGAGACTTATAGTAAGATTGCATCAAATGAAAATTAAAACCCGTATAAAATCTATTGGTTAAAACTGCACAATAAACTTAAGAAACTTAAATTTCAAAGAATAAGTATACTAAGAATGAATATTTTCTTTTTTTTAAGTAATTTTGCGTCTATATATGTTTTAAAAAAAAACGATAAGAACAATAGCTAAGATAACAAATTTGATACTTGAATTTTATTTCCTTCTGATTTAGCCTTAACCCGTTCACTGCAGAGTATCATATTTGATGCAGCACGTTAGCTCTCTGTGCCAGCGTATCACAATATATACGCTCCGGGAATACCTTCTGCAGACCTTGCATCAATAGTGATACGCTTAAAGAGAACGTTTTATTTGGGTGCATATTACTAGATGGTGTTACGGCTACCACGAAATCTATACTCAGAATAGGTTATTTGGAATGTTGACCTTGGTTATATGGGCTTGAATTTCCCTTCTGGGTATCAGGAGGAGGAGGAGTGAGGTTATTGTTAAGCACATATTGCTGCACGGTTCTTTAAATTTGATATGATTTAAAGCACGCACTTGCTTTTGGTTACTTTTTCTTTCTACTTGCTATGAAGTTGAAGGATAATTTATGGCCCTTTTGGGGGTTAAGAACTTAGGTAGCAAATGCTCTCAGCTGTTCATTTCGTCAGTAGGTTTTTTTATTTGTAACGACAGTCATGACTAAAAAGTATTTATCTGATACTGATATTTGCTAAATAATGAATGAATCAGTAGCCCAGTAATGTTAGCGAAAATAATCCAAATCTGCACATAGACAGTAAAAAAAAGGACTAAGATGTGCCCTTTGCTCAAAATCTTGCGTGAAGCGTCAGAACTTAATATTATTGTAAAGACATGACGTTGGACTATCATTGATTTTTTTTTATAAATATACCATACAACAAAATAAGATTTATGTTTTATATTTACACCATTCCATGTAATGGTACATCGATATACCATGAAATTTATGTAACATAAATATGTTGTATTTTCTTAAAAGTATGAATTTTTATGTAATTTTATGTATAAAACATTCAATTTTCGATTAATTCTTTTTTTCTTTTGTATATATTAAATGCAAATGCATTTTCAAATAAGATAATATAAATACAAAATATTTTTTAATGAATAGCTGATTTTAGAGGAATTTTTTTTTCATGAATTGTTAGTATCTAAAAATCGTCTGGGCACAGAGTGACTTCACAGTATTAAACGCAGGCCAGAAGCACTTCTTTTTTCTCCCTCCGGCCTTGAAAAGGGTTAAAAAAAGAAAAGTATTGTACAATAATATTATTTGAAAATTGAAAGCTTGCTCAGAAGATAAGAGGAAATGTCAGAATGATAAGGACTCATCACATTAACATAAGTATTCAATTTTAATAATTTTTACAGCAATTAAAGAAACTGTGATTCGTTTTATTTAAATAACGTCATTTAAATTCCTTCAATTTCTCAATAAAAATTTTAAAGCAATGGCTGAAGAAACAAATTAAAAAATTATAACTAAAACGCAATTTCAAAATTATATTACTGCACATATTTTTCTACCAAATATATACTACTAAAATTTATGAATTATAGATTATTTAAAAAAGATTCCAGTTAAAAGCAAAATTAATTAGGTATATGAGCGTATGAATAGATGTAAATTTAACATTCTTTGAAATCCAATGCACTGTTTTTTTTATTTCACGATTGCACATCGTAATTCTTTTTATTTAATTTTTTCGCTTCGAAATTTATATAGGTATAATTATGTAGAAATTGTATTAGTACGATATAAAGGTACTTTATTTAATAATCTTCAAAAAAAATAGTAAAGATGATCATTCCACAATTTTAAAATATATATTAGAGAGAAAAAAATTAAAGTTAAATAATTAAAATGGTATTCCACTCGTAGATAAATATCAGAAAGTTTTTGGTTGTAAGAATGTCTTATTTAAGTAGCTTATTATTGTTAACGGTATTGTAATATCTTTTATAATCGTTTATTTTAAACTTGAATGAACATATTACAGAAATTATTAAACTTGCATATTAAAAGAAATATCTATTTTTCATTTATCAAAATTTAGTAGTTAAGAATAATGTGCTTTTAATTCTTTTTTTTATTCATTTTAAATTAAGGTATGCATAGATAGATTCTTGAATCCACGTGATCAATTTTAATGTAATTGCTCATTACCTTATAGGTAAATATTGCTGGATGTATTCGTTTATTTGATTTTACGATGAGTTTCGTCAGATTTCCAGTGGAATAATAAACTGAATTTAACTTGATGTATATATTACTTAATCTCAGTAGTTATTTTTGAACTTGAATTTTTGAAATTATTAGAAGAAGATATTTCACAGAACTGTTTATCTTCTCATATTTTCTCACTGTTCACTTGAATGCTAAATGGACTAAATGTAATTTCGTCCATTCATTTTCGATGAAATCATTGTCAATGCATTTTCTGTTGCTTTCCATTTCGTATAGTTTCCCTACTCCTCTCTATATGGGACAATTATACCTTAAATTATTTGAATTTTAATATTTTTTATTATTTGAATCATGAAAGTACTTCCTCTTCTTATTACGCCAAAAATTTAATACTTCAAACAAAAAGAATTCAGGAGTCTATTTAGTTATCCATGAAGGATGACAGTTACATACTCAGTAAGCCAATCTGGGTAATGACGCACAGCATTTTACACATGAAAAATTCGAAAAAATAGGAAATATCAAAAACTTTAATACGAGAAATAATAATGTAATATGTCGGAATTAATGCACTGCGCAGAAATTAAGGTTGCACAAAAATTTTAAAGCAAGTTCGAGAGATTCAATATCTATCTAAGACGATGCGCAACAAATATATATTTCTTTTAAAATTTTATTCTCTTCTGTCGTAGCTGCATGATAAAATAGTTCAAAATAAAAGAATAATTCACCAATAACAGAAGCTAAAATATATATTTATTTGAGTTTTATCATCATTAGTAATGTTTCATTTTTTAAGTACAAGACCTAATCTGAAGCATTTCTTTTTCATATCAGTACAGAAAAGGACGGCTAAAAATCTGGAATACATTTAACAATAAATTATAAAAAATATTTCTTTATTCTAAACTGGGTACAACTCTATCAATCTGCCAGGAATCAGATTTGAGAGAAAATCTGCTATAAAGTATAGCTTCAATGAAGCAAAATGAGTTTCGTTTAAGTCTTCTTTTAAAAAGTTTTCAAGTTGCTATCTCAGCAGGACTAAGATAAATAAGAACTTACGATATTTATTAAAACGTAAGATATTTTATTAAACTAAACATAGTAAATGTATATTGTGTTCAAAATGCATATATCTCATTTTCTGGTTTTAAAAAAAAACATTTTTTTTGACGTTTAATCTGCTTATAGTTGTACATTTAATGTACCTCATGTGAAATTATAAATTATTGTAAGTTATATAAGTTTAACAACTCTTCTTTTTGTCTTTGCGTAAACATGTTTTATTTATGAAAAAACGTGGTTCTTAAAATTGTTTTAATCATTCTTCTTTCATTCTCGAAATCTTGGAAATAAATACATTAGAGTAATAACATCTACATAAGAAATAAACAAAATATCTTGCACTTAGAGCTTTTTTTTTGCAAGTATTGAAAAACGTATGATGTATTGCTGCCGGACTTACTAGCTGACTAGCCAATCCAAATGTGTTAGACTTGATTGTTAAACCAATGGACGACTGGGAATATTTTTTGTGGCTATAAAGCAAAAATATAAATAAATGTGTAATATTTTAGACTATTCATCCGTCTTCTTTTAAAAGGAAGTATAAAAGCTATTAACGGAGTTAAACTTTCAAATTCATTATCAAACATGAAAAAAAGCCTACATGAAAAAAAAAAAAACTGAAC
>BMAW01123212.1:78335-112082 GCA_019974015.1 Nephila pilipes | reverse complement strand
CTGGTTAGTGCTACAATGTTTCTTTTTGTCTTCAAATTGACTTCTTGGAAATGTTCTCACAGCTGTTACTAGTCTTTTTAAGTATCTTACAATTCTTAAACTTGAAAATGATCAAAGGAGATAAAATAAAATTTGTATTAAGTAATATACTAATCAAAACTTAATCAAACTTAAATGAAGAATCTATATTTGCTGAAATCTTAATCAAACTTAAGTAAAATATTCCTTATTAACTAAAAGAGTTATAAAATACAATTTACAATAAATTTAATGGATAGATTTATACTTTCGATAGAAGATGGGTAAGAGAAAAACTTTTTCTTCAAAGTTTTTATGAACCAACAAAGCGGAATATTAAAATTAAAAATAAAATTTTTAAAAGATTTAACTCTGACTTATACAGATAACTTTAGCCATAAGTCACCCGAAAAAGCAATAGCTCTTCACTGTTAGCACACATACATTCAATAACTGCTGTAAAAAAGTGTTTGGTGTAATTATTAACTTTTACCACACATACATTTAATAACTGCAGGAAAAAATGTTTCCAATATAATAATTCTCTTTTTCCATATATTCCTCTACCAATAGAAAAATAAATTTTTTTAAAAAAAAAATTTAAGTTTCATTTTAAGATAGATGCTAAAATTATCGTCGTCTTTGTAGAATCTTAATGAAAAAAATAAATTATCATTAAAGAGGAGGATTACACACACATACACACACTTTTGTTTTTATGACATATTGTAACACACACACACACTCATATATATATATATATATATATATATATATATACTATAAGAACATTAGAAGTTATAAAATGCGGATTATGAAAATATTTCATTCAATGTTTTAAAATAGAGGCCATAAAATACATAATGTATAAAAACTATCCTGTTATATTCAATTCTGTTCTTTATTTCTAAATAATACATCGATAATAGATGCAATTTAAGACAATTCAAAAAATTTTAAATGGTAGTTTAAATGATCATATTTATTAAAAGCTGAAGATGCTGATAAAAGAAATGCGTTTCAGTAAAGTAAAAACTTTAACAATTACATTAGTTAGTTTAATAAATGAAGAAATTTTAAGTTTCCTTAAGATATTTAAAATTTCATATGTAATACAAAGTTTATTATACGTTATGTTAATATTTTCAACGTTACGATTGAAGAATAGTGTACAGCATCAAAATCTTTGCATGTGTCGAATCAAATTAGAGCAAAAACAATACGTCGCTATTATTTTCATTTAACCTAGTGCTTGATATCTTTTTATATACTAAAGAACACAAGATCGAGATAATCTTTCGCATTTCGGCTTACTTGTATTGTAAGCATATTTAATATAATAAGTATAACTAGTAAAGCATATATTTCAAAAAATAGAAACATTTTCTTAAAACATCTTCATTGATGTATCTTTGTTCACAATTTCTTCAACAGAAGTTCATTGTTACTTCAATACTATGTACAATTAAAACACCATACATTCTAAACATTGGTTTTTTTATATTTAATGTATGACTTTCTAAATTTTTTATGTCCATCATTTTGCTCTTTTGGGAAAAATGTAAATTATCTTTTACATTTCAATGTACACTACTGATATTTGGTGTCTCTTATGGTATTTAAAATTGTTCCTTATTATTCGAAAGTTGTTTTTATAACACAATGTAAATTACATTTTTTTGATCAATTCATATTCCTTAATACATCAGCACACGCACTTCTTAACACTATGTAAGTACACAAGGGAAACAGATTTTATCCATGTTTAATTCTGTGCATGATTAGAATGCAATATAATTGGGCTGAAATCTTGAGTTCAAATTAAATTATTCTTCAATGAGTTTAAAAGAATTTAAACCGATTTTATTTTTTTTCTTGGAAAATTTATATTCAGTTGAATACGCAATGTTTACAGGAAGATATTACCTTGAAAGTTTCAGCAACGGAATTTAGCCACATAATCTACGAAATTCTATTGTATAATCGGTTAAAAATGTAATCTTTATATTTAGGATTTTCAATATTTAGGAACACAAGTTTTGTATTCCTTACAATGAAATACTTTGAATTAAATATGACTTAAGATGCACAGGTGTCTAAAAGTTACACATAAATGATATTTAATGTGAATATTGTAGAAAATCTATATTGAAAGAGAGTTCAAGCAATGTTTTATACGAGAGTAAAATGGTTTTAAAATTAGAAAACAATACGAGGGAGCAATAATAATAACTTTTATTACCAAAGAAATCATTTAAATGAAACTAGGCATCTGAAGATTTCCCAATTTTTAAAAATCAAATGAAATAAAATTTGGTACTGGAATTTAATAAGGTATAATAAAGTTTGTGTTAACCTCTGAAAGCCAGTCACGATACACAAGGATTTCCCATACTTGCTATGATATTATAATAAGTTGCGGTGTCAAATATTTCGGAAAGTCACGGAAAGTCCATTTCAGTTCTGGAACAGAGCTCGGTGTGTGGAGAAGTGTAGCAAAATGTCTTCCATACATATCCCACTCATGCCCGATAAGATTCAGATGAGATGAGGTAAAAAGCCATAGCAAGCTTCGGATTTTTTCCGTTTCAAGGAAGCCGTCGATCAAGCTCGCATGGAGACAAGGCATAATATCTTCAACAAATATTAAGCCAGAGTCAACAGTACTTCAAATCAGGTACACATGAGGCTCAAGCACTTCATATATGTATATTTTAAGTATCACAGACCCAGTCTCACAGATATGGAGGTATGTAGGCTGACCAGCAGAACGACTACCCATGTGCTCGAATGCTTCGGTTTATAATTGTTTGAATTCAAGCTCTCCAACGATTATTCTTTTCTCAAACATGTCCAATCAGGCAGTGGTGACCTTTGCGCCCTCTTTTATTCAGTTTAATCATTCATAACATTCCTTCGCACATGAATTGTTCGAAATATGTTGGATTTACTTATGCTGAGTGATTGGTTAAAACGCGCCTACGTACATAGGTTTTTGTGCACTAAGACGTTGACTGAAATGTTCCGAATTAGGCTAAGTTTTTTAACTCTACTGAACTATAAAATCTATTAAAATAATTATTCTAATGAATACTTAGTTGCTATTTTTTAAGACATTTTAGAACCTACATTTTAAAAATCCAATATGTTTATTATTTTGTTAACATTCGCATAAAGTCAGAATATGTCATTTTAAGATTAATATATTACACTTTAAACAGGATTACAAAAGTTTTTCTGTCATCTCTCTTCGAAAACACAGCAAAGCGTTTGGAATTTTTTTCCAGAAATTGTTTATACTGTAAAAATCATTTCACTCCAGCTAATATCTTACTCATAATTCTAAATTCTTTTGAAAATGAGGTCTTAGATTGCTTACTTAAATGGTATTTCACTAATTCCAGACATAATTCTTTCAGAAAAGATTGCTGCTCCGTTCAAATTTTCTTGCTTATTATTTTAATGATGAATGAAAGTATTTAAGTGCGCATTGCTCATTGGTTTAAAACACCCTAGTAAATGCCATAGTCATTTTTTTTTGTTTCAGTATAAATTCCATGTGCCTCGTTCACTGCATCAGTGCAACTTTTAGTTTAATTGTAGAAAGTGATCATTTTGGTTTTTAGTTGTTTACCTAACGAACGATGAATTTCGTCATATTTATGAAGCAAGCACGAATAAACACTAAATTATCCTTTCATAAAACATAGATTATAAGAGACAACACCTTAACATTGCAATAAAAAATAAATGAATTTATATCCCTTATTTCGGATACAAAAGTTTGAGTGAGGTTCCTCGTTTATAGTTGCATAATGTTTCTAGAGAAGTAAGTTTGAGATCCAATCAATAAATCGTAAGCAAATGAAATACTCATGAACCAATTATCCATAGTAATATTTCCTCCTGTTTTCACAATGAGCCACTTTACGATAGAAATTATCATATTTGAACACTTGGGAGTCACTCTAATTTTAGTACCATATTTAGCTAGCTTGCTCTTGATCTACAGTTTAAGCAGACAGTTTTCTGAGAATGGCTCCAGTCCTTCACCTATGGTAGAATCAGGCACAAAATAAATTTCTTATACGATTTGATGAAACATCAAATATCTTAGAAGTATGCTAGATTAACTGTGGTCTTCGTTTCTACTCGTGAAAGAACATCAAAACTCTGAGCTACTATAGTAAGGAATGAAATTAGTCAATCGTCATTGTTGTTGGAATGATCTGCATTTCACATCCATCCGTCGGGCACAAGTCTTTTGCATTGGGATGCATAGCCCACAACACACCAGCATAAACAGTAATCTAAACAATGCCTTACATTCCGCTTCATTTGTATATCGAACATTATACTCTGTGGAAAATTTACTTCTAACTGTTAAAATCTAAATCCAAGTTGACTTAAATAAAATAAGATTTGTATTATAAAAAGGTACTCATCAAGCACTATGGTGGCATTTTAAAATGTCAGTACAGTTTCTTGATATCTGGTTAATTGGTTGCAATATTATGAAGCCATACTCACATAAATTTGTGTATATTTCTAATGCCTGAAACACACACACACACAGTTTCTTACTTTCTGGTGAAAAAAAATGTTTTGAAAACTACTACTGTAGATCAAAATCGTTACATACCTACATTCCTGCTGTGAACCAGTTCCATGATCTACCTCCGAAATATTATCTATAATGGAATCATAGTCACTATACACACTGTCTGTTTCAACTGAGAGTACATATATTATTGTTCTTGTAGAGAGTACATATATTATTGTTCTTGTAGAGAGTACATATATTATTCGTTGTTCACGTTCGTAAACGCTAAATTCAACCATTGCCTGATCACTGAACTTTAAACTGAAGTAAATCGCTAAATACGTATGAAGTAGAGTCATCAATGACTCGATTTTTAGAATACAACTGAAATTCCTTTACTTTACTTCTTTGGCACCTATACTTTGATAGATATTATAAGTATAACCAATGATTACTAACGAATATCCCTCTCTTTCGAACAAATAAACAACTGGTATAGATTTTTTTCCCGGCTCGTTTGCCAGTGAGTTAATATGATTAGCTTTCATTAACCATAAATTAGATAAAATGAAGAAATAAATCAAAATAAGAGACATATATTCATAATAAAAGGCTCTCAAACTCTGAAACATACATATGTTAATTAATATTCTTGTGTAACATAATTAATTGAGGAAATAAAAATATATTTTTTAAATATTAAGTTGTACTTTATATTGTCCAAATTAACTCATAATTGTAAATATATATCACTTTAGAACATGATAAATCTTAATGCCATACGTATTCATATATCAAATCATTGCTTAATAACAGGGCTATCCAAACTTTTCAATCCGAAGGCCTCATGAACTATCAAACAGCAGTTTGGGGGCCGACTACTCACTCGAGATGCAAATAAAAATGAATCAAAGCTTAAATGCTGTTTTTAATTATTAAATATTATTTTATTCCTCTGTTATTTAATAACACATTGATTCACTACATATAAGAGACCATGGTAGCCTAGTGGTCATGGTTTCGGATTCGTCGCCGGCGGTTTTTGTTCAGTCGTGGGTTCGATACTTGGCCGCCAAAGACTTGCCGTGTAGCCGGGGCTGATGCACGTTAAATCTGTCGGGGTCCAAAGTCCTCACGTTGGCGTGGTGTGGATGTTAGGAGAGAGAGGTGCCAGCTCAGGTGTCGTCCTCGTCACTTGACAGTGGTTCAAAATTACGAGGTCCGTCGCCAATAGTCCGCGTGTTGCTTCTAGTGCGACGTTAATAAAAATTAAACTAAACCTTACGTATGAGCACCTGTATTAGTGAGAATGGTGAAATTGTTTCCTGGATACTAAAATAGTAGACATTTCTGGCTTTAGATTTGATGATACTAACATCATCAGTGACCCGAGATTAACATCAGACAAGCTTGTTTCAAATTATTTTTCATTTAATTCAATCTTAAAAATGGTTGTTTATACAAGTATGTCGTTCCAAAGATTTAAATTTCTTTGATGCAAAAGTTTGACACTAGGAAAATCTTCCTTGATCAAAAACTGGTAAACCCATTAGTCATTCTTTAAACTTTTCCCTTAGGATGTCATATGCTTGCAACTCAATGACCGCTAGCAGCAGTTCACTTGAGTAATTAGTCACATCTGCTTCAAATGGGTTTTGAAACAATCTCATTTCATCTGTCTTTGAATACATGTTAGTAAAGCACTCATGAAACTGCTACTGGAGATCTTTGATGATCTCGCATACAAATGACGTGGAGAGCTATGCTGTTGCTTCAGCCTTGAACACCTTGCACTAGTGAAAGTGTGTCAATTATTTAGCCTGTACTTGTTCTAATAACAAGACAAGTTTAGATTTAAAGACCTTTCGGTGGGTATATAGATCAAAAACTATATTTTTCTCTCTTTATAATTTTAGGTTCACACAATTTAAATGACAAGTTATATATGCAGCAAAGTCCACATACAATTCTCATACTCACTCTTCATGAGACAGTAATGGATGGGGCTTGTAATTACTTTCCAGTAAGTTAACATTTTCCTTCCTTAATTCAAATACTTTGATCATATCTTTCTCACAGCTTAGCCATCTTACTGTGTAATATGGAAAATCTTGCTTTTCTGGGTCTGTATCTTTCAACATTTTTCTAGGCTATCTATAGTTGAGCTCAAGTGAGTTTGTTAAATTATCATATTTACCACATTATTAAGTACACTGCTAATGTACCCATATTTAGCACAAAAAGTTTGCTGTTGAATAATACATTGAAGGAACATTGGTTGAGGAATATTTTTCTCATTACATACCTGTTTTATTTGTCCAAACATGTTTTTTTATGCCACCCATGTTATTTCCTCCATTAATTGTCATGCAACTGAAGTTATCTACAAATATGTTTTCTTTTAATTCATGGAATATATCCTTATGGTAACAGTACCGTACATGCTGTTTAGGGAGGCCAGCTCTTGTGTTATGTTCAAGTCTTCATCTACACGTTTAATGAACGCAAGTTGTTGAGAGGTGGAACAGTTGTCTAGCGATTCATCTATTGTAATTGAAAAATGACAAAACTTGCTTGCATTTTTAGCTACTTGAGTCACAGTGTTTTCGGCCATGTCTGTAACATGGCACGCAATGGTATTTGCACCCAATTCTATATTTTAAAATAGTTTCGACTTTTCTGGACAAAGATCGTTGCCACTTCCAACAACTATTCCTTCACTACTTCATCATCTGTAGGGGGATTTGCCACTTTTAGGAGGGACGTAGGCAACTGTATAACTGGTCATAGATAAAAAAAAATTTCATTGGAGAATTCACTAAGCAATGGTCTCTTAGAAATTTGTTGATTTTGTAATTTATAAAATATTTCGACGTGGACTTCACCCTCCAAACGGTGCATATTTCTCCTAATATTTGCTTTGATGATGACAGCGAAGGTTGTATTCTTTCATCACGTTTTTGTTGCAAATAGGTGACAAAGTGACATTGGAGCGCCTGATCTTGTCTCTTAAACTCCATATCTTATTTGTATATTTTGTGAGCATCACTTCGTCTTTTTCCAGATCATAACTGCGTGTAAATTATTGAAGAATAATTAAGTTTATGTTATGAAAAAATTTAAAAAATTAAAAACAGCACTAAACTGTGAAAGTTGTAAGAAAAAAAGCTAAGTTTTCTTGAAGAAATTGAAAGTTATCTTATTGGTTGATGAGAGGTGAGAAGAGGGATAGAGATATGTATCTGACTTCCCAAGCCGACGAATGGAGCAGATGCTTTTCATACTGGTACTGTTGGTATGAAAAATTTTATTGTAGTGTTTCGGGCGTAGCTACCGACACCTTGGGAGAGGAAATTTTATGTGTTTGTAAGAGTGTTGGTGTATTTAAGAGATTTGAAGCTTAAAAGATTACGAGTACATTCTTTGGTCTTTTAATATTTATATCTGGATTATAGTTGTAAATAATATGGAGTGTGCTATTGTCGGTGTTCCTGAGATTATTAAAGAATTTAAGTGAAATTTTTTGGATGATTTGTGTAATAGTGGGGAAGTTATTGGTAGTGTAGATGTCTGAGTTTCTCATGAACCATCTAACGTTTACTATTTGTCTGAGAATGTTATTTGGGACATTTTCAAGTTTATTTATATGTTTATTGGCAGCGAAAACCCAAATAGGATAGCTATAAATCAGGATTGGTCTGAGAATCAGTGTATAGATAAGGAACTTGCTTTCTATATTTAATTTAGAGTTTCGAGCAATCAGGGGGTAAACCGTGCAAGCGCTGGCTCGGAACTTTTAATACATTGTGTAATGTGTTGATTGAACGTGAGTCTTTTACCACAAGTATAACTCCTAAATATTTAGTGTGATTAGACCAGGCGATCTTGGGTAAATTAATAGTGACTTTTGGTTTTCTGTTTTTTGTTTTGTGAAAGAAAAAGATGGCCTCAGTTTTGAAGCATTTAGTCAGATTTTCCATTTGGAGAACCAGTTTCTAGTTATGAAATGAGTTTTTGAAGTTCTAGAGCCACTAGGAGTGACTCTTTGTTTTGTGCTAGTATCGCAGTGTCATCTACGTACATGAAGAGAATTGTGTTGAATGCTTTGGGAATATCATTCACGTAAACCGAGAATAATGTCAGAGTCCCGGGATACTCCAGCAGCTATTTTGATAATTTTTGAATGAGAGTTGTTGACTCTCAATTCGAATGTTCCACTGTTTAGGTAAGATTGAAATAATTTTATTAGAATGAAGTTAGTTTTAATTTTATTAATTTTTAGATTAGTCCATCAGGCCAAATTCTGTAAAATGCTTTGTGAATATCTAGGAAGACTGCACTTGGGGAGTTTCCGTAATTTAAACCGGTCTTTATGTGTTTAACAACACGGAGCAGCTGGGGGGATGTTGATAAATTTTCTCTGAAACCCTGTTGTTCATAGATAAGTATATCATTATTTTTTAAAAATTCATTTAAACAATTAAGAATGATTTTTTCTGAAAGTTAATCAATCATTGGAAGGAGGGAAATGGGTCGGTAACTATCAGGAAGGGTAGGATCTTTCCCTGGCTTAATAATGAGGATGACAGATGAATTCTTCCAAGACTGAGAGAAATGTTCTACAGTAATGATATCGTTTAATATTGTCGTAATTTTAAAAATAATTTTAATTGGTAGTTTTTTAAGCATCTTATTTGTTATTACTTCCCTTCCCGGGGCCTTTTTAATTTTCATTTTCTCAATCTTAAAGAGAAGTTCTGATGGTTTAGGTGGGGGAAGAGTAGGAGTGTTTGAAAAATTTGTGGGATTATATTCATGAAGTTGTGAACGATATCCGTTGTGTTTTTGTCAAAGTTAGGATTTTTAATGTTGTTTAGTTGAAATAGTTTTCTAAGTGTCCATTGAGTCAGCTAGAAAATTTGCTTTCTCGAGGTCAAAAAGGGTTATACCATTAGGACCTTTAAGGGTCGAAATAGGAGTTCTCTTCTTGCGTAGGGGCTTTGCCTTCCCCCGCCGTCATTGGCGTCTAGGACATGAAGGGCATTTTCCCATTATTTCTGTTTGAATTCATTTACATTTCTTTTAATGATGTTTTGGTAATTGCTTAGGGTATTTTTCTTCGGCGGGTCTTCGGGTGAACTGCCATTGTTTTTTCAGTTTATTTCTAATTTTGAACGTGTTCCGAAATTCCTTGCTGATGTAGTGTGTTTTGTTTGTGTTGACTGATTTTAAATCCAGTTTATGTGCTTGTGGTATGTTTTTTTCTGAGGAGGGCTACTTTCTCTTCGATTTCTGCTCCAGTGTTGGGAGGCTTGAGGTTTATTATGGGGTTTTTGTTTAGAGTGTTGCGGAAAAGCTCCGAATTTATGGAGACTTTTCTACCGTTAATTTCTATTTGCATGTTAGTTTGAATATTTAGAATGATTAGGTTGTGGTTTGTGATGTGAGCTCTGAATAGAGGATACATCACATAGCCAATGAAAGTTCCGGGTCAGTGCGAAGTTTATTGTGCGGGGGAGCTATGGCCGAAGCGAATAGGTGAGTGGGGTTTTGATATCGTATTTGTGTGTCAATATAAAATTTGTTATAAGTATATCTCGACAGTTGTTAGTTTTACAGCTCCCGCTAATAAGGTGGGCATCAAAATCTCAGCAAGTAATAGAATTGTCTCCTAGTTGAGCAATCGCTTCTAGGTTGTTTTGAGTGTAAGTTAATCTAGCTGAGGGAGGGGGTGTAAAATGAACAAATTACAATAGCATCCTCTCTCGGCGGAGTTAGTGGGACAATCGTCGCTTTTAAAACCATCGGAGAGGGTGTTGGTATGTGGTGATGCGGAATTGAGCTTCGTATCAGAAGAGCAGTACCACCTCCTGTGTGTATTTGTTTTGGTCGATCATTTCTATAAATTGTGTAATTTGGAATTTTGAAGTTAATACTTGGTCTAAGGTGTGTTTCTTGTAGTAGGATAGTATCGGGAGAGTGTTTATCTATGAAGTCTCGGAACTCGACAGTACGAGACTTGACTCCGTTCGCATTCTATGACACAATTTTAAGTACGAAGTTTGAGTAACCCATTATCCCATTATCCAGAGGATGATGGGCACATGCCCTAACAGAAAAAGTCAAGGTTCTCGAAGTCATCGTTTGTCGTTTCGTTGCAATTAACACTCAATGCTTTATCGCTGGAATGGATGAATTATTTCAAAATTTTTTTCCTCTTGAAATTGGAGACTATTTTTTTTCTTCTTTTCTCTTTTTTGGCTATCATAGGGCACTAAAATAAAGTAACTTCAACATGAATAAACAGTGAAAAAAAGAGTTTTGTACATAATATCGTTCAAAACATCTGATTATGTGTAATAGTCTCGTTGCAATTATAGTAGCAAATTAACCGAAATAATTTTTAAATTTTTTTATGATCACTAAAGTTACTTTTCCTTACTTCCTTATTATAGTTAATATAGTCTGCAAATAAATTCGATTATGGTATAAAGATTGTTGTTTTCAATATTTCTTTTTTGGAATATTTGGAAATTTCTAAACTTAAACTAACGACATCCTCAATACTTTATACACACTGGGAGGTAATTACGTGAAGTAAATTATCACTAAATAAAATGAGAGTGCAAGATGTTTCGCAATTAGATTCCAACTGTAATAACAACACTTCCTCATCACAGCAGCCAATCGCAATTGAGATGAAAATAATCAAGTCTTGGAACAAGCAGCAAACCATTTAAAACTCTGCCACCAGATGGCACTATATCATATCATTGACTGTGAACGGAAGTTGATAAAGTAAGCAGCAAATAAGGTTTTACAATGTAGTGATCGGTTGGAAAACATAACGCACTACTACACGCCTCTATATTAATTCGGTAGAAATGTAACGTCCATGTAAGCGGGATCATGACACAATACGCATAATTTCTATTATTATTTCCGCTGATAAAAATATTTCTATATATTTGTCGGATAAGAGGAACTAGTGAGCCGCATCTGTCTCACGGACCACAGTTTGGAAACCCCTTGCTTTATAATTTTAAGATTCTGATCACGCCAAGCACAGCGACAAAATGAATAACCAAAATTATTCCCCCCTTTTATCCCGAAATCGATTGGTTTCCATTTTACCTTTCCAATTTGGATAAAGAAATTTTCCTTTTCCCTTTTATTGCAACATAAATATTTTATTACCCTGATGTCGGCAAAAAGATGTCACCTTGGGAGTGATTTTGCGGCATGTGACATCAAAAACAAATGTCAATTTTTCTTTGCATCTCCCCAAAAATTCATTCAATCACCTCTGTTGCTTATTATTATTTTTCTTTTTTTGTTTTTAAATTTTTTTTAAGCCTGTATTGCTAAAGAAGATGCACTCCTTATTTGTTCTGTTTGAAAAAGCATTTAAATGTGAAAGGTGGGTAGACTTTTTTCCTTGATGGATTCTTCTAATCATGTTATATATTCCTATCTTATCTACGTAAGGAAAATAACAATACTTGAAACACAAGGCATGGGTAGGGATATTGCAAACATAATAAAATGTAATCCCTATAGGCAGTTCCTAAGATATCGAGGAAGATTATTGTATTTTTTGTAACTATACTGGCTGCTTTAGAAATCTAAAATCCAATCAAGAATATTATGATCTTATAAAGATGCTTTCTGGCGATAAGGATGGATATAATCGCTTATAAATTGATAGTTTCTTGCAATTTTAAAGTAAGATTCGTTCTTCACATTTTCTGAAATGTTATGAGCTATTTTTTCACAACATCAAAAACTTTTGTTATCAAATAATACAAGGTTCCAAGCTACAAAGTAGACGCAATTCATTTTTCTTATTTATGTCAGGGACATGAAATACTCTTAGGAATATTCTTCATGACAATTTACTTTTAAAAATATTTTTCTTTTGAGTTTTGATGTTTTGGAAGACTAAAAATTCATTTGATTTGAAGTGATAATTTTCTAAATGGCGTTTTCAATGCATTTCAAAAAGTCCTGCAGAATAAATTAAAAGTTTCGTTTAATTTCCATATGATCAATGTATTTTCATGAAAAAATTCTTGTTCTCTTTCTATTGTGTTTTGTTGAGTCAAAGTTTTGTATGACTTAGTTTAAATAATATTGTATTGTGACACTGACAATTATAAAATTATTGTTAAAGTACATCAGAAATGAGAGTCTAAGTAACTTAGGCCATGGCGGCCTAACGGTCATAGTCGTGACCGACAGATTTCGTCGAGTAGTAGGTTCGAACCTTGATGTCACTGAGGACCTGCTGTGTAACCGGGATTGATGCACATAAAATCTGTCGAAGCTCAAATTCATACTATAGGCGTGATGTGGAAGTTAAGCGAGGGAATTGCTAACTCAGGTGTCATCTTCCTCACTTGACAGATATTCAAAATTACTTGATCCATTGCCATAAAAAAACACCTCATTTGCATTTAAATGCTCGTTAATCCTCAACAAGGGATTTCTTGGTGACAGCGTCTTCAGTCGGAAGAAACCCCAATTCTTAAGCCAAACAAAACCTTCATAAGATCTTATAAATTTTATAAGTAATTAGGTATTCTGATTGACTGCTGACTCTCCTGGATTCCAAACCATTAATTATTTTAAAGAAAATATTTATAATCTATCATTAAATTTCAATAGTGTTTCTTTCAGTGGTTTCAGTTCCAGTATATACACACACACGCACGTACGCACGCACACCACACACACACACACACACACACACACACACACACAGATATATATATATATATATACAATTAAAGATCTAAAACTTGATATAGATGATTTGCAGAAGGATTTTGTTATCGTTTATGTAGATAAGGTTCCTGCAAATTATGCAATTATTTGCAAATTTTACTATCATAAATTATTGAGTGAACATGTAATGAATAATAATGCTTTCCAGTTATCCAAATATAGTAACAGAGAAATAAATAATCGTCTTTTGGCATTCAATAGGAAGGTGGGTTTACACCTTACAAACATTAAATTTCCATATATTTTCTTAACGCCAAAATTTCACAAAAATCCTGTCAAATTTCGAAATATTACGAATGGATATAACACCTATATCACTAAATCTGGCAAACTTTTACAATCCATTCTTCAAAAATCTATTGACAATATTGAAAATACTGCTATTATTAAAAATAATTTTGAAATTGTCAAAAGCATGAAGGAACAAGAGGTATTCTCTATACATGGATATGATTTTGAAGACCTTTTTAACTCAATAGATATTCAAGATTTAATTAAGGTTCTTGCAATTTTATAAAATAAATATCATTTTAATCAAACAATAAAACGTGAAAAATTCAATACTTTCATTAAACTTGTATTACAAGAGAATTTTACAGTTTTCGGTCAAAATCTCTATAAGCAAATTCAGGGTCTCCCTCAGGGAGGTCCAGCTAGTAATTGTCTGGCCAATTTTCATTTACATTTTTATGAATTACAACAGATTAACAATGATTCTTACTTTCTTCATCGTTACATAGATGATTTAATTATTTTTGGTAAAACTAAGGAATTTAAACCAAATATTTCATTTTACCCTAATTATCTCAAATTATTAAAAACTAATCTTAATTCAAATACAGTAGAACTTTTAGATCTCGATTTGCAAATTGTTGACAATAGACTAATTAGTAATATTTATGATAAAAGAGAGAAATTCGAATTCTATGTAATTAAAATACCTTTTTGGAACAGTAATCTACATAGATCCATTTATAGGAATATTTTATTGGGATTTTTATTACGTAATAACAAATTAACCACACATAAAATAGACAAGTTTAATAACTTTAAAAAATTCTTCAACAACTGTTTAGATCATGATTATCCAATAAATTTCTTAAATACTTATATACATCATAAATATATTAAACATCTTTGCGAATCGTGATCCAATTTCAAATCCACCACACAACAATGGGTCCACAAAGTGGGCTTGTTAGTGGTCTAGCCGTGAAGAATTTATTTATTTACATTTACACAGCTTACAATTTTACTCACTCTCTGGACCATTATACTCCTTTACCATACAACTTATTACCAACCAATTGTTTGCATCCTTTTACATTTTATTACCAATCAAACAATGATTTAAATCTTTTTTCAATTTATATGGTGATGATGTGATATATTTTTTTCATTTTGAATATGTGATATACATCTTGAAGCTTAAAGAAAATTCCGTCTTACTACTCACATATTTGAATCTTCATTTCTTTGAATTTTGTAAGTAATTTTTATATTTTGATTTTTAATAATTTTTAGAATTATAGATTTTATTTTTGTAAATTTTATCGTTAAAATTTTTTGCATTTTTCAATCATTGAACTCTTTTGTAATTTGGATTTCCCAATTCAGCTTACCAAGAATTATAGATTTTATTTTTGTAGATTTTATCGCTGAATTTTTTTGCATCTTTTAATCATGAACTCTTTTACAATTTGGATTTCCCAATTCAGCCTACCAAGTCGCAAAGGGGGAAGGTTGGTACCATTAAACTAGTTTAACCCCGCTTAATCGGTCCTCAGCCCGATATGTCTTTTTGACTTGCTGGGTTCCATATTTTCTTTTATTTTTCTTTCATTGTTACATTTCTTTCTGGATTTTTGTCTTTTTAAATATTTGAAATTATTCTTTCATAAATTTTTAGTATATATATATATGATACTTACTTGTTAAAAAACCTAATATTAAACTTGGTAAAAGTTTCAGTGTGGTGATCTACCTTTCTCGCAAATTACTAAGTTAAACTCCTTTCGGCGAATTTAGCTTTTAAAAATTACCAAGGCTTAAAGGATGTCTACCACTGCTGCTTTGCAGGTAATTGCAGAGGTTCTCTCAATTCACCTTATCCTATAATTTCATTTTCTCAAATATCAAATTTGGAAACAGCATAATTACCCCTTTTTTCAGCTGATTAATAATATCACATTCGAATTAACTATTTCATTAAGAGTTATTAGTCCTGAAAAACAAATTATTATTCTTAACAAATTTTAGGGATCCTCCGGGTGGGAGATTTACTCTGACGGATCAAGGATCGAGTTCAAAACTGGGTTCACCGAGTGCGTCCTAAATACAGTCTATATGTTTAAGCTGAATTCATATAACTCAATTTTCCAGGCCAAGCATTCGGCAATCGGATTTGCCGTTTTGTGGGCCGTCTCTTATAATTTCAAAGTTTCTGTTTATTCCAACAGTTTGTCATCATTAGTTTAACTGTAATGTACTATAAATGAATTGATCTTCATTAGTATTATTAAAGAAAAATTAGCAACCAATTCCGATTCTTACAACTTATACGAATTCATGCACAAGTCAAAGGTTATTTCAAAACAAACAAAATTGCAGATTCATTTGCAAAACTCGCTTTTACTGATGGTAAGGGAATAAATTTCTCAGTCGCTCGTTCTCATATAGCTTAGATTTTAAAAAATAAGCTACTTTCTGACTAGGAGTGTAGTGGTCAATTAGTATATATATATATATATATATATATATATATATAATACCAGTATTCATGTTCAGTCCTACATCCCAAGACTAAATTTGAATTTCTATTCCAATTCAAGTTTTATTTCTCGCTTTACAGCTGATCATGGTTCCTTCTTTTGTTATTTAAAATCATTTTAATTTGAAAAATATAAATTTATGTTCCTGTGGTTCAATTGGAGATGTTGACTACTTTTTCTCTTCTCCTAGAAGTGAAACTTATTTAGCTGAAGTCCGTGTGTGAAAATCCTTAATTGCATTTAAAGCTTAAATCCTGTATTCTTACGACTCATAAAACTACTGAACATTTTTTCTTAATTATTTCGGATTTTTATTACATTTCTTAATATTTTAATTTTTCTTTATTGTGTAGCTATATTTGTATATCTTGCATATATGCTCATATCTTTGTCTAACACTTCATTTTTGTTCACGAGTTAGTGGACGCTTTTGAATTGTGCCATTTAATATATTATGCATCTTATTTCTGCAAGAAAATTCTTACTGTTAGCTATTCCTTTTTTACTTTCTATCATGCCCATTTTCTGCTCTGTTGCACATTTTATTTAATTTTGATTTCGAGATTATGTAATATCTTATGTATTTTTGTTACTAAAACCAATCTATCAATCACTTTCAGTAAGTAAACGCCTCGGTACACAATAGTTATTATTCATTCATTGTTTTGAAGAAAGGAAGAAAATTTTAACTGTTGAGGATTTTTTTTGGTATTGAATGCAACGAAAATAGGGTATAAATACATTCGGCAGCATCTTTATAAAAGTAAATGAAGTTCTGAATAGCTTTTACATCATGTTTATTAGTGGATATGCGTTACTACAGGAAAATATGTTTTATAAACACCTATATATTTTGATACACAGTAATATATTCTTTTCTATATTAATAACTGTTTGAGACATTGGTCAATCCTGATTAATGAATGTGTTTTGTATTTCATTCAGAGCTTAAAAAAATGATAAATACTTAGCTTTAGCAATGATAAAATGTAATCTAAATAATCATATTTTAGATACAGTAATGTATACTTCAAAAGCTAAAATTAACGTATTCTAAATTAAATTATACTGACATTATTATACACCAAAGATAGGAAAAATTACTTGCTAAAGTATGCAATCTATTGCTTGAAAAATAATTACAGAATCTATGATTGAGGTATATTTTCAGTATGGTTTCGATAATACTGAATTACTTGTAAAGCAGTCTCTACAACCGCTACCATTTTATTTGTTACCCTATTTTCAAATTTCATGTTGCACCTGAAGACTACATATGTCCACAGTGCAATACATTTGTTCCTTTTGTCCGTATTTATCAGTAGTGCGTTGATAATGTAAGAAGATGGCTACCCATAAGCCTATGAGTTTTAAGTAGCAAATTCTTAACTAAATTTTTTCGCATCATTAGTACAGATCCACTTTTATTTGTTGTGCCTTTATTTTCCCAGAAATGAAAGTATATCTTATGGGACATCACTTTCGTTTTGACGACTAGGTGAAAGCTTCCATTATAGCCTGGTGTGCATAACAACTACTGGAATACATTTTCGGTGAATTTGTTCGATTGGTCAAACGTTGATGGAAGTTGGGAAAATGGATAGAGATTATGACATTATGAAAATAATTATAGCATGTACTTGCAGATTTTAGGTTCAAAAAGGATTGTGAAAATCGTGTTACATAGAAAAATTATATGGGCATACAGACATTACTTTTCAATCAAGTCTTGTATTTATTAACATACTGCTTGTTTAATTGCTATTATAATGCAACTAAACAGCAACACGTTATACTTGTGGTGACGTTTCTTTCAAAATTTTAAACTTGATGTAGTGAAGATAAACGATCTGAGATTGTACCTAGCTCTCCAAATTTTCTCTCTACACTTCCTGAAGATTCTAAGGCCTAGCAAATTTTAAAGAGCAGACGTTTCCATTTTTTTCTCCTGCTTTGAGCAAGAAACATATTTAATTGAGATTTTATAGAAACTGTTGTAATCAAAATGATTATTTGCATTTAGTTTATCTGATTTGAATATTCAGTAATAATTTTGTCCTATATGCTTACCAGATGGACCTTTTCATTAATGTTGGTTAACTATGTAGAAAATTGGTAAGGATTTAATAGGATAAATATGAATAAATGTCAAAAGTGTTATTTTCTTTCATATTTATGCGAAAAATATTTCATGAATCGAGTTATTAGATTGTACGATATTTCTCTTTATATGTACGATATTTTCTCTCTCTCTCTTTTATCTTATGTATGGTATTTCTCTGATGTGATTTATAGTTCGATTGTGAAGCAATTACTTATTAACATCGCACTTAGAAGCAACACGATCGCTATTGGAAATGGCCACTGTAATTTTGATTTTCGTTGAAGTTACGAGAACGACACGTGAGCTAGGACCTCCCTCTCTAAACTTCTACACCACACCGATGAGGGGACTTGTGGGCCTCGACCAGATTTACTCGTATTGTACTTTGGCTCTGGTAAGTGTTAGTGGCATTAGGGTTCAAAACCTCTACTGGACGGAAACAACGGCTGTCTTAAGTCTGCAGCCATGACAATTAAGCTACAACGGTCATTTAGAGATTTAAAATATATATTTTTTTCATAAGAAAGAAAAAAAAAGAAAACTATGAAAATATTTTTATATTGCCCTCTTAAACAGGCTAAATGAACATCGAGATATCATCCTATTATAAAATATATTTAAAGCAGAGAACAAAGGAAACTGTTTATTTAAATACTTCATTCTCCTTCAGGGTACACATTTACTTTCTTATAGGCACTGGAATAGTAAAATTATTCTTTTTCAAATTCACTTTATTGTTTTCTGCGATTAAAGTTTACATCAATGCACGGCCAATTTGGAACAAATAATTCAGCATTCAATGTAAAATGACACTCACTTCCACTTTAATACTGTTTTCGAACCAGTAATATTAAAAATTAAGCCGTTAAATGCACATAAATAATACCTTACTATCCTACTTTAGTAATTTCTTGTAACGAAAATTTAAATAAGAAAATACCCATGCTTACTTATTTGTTCTGCATTACATCACGTCACTTGTGTTCTTCATATCATTAGATGATGAGAATCATATTCAGAATAAAACGAGATCAGTCAATAAATTTCATATTTGCCTATTGTTCCAAACTCCAGTTCTCAAAACTCCAGTTTAAAAAAGCCTTTTTAAGGGTATAATGGAGGGAAATGCAAAACAATGATATAGAAAGCAAAACAAGGTTAAGTTCTCTTTAAATATTTTTTTTCTGGAAACTCGCACTCCTGTGTCAGTTGTTATCGTTGAAACTAGTTGTCTGGCGAGCTACTGTCCTTCTAGCAACTAGTTGCATTGCGCAGTAATTGTCAGATATCAGCATTGGCGAGTAACTATGATTCTTGTCGAGACTGAAATTCGTGGTCAGTAAACTATTTCCTGCCCTTTGAAACCTCTGCCAACATCTTAAGATCGCATACAAAGACACTTCCAGATTCGGTTTGTGATGTACAGATAAATACATTCCAAAGATTTTTCCTTTTGCAAAAAAATAAATACATTCCAAACATTTTTACTTTAATCTTCAATACCATTAAGACATAATGATAATTCAATATTTAATGCTTGTTTCAGTGTTCAATCACTTTTTCTCAGTATATGCTTAACACATAATCATACCCAAAGGTTAACCCATTATAATCCTTCTTAATGCATTTTAGCAATTGATTAAACTTAGATTAAACTTATTAGCTTTGAAAAAAACCTAAAATCTCACCAAATGTATAGTGAATACAATAAAAATTCAGCCTCTTAGCAAAACTAACGATAAATTCACTGTCTTTTTATTATATAAAAGCCTTTCCTAAGAGTCGAAACATTATTGTCTTTTGTGTAGAAGCCTGGGAATACTTGTTACGATTACAAAATCTTGTAGAAGAAATTTTTCTTTCTCCTTTTTATAATTAAATAAATTTTCGTATATGGAAATGTGTGGGATGCATCTTCTTCCAGGTGCATAATCAAAAAGTACCTCAAAACTCCTGGGAGCAAAATACAATGAAAAAAATTGGAATAAAAAGGTTTCTGGGGGATGTAATGAAGAATTGACATTATCTTTTGATGTCCTCATATCAAGAAATTACTCCCAAGGTGACATCTTTCTGCCGATATCGAGGGACATAAAATATTTATGCAGCAATAAAAGAGAAAAGGGAAAGTTTTATCGAAATCAAAAGACTGGAAAAAAGGAGAATCCAATCGATTTAGCAAGTAACAATAGAATTATGCGTGCCTACTCATTTGTCATTGTTCCTTAGTGGTTTGAGAGGTAAAATTCAGAACATCGATGCGAAAAGCTTAAATATGTCGATTAAAAATATAAATTGTAAACCACTATGTATATGGTAATAAGAATTTATCATATATTGTTATTTTATACAATGCATTTTTTTCAATTCAAGTAATAAAACTCTTAAAAATATGAATTTCATAAGTAAATATTTGGAATTGTAAATAAAAAACAAAAACATACATGTTTTGTTTAACATGGTTTGGGAAAATAGTTATCAGATCTGTTAAAAATTGAAAAATGTAAAGTATTATTGGTTGTAGAATAATCCATGAGAAAACAAAATAGGAATTAAATGTACACAATGCTCAAATAAATACTTAAAAGTTGAAAAAGGTTCACTTGCAATGAACTATACATATTATTATACAATCTATTTACAAATCATATAATTAATAGAATCATTTCATATGAGGTTAGATGTAAATATATATATATATATCGTATAACATTATGTATATGGTAACAAAATTTAATCATGTATTGTTATTTTATATAACACATTTTTATCGATTCAAGTAATAAAAATTATTAAATCTGAACTTCATAATTAAATACAAAGGGTTTTTAAAGGAAAAAGTACGAAAAAAACACACTGGTGGTATAAATAAAGACTTTATTAATTGTATATAGGCCTGAGCACAGCAATCCCATTGTTTAACGAGCCGAAGGATTCTTTGTTCCCAAAATTCCTTTGGCCGTGACTAGACACAGTCCTTCACAACGTTCTTCAGTTTGTTATTCGAGTCGAAGCGCTTCCCTTTCAGATGATTTTTTTGGGGATGAAACACATGAAAATTGCAGGGGAACATGTACGGCTCTAGGAAGGATGCCCTGGCTTCACCTATTTGAAACTGGCCAGGTCTGAGTGTGTGTACCTAGTTATTTGAGAACGCACTTTATCATGGAGCAGAACCACACTATCCTTGAGCAGCCCCGGTCTTTTGTTCTTGGTGGACCTGCGTAGGCTTCGGAGTGTTTCACAGTATACATCGGGGTTAATAGTGATTCTGTGCTCGTGGAATTCAACAAGTAGAGGACCTTGGGGGTCGAAAAAGACGGTGAGCAACAACTTGCTTACTGACGTCACGGCTTTGAACGTTTCAGGGAGAGCTACGACGCATGCTTCCACTGCATGCTGTCCCGCACTGTATCTTGCTCGTAATGATGGCACCAGCTCTCATCACCTTTGACGATCCGCACAAAGAATGCGGGGTCTTCATGATACCGAAAGAGATGTTAAAGTTCTAGTCCCATACACAGTTTCTTTTGCTGGTTGTTGAGCTGCTTTGGAATCCATTGCGCACACACTTTCTGATAACTCAACTTGTCGTGAACAATTGTCCACACTGCTCTAACGCTGACATACATTTCAAGAATCCTAAGTGTAACAAGTTATGGGTAACTCCAGGTGAACCAACGACATTGACTGCAAGGCCAATTCGCAATGGTTGGAAGACAATGCTTTGCATTTGGTGGGATCAGGAGGGTGTGATGTATTATGAGCTGCTAAAACCTGGTAAGAAAAACGACCAGAATATCAAAAAAGGCAACAACGAAGCGATGATAATGTACCATCATATGCAACAAAACCGGTCAAGGAAACGATTGGGGCGTTACGTTTGGAAATACTTTCTCATACGACTTACTCACCCGAATTGCCTCTATCTTATTTTCACTTATCTGCATCGATATACCTATCACTTGATGAACAATACTTCAAATCATACAAAAATGTTCAAAAATGGCTAGATGACTGGCTTGCCTCAAAAGAGGAGCAGTCTTTTTGGTGTGGCTCCACAAATTGTCAGAGAGACAAGAAAAATGTATTGTTAGAAATGAGCAATACTTCGAATAATGATATTTTCTTCATTTAGATGTAATAAACGTGTATTTTCTATAGAAAGATACCGGTTTCATATTTACATACCTGGTACACTGAACTTATTTTTATTTTTAAAAATATACACAAGGTTTATGTATATAGCATCAGATTTGTATAAAACTTAAGGAATATTTAAATCACCAAATTTATTTTTTTAAGAGTTTTGCTTAATTTACACACACATTTTGAAAAAATAATACATTAAGTTATACAACATTATACTTATAAATACCTGCAAATTATAGAAATTAAAACTATGTTGGACAATGAAAATATATCAAATGCAAGTACTGAATATACAAACGTAATTACAGCTATTGATTATGAATTATTTATGCATACAAATGTGATTTTTTACATCAACAGATTCAAAGGTTAACAGATAAATATCTTAATGTCAAAATATGACTTCCATCGTTTTTAAATTAAAAAAGCAATGGGAAAAAACAGCATAAATTAAGTGTACTTTCCTTTTCAAAAACTCTCTATTCTCTTAATAATATGTAAATTTGGAGGCAGAAAAATTAGAACGCTTAACACATTTAGAAAGTTATACATTCAAGTTTAAAATTAATAAATTTCTGTCGTGTTTAAATAAAGGATCTTTGAATAATGTTTTTCACACAATTAAAAAAATCCAACAAATTTAAAAATATCTAAAATTTCAGATGCCTATACGTAAAATTTAGACAAAAATTCACAAGCTCAGATATTACTAACTAAATCTTATAATAAATAGATAACTACTTATTCATGGCTTAAACAACAAAATCAAAAGTCGGTAATTTAATTTATTGTGCAGCGTAAAGTATCCCAGTGGAGATACTTCGCGTTTTTCACAAGTAAATGTGACCAAGCATTCCACTATAATAAAAAACAGACTAAAAACTACTGCTCTTTATTTCATCAGAGATAATTTACAATTATCAGAACAGAATACAGAATAAGCAAAAATATGACACAAAATAAGAACAACATATAAATTGGATTTATTATATACAGATTAGGATTATACTTTAATCGATGTCTAAATTCTTAGTCCAAATTCAAAGTAACATTTCCAACATAAGCGATTAAATACCAGGATGAGTCAAACAAGTATCCGTTTCAATGGGAATGAAATAACTCATGGTAGTATTGTTCAGTGATAAATTTTCTTTTTCTAGAAAGTCTAGGACGCCAAAAATAATAGAAGTCAAAATCTTTAAAACCAACTCTGGCGTCTACACTTTCTTTGGATCAGATTCACAGCAAGTAACCCTTGTTTTGATTATTGTTTGGTTTCTGGTGTGTGATGTAATACAGATCTTTTACCAACACTGACAATTTGGATTAAAATGACGACGATAACTTGAAGTGGCAGCATTCATTATTAACCAATGAATCAGGGTCAAATTTGTCTTTGTGCCTTATAACAACTTATAACACTGAATAGTAACACTAACTTGCCTGAGCAACTCCATCTGTTATCAATGTCAAATACTACTTTAGACACCCTCGAAACTGTGTTGCTATCTTAGCACAACTCAGTTAACTCTCTTATTCTATGTTGAGGTACGTCCTTTCAACAATTTTAAAGAGGATTCTTCATGAAAGAACTGAAAGATGCAGTAATATAATATATATTTCGGAAGTGAAGCTTATCCTGATAGAGGAAAAAGGACAGAGAGATAGAATAGAATAAGCCTTCAAATGACGTTATAAAAACATAAGTAATTCTTGAGTGACTAATTTACTTATGAAGACAATAGCCAATTGTCGACCAAAAAATCAGCATTAACAGCATTCTATCGGTTAATTATATCATTGTTCATTAGTCTTTGATCAAAAGAAAACAGATTGAGATAAATTGAAATGTTTTATGAAGATCTTATTAGTTTACTCAATAATAAGAAATTTGATGCTTAATTTTCTGCTAAATGTACTTAAAAGCTTTAAACAAATTATAGAAGATATTAGATACTCTATATTGATCTTCGCTAAATCAATCAGTCTGTCAAAAGTCGCAGAACACAGTTTGATGTACTGTGTATTTCTTAGTATGAAATTATTCTTCTACAATTATTTCTATCACATTCTTCGAATATTGATTGGGAGTGTCATAAAAGTTGTCGATAACTAATGTAATAATTATCATTTAAACGTATTATATTTTAAATTATTTGCTTTATTCTATAAAACATATTCATAATATGTTTTTAATTGAATAAGAACATATTTAATGGCTTATATTTAAATATATTATATAAAACATAATTCCATAATTCCTCATATGCGAATTGATGCCCTTTTTCTTAACCACTATTTTTATGAAAGAATTTACCTTAGAATCTTCTTAAAGGTCAACACATATTTATAATTTTTACAAGCTTGTGATTAATTACTTGCAACTTCAGCTATTAATTTTAATTTGCGAACATATAAATGCACCAAGTAATGTATGATATAATTCTAGAAACGAATGCAATTCCTTACACCACTGAACAATTGCCTGTGATATTCATATTATACAAATGTATTAACAAGAGCTGTAATGAATTTCTCTCTCTCATGACTTAATAAAATGTATCTAAATTAAGATTCGCCATAAATTTGGAACAGTTTAAGAATATTTATTTAATAGTTCTAAATATATTTAATTATTATGTTTTTAGAGTTGAGAGTATGATGTTTATAGTTACATAAATAACTTCTTTGAATATAACAAAATACTTTAGGTATCAAATCCCTAGAATTGAATCAATAACAGTACCTCAGAAATAAAAAGAAGTTATAATACAATTTTTTAGGTAGTTTTATTTCAAATTAAACATAATTTGCATCCAATATTTCTTTCACCTCTATGCTAAATAAACCGGATAATTGATACCATTTTTAGTTAGACATTAAATGAATATGTTTGCTATCATTATATTCAAATAGTAAGAAAAGGAATAACTAGAAACTATAGCAAACACTTAATAATATTGTACCAGTAATTTAGTTCAATTGAACCAATGATTAACTAAAGCGAACTTCACACTTCACGAATGAAATTGAATCGAGAGAAGGACTTTTGTGTATCTTAGTAATAGTTAGTGTTAAACTTTGTTTCAAAAAATTTAAGTACATAAGATAAAAATATAATTTATTATGTTTATTCACTCTTTACGAATTATTTATCTAAACATTTTATATGAAAATACATTCCAAATCTAGGACACTACTACAATCCAAAATAACAAACAAAATATTTGATTTACATATATATATATATATATATATATATATATACACTCATGGACGAAAAAAACGAGGCTGATGAACACCTGTTGCTCAGAGGATAAGATCTCGTCTCAGCATCAGAGTTTCCGGGTTCAAAACCCTGTGCTGACGACATTAAGAAAAGCAGTTTAAGAATTTGTTGAAGTGTTCTCTGTTTTCTTCTACAATTTCTAAAACCTTCCAGAATATTCTTTACTTTTCCCTACCTATGATCTGGAATATTAACTTGTATTATATAAGTCCTGGTGTTCCCTCAGTCTGAGGGAGATTTCAGGAAAGTGTAGCCTTCTTCTTAATCTGCTAATAAATCTCGTTATAGCTATACCTATTATGAGTTCAACTCAACCTGCTTCAATATGTATGTGATAATATATACAGCAAATACTTCCATTTTCAATTACTAAAAAATAATATTAATATATATTGTAATATCTGACTATTCTACAGTACCTCATCTCAGCAATGTCTAGCTTACTACGACGTGTAAAACCAAATTAATTTTACGCAATTTACGGAAACTTATAATATAGTAGCAATACTAAGAATAAAAATTACAACAAAATATAAACTTCATTCCCTCGTAAAAATGACCACAATCTGAGAAATCAATTCCGATTGAAATTTAAATAAATATTGATTAAAACTCGTTGTGACATTCATCTCAAATTAAACAATTGTAATTTTGAAAAAGTATGCTGCAAATTTAAAAAGTTATAATGCTGTAAATCCAAAATGTGTTAAAATATTATCTAGAGGAAAATTAATAACAATATTATTTGTTTGTATGTGCTTGAATATTAATTACAGATGTTTCGATAGGAAACAATATTGCTTATAAGGTAAAATTATTCATATTTAAGTTTCACAGACGATTATTGATTTCATGTAAATCTGTGTTCGAAACAATTTACAGTAATTAAAATTAAATTTCGTTATAAAAGTTTTCTATTGTTTTTAATGCATTTTAAATAAATGTGATTTGTTTACCTACATTTAAAGATTATACAAACATAGTCAATATGACTATGATAAAATAATTAAGAATATGAACATTATATATAGATCCAGTAATATTCAACTGCCTAAATTCTAGAAATTAGAATATAATGGGAAAAAAAGAAATCTTTAAGTTTAAATGTATAACCCTAACACTTCTTTTACCCTTACAACCTTTATTTTAATTAAAAACGAAGTAAATGAATCATTTTCTACCACAATTAAAAATTGTGTAAACACAGCAGAATTAAGACAATTTTTTTAAGAAAAATTAAATTAAACAAATTTTTTGAGAGTCATATACCTTAAGAAGAAAGTTATCATATTCACACTTAACTGTTTCCTCAAGAGAAGCAATCACGAATCATTAAATTTTTCGTCTACATAACAGTGATGAAAAATAATATTTTTTCTTTGGAAATATTTATAATATGAAGTAATAATTTCTTTGTGAATTTAGAAAATATTCATAAAATCTGTGCTTCTTTCTGAGATAAATGTGTTTAAGTATGTCAAAAAGCGTTATTTTATTACCTTTTAAAGGTTTTTGTTTTTAAGCAAATGAGTGAGGAAATGCGAATGATATAATACTTTTAGATGGGACACTAAAATGGGTTTTGCAGACATTATGCTGTAATTATAATTTTATCGTTACTTTAGAATAAATATTTTATCAGCGTAGCAAATAATGAGTTGAAAAACAAACCATTTTGAAGTATCACGTAATTAAATTAGTTCTAGTGATAATTTTTACTATATTTTTAGTGACTTTTTGTGAGCATTACTCGTAGAAGAAGCATGGTTTCACTTATTTTTAGAACTTGGCTAAACCAGACGCAAAATTTCCCTTCAACTTTATTCTTAACAGAGTGAAGAGAAAATTTCTTATACCCCTTTTGGAAAGTCTGATATGTCCATTTTCGCCACACATATCTTTCATGTCTTCACGTTATGAAGGAAAGATGATAAGGGCAATCGAAATTTAGTCAGTAATCATTCATGAGAAAGAAAGATCCCAATATTTGGCTCATTGCTACACCACAATATGTATTTCTAAATTCTTGGCTCTCATTTTTATTTGATAAATTTACAAATTTTCAAATGAATATTTTGTTCTTATGATTATTGGGAATTTTTAATTTGAATATATTTATAAGTAAATTCTAAAATTAATATATATATATATATATATATATATATATTCTAGAATTTGATGCGCAGCAATTCAAATGTGATAAGAAAATAGAATTTATGTGAATTACAATTTGAATAGTAATCATATATTCATATATATATATGTATACATATGAATAAGAAGAATGATACTTATTACATTTATTTGCCAAGAGTTCGTCAGCTACCATGGCCTTTTTGTGATCAAATATAAGCAAGTGAAATTTAAAAAAAAATCATATCAGTTGAATACTCTTCAAAGCTACTGAGTAAATCCAAAGTATAGGAAACAAATGTAAAACATTCAAGTAATGTTATATATACCAATGAATATAATGTGTATTTTTTTAATATCGTTAATATTTTTCTGAATTTTTATTACCTTAAGGGAAAAAAATATTGAATTACTTTTTGATATTTAATTTTTGTTTTGTATTTCAAAATATCTTACACCATAAATTGAAAAAATTTCTTACTAGGAATATTTTGAATGTCTATTTTAAAAACATAAAAAAGCGAGTTCAATTATAAGGGCATTTTAAACAATCTGGGAAAAACAAGAGAAAAGAAAAATCTGTCAACCCTGGACAGCGTGAAATTATCGATTGGAGTATTTATTTTTTAAATCGGAACTATTAATATTTCTTAGCTTCTCCAATGATAAGAAATGAGCCCACAGCCAGAAAAAAATTGCAAACATATCGCTACCCAACTACGAACAATGTAACACAATGATAAGCAGTAGATTCATAAGCATACGATAGCAGCACAGTCAATTTAATTTCAAGGAAGTTTTATATATATATATATATATATAATGCTAAAAATAAAAAAATTCAATCTCATTAAATGTAACACGTATAAAAAGTAAAACATTATTATCTATTTACCTTCTCTATTGGAAACATTTAGCGAAATTTTATTATGCAATGTTTTAAATCCTTTTGTAATGACCTTAAATATTAATATCTTGAATTAATATTGATTCTTTTAACATTTTCTAATAACATAATTCTTATATATGTTCAGTTACTGTTCAAATTTAATTGTAGAAAATTTGAAAAAAAGTGTAAGTTATTTTTTAATTATAGTAGAGTAACGATTCAATTTTCAATAAAGAATTTATATACATTATATGAAAGTGTGCATTAATAACTAGTATAAGAGTGGACTGATTAGTGTATTTTATTTACACAAAAAATTACCATTTTTGAAAAAAAGAATATTATTAAATAAAAAAAGTAAAGACAAAAATTTTAATTCTTTTTCATTATGGGAAAGTTAAAGCCTTCTTAAACCAACCACTAATTTAAGATTGCAAGATTCAAAATCTAAGCTATACAGCTAATTTCTGAGTTTTTAATGAGGATGAACCCATTAAAGAAAGTTTTTTATGCAGCGAGACGTAGGGTCTTATTTTTAGAAACCTTTTAAGAAAAGTAAAACACTGAAGGGTGAACCATTTTTCTTTTTCTCGTGAATATCGAAATTTGGAGCTTTTTGGAATATTTCTCTCTTTTTTAAATAAATATTATCATTTTGTGAATCTATTCTTTTAATTCCTTTAAAAAAACTGTTAACTCTTCATTAAAGTATCAAAAATCGTCTTGTAACATAAAAAAAAATTCCCTTTTTCTTAAAAAAAAAAAGTATATCTTTCTTCTATCTTTGATTCTTGAATTCGAGTTTATTATAAAATAAAAAAAAAGTTCTTTTTTTTCAAGTAAAATATATTACTGTTCTTAAATCAAATTCTGATACATTTAAAAAGGAAACTATTCACGGAATTTTTGAAATATCTGAAGAGATGATAAATGAAGTTTTTAGAATGGTTAATAGTTTCCGATTATATATATATATATATACAGAGAGAAATATATATAATCTATTTTTCCTAATTAGTATTTCTGATTTAATTTTTCTTAATATCCCACTTTCATAAAGTTTGCATTTTAAATATATAAAATTATATATGTAAGTTACAATTATTTATTATTGCATACAAATAGTTCAGATTATTGTAGGACAGAGTAATTAGAAAAAATAGGAAGTATATTTTTAGTGTATGATAATAACACTCAACAGAAAAATGTTAAATATATATTTCGTTACTTGCAAATAAATTTCTGGGTAATATTAGACACAATTTCCAATTTGGCAAGTTAAGAATGATTCTGAAATGTAACAAATTTCAAAATAATTCTACCGAATGTATAGTCATTTATTCATTTAAATCAGTCTACGTAATATTTTTCATAGTTAACTTTCAGATTTCAATATAAAAACCAGTAATAATAATTAGTAATAAAAATAAGGAGGAAAAATGATTTTCACTTTTTTATTGCGTAGTTATCATTGCTAATTTCGTTGTATAGTTATGGGGAAATGGAGTATGTTGATAACCGTCAATTTCCCATAATTTCCTTTAAGAAGGTGTGCGGAATGTAAGCAATTCTTCTGTCGTTCCGGAGAGCTGTTACATTAACATTTCACTTTAGCCATTAAATTAATTAGTTCCATTAAATTAATTAGACACACAGAAAACGTAAAAGAAACTTCAAATGTCGGAGCTTTTAAATAACACTTATTTTAATGTAAAAAGAAACACCTCCAATCATTACAACAGTAGACTAATTCTAAATATTATAGAACAACACATAATAAAAACAATGGTTTGTTGCCAATCGCACAGGAGTAAATCTCTTTATAATTATTTAAGCAAACGATCTTTTCTTAATATTACTCTTGTCCTTTTTGAGAGGCAAAGAGCGACTCATTTTACTCAAACTAAACATTTACAAATTTAAAACATAAGCGAATGGAGAAAAGATCGTCTGCTTTTGTCCTTCAATTCTCCTTGCAGCTCCGCAGTCAAAAACGATGTCAAAAGATGACGTAGGCAGCCGCCACATAGTCTCTCTTTTCTATCACTTTATTATTGGGATACTATATTTGAAGTAACCGTATATGAAGTGCATAGTTTTCTTTAATAATGACTTTATTTTTTATGAGAGCATCGTAAATTTTTATTTTGGAACAAAATCGCTACAGTCATTTCTCTCAAAAGCTACCAATCAGTCTCACAAATAAAGTCTTAAGGAAAATTATTCTGATCCAGAAAGTTTCAATACTTTAAAAGTATTATTACATGTTTTTTACTTATAATGTATAAAATACCAAATTAATGTAATATAATTAATTAGTTCTGATAATTGAATATTTTTAGATAATAACTATAATTCAAAAAGCATTCCCCAATTTCTTTTTTTTTAAATTGTAAATGATATTTTTAAAAAAACAAAATTAAATAATCCATAGTGAAATGCATAAGTATTTTTATTAAGAAAATAGGACGAGTTAAACTATGTTACTCAAATTTGAATGGAAGAGTTAAAAAAAATTATTATTGGAAATATACACGCAACAATGGTTTTATTTTAAGCACTAAGAAAATTCCCTTGGGGAATAAAAATAAAACTTAAGTGTATTTACATTATGATCTTTTTTTGAAAAAAATATGCAGCTATTTTTTTATTGAGGATTTAAAATAAAACAGATGTTAAAGTCAAAATAGCTGAATGATGTTATGAAAGAAATAATTATAATCAGATTTAATAAATTAGTAATAAACAATAATAAGAAATTAATGAATTTTCGATAATAGCTTATTTGAATGACAATGCTAGTTTAAATGAAAATAAATACTTTTTAATTTATAAATTCATTTGTGAATAGATATATTTTATTAGTTTTATTTTTTATATCATTTAATTATATTAGTTTTTTTTTATTATAAGAGCCTACAAATTAAAATTTGGTACTGAATAATTCTTTAGATAGAGATTTGTAAGTCTAATAAATTAGATACAAGTTTTTCAATTGATTGATTGCGCTTTAAGAAGCAACACATAGGCCATTGGACTATTGGATTTTAAATTTTATCCATAGGTTATAGAGAGTTCATTGCGTACGTTTTTTTTCAGTCAATTGAAAACTCTTGCTAGAGTCCATGTTGAAATGAATGTCTCGATTCCGAATTCCGCCATTTACGTAATTATTTGCTCAATCCGTTTTCTTCTTTCATGTCCGATGCAGGTTTTGAAGGAAAATTTTCAAACTGTGTGGGGACGGTGTCATGAAGCGTAATAATATGTACAAATGATGTCGTGAGTGCAAGTTGGTAAAAAAAAATTAAAAATCATTGTTTCAATCCGAATAATCATAGTCTCTGTATTTTGAGGACGAAAAGTAATTCTCCTCATTGATATTTACCCCGGGATAAAAAATTAATGCCTAGTAGTACTGAAAAAAAATAAAAAAATGGTCTAAATTATTTCCTCTCTTTAGCTAAAGATGTTAGCACTCGTCAATAAAAGCCAAGGAATGTGGATGCGCATCTTTTAACAGGTACTCACTGAAATTTCAGTGATTTTGGAAGAGGAGTTGTTTGACAATCATTTAGGCGAGTCTATGGGGGTATTTTTTGAAAATGGAATCGAGTATCGAGAAGTCATTAAATGTTTGTTTCTTGAAAGGCAATACGCCTAATATGAGTTAGATGCTGTGTACCGGAGCTCTGCGAAATAGCTTTTCTCAGTGGAAATTTGAGCAGCTGAATTTAAACGTAGCCGTATTAACTTGTGAGACGGTGACGTTCGGGACTTCCTAAAACCGCAACCATAGACGGTAACCTGACTAAATTTCACCAAATGGTGCTTAACGACCGTCGAATCAAAGTGAGAAAAATTGCAGAAGCTATAAATATGTCCAATGAATGTGTTTGTCATTTATTGCATCATGATTTAAGCATGAGAATGCTGTCCGCTCGTTGATGTCACGTTTGCTCACGTTAGACTCGAGATGTGTTCGAATCAACATTTCCAACGCTCTGTTGGCGCAGTTTAAGCGTAATAAATCAGATTTTGGGTGCCGACTAATTACTGTAGATGAAATTTGGATACACCAATATATGTGTGAAATAAAATTGTTGTCAATATAGTGGACTGATGATAGAGAATTTGGCTAAAAAAAATAACAAAAACTGCTTTTTTTTCGATTGGGAAAATTATGACGAATGTTTTTTTAGATAGTCTTGTAGTTATCTTATTTGATTATCTTCAAACAGGAAAATTCATTACAGAAGCATTCTACGCATCATTACTTGATAAGCTGAAGGCAGAAGTTGCTGCAAAATGGCCGCATTTACAGAAGCAATATTATCTGTTTCACCAAGACAATACGAGTCTCATACCTCAGTGGTTGTTAGGGCGAATATCCATGAATTACGATTTGAATTGCTTGGCCACTCTTCTTGATTACCAGATCTATCCCTAAGGGACTTCTTTTCGTTCCCTAATGTAAAAATTGTGCTAGGAAGACGGATATTTTCCTCAAATGAGGAGGTCAACACTTTCCTAAACAATTACTTTTCAGAGGAAGATGACGAGTACTATTTGGACGGGTTAAGGAGACCGGAGCATCGCTAAGAGAGGTACATAGACTTACATGGAGACTATGAAGAAAAATAAATTTAAAGGAAAAAATATATTGCATCTTGGTTAAGTTAGAAACGTTTTGGACCACCTCGTACTAAGATATTACCGATGTATTTAGGTGTTTACGGAAAAAATTACAGATTGGGTGAAAAATGTGATAATGTTATCTCATGTTCGCGAAAAGAGTGTGCTTGTTATATAACAATATATGGCTCTAAGCCACCAACTTCACAAAGTAACTCTTGGACTCACTCGATTGAGAAATCATCAATCAATCCCCTCACAAGTCCGACCATGATTTTCATATTTTCACCTCTATGAAGGCGTTTATAGGTGGGAAAAGGTTTTCTTTTTTTTTTAAATTACAGTTAAGACCCAGAGTCGCTTCACATAATGGGTCGACATGTAACACCCGGTCGACCCGGGCGTTATCTTGTGCCATCACTAATA